>WAAB01009737.1:14031-82556 GCA_013389865.1 Piaya cayana | reverse complement strand
CCCTGTGACCCTTCTTGTAGATGGGCACAACATCAGCCAGCCTCCAGTCCAGTGGAACTTCCCCAGTCTTCCAGGACTGTTGGAAGATGATAGAAAGGGGTTTGGCCAGTACATCCGCCAGCTCTCTCAATACCCTGGGGTGAATCCCATCTGGCCCCATAGACTTGTGGGTGTCCAGTTGGGCAAGCAAGGCTCTGACCACCTCCTCTTGGACCATGATGCTTGCTTAAATTAATTAAATTAATGGATTAATGGAAAAAAAAATCTTGAGTATTTTTGTTTGCCTGTGTAGCTGGAAAGACTTGCCATTCATTCACAATCTGTTTTTTCTTAATCTTCACACAGGACCTTCCCATATTCTTGAAAGACAGATTAATGAAGTTTTTTTTAATTTAGGCTCAGCTACTGTTTGCTACCATTTTTACATAGGTTCTAAAATTGCTAGTCTAATTGTATAGTTGCTGCTTTTGTAATTGTTATTCATCCAAAGTTAAATTCAAAGCTTGAGTTTGACAAGTAGAAATAAGGGTGTGGACATAAGAATGTGGCTTTAGACTCTTACTTCAGCTCATATGTTTGACTGGTTTATCAGTGAAGTCATAAATTCCGCCTTTCCATCCAGTGCATGAAAAATACCTTGATAAAAATTTGGTGCAGATTGGCCTTGTAGTGTAAGGAATAGGGTAGTCTGTTCCACTCACTGTGTTGCACGTTCCTTCCTTGTTTAGGTTTGAAAAATAATCTGTATAAATATTGGTGTAATGCTTTCCTTACTGCGTCTGTTAAGCAAACTGCTTTCTTTCAGGTGTGCTTTCTTTCAGATGTATCCAGATTTTGATGAATACATGAAAATTAAACCAGAGCAATTTAGTTTCAAATGGAAAATTTCCCCTTAATCAGTTGTATGAAAAAGAAATATCCTAAAGCAGTTGTTGTTTGGCAGGAAGTGTAGCGATACTGTTTGAATTGAATATTAATTTGCATGTCAAACTCTTACAGGTCAGGCAATAAGGGCCATTGTATTTGTTCTGTTTGTTCGGGTGGGATTTTTTTAGAGATGGGAAGAAAACACATTCATGGATGTGTGTATCTGTTGATTAGCCCATGATCAACAAAAGTGAGCATTAGCAAGTTCACACTTGTCTTTTTTTTCCTTTATTATTAGCCTGTAGTGGCATGAGATCAGTCTCCTCATCGTTGCAAGATGATGAGGCATTTTCCTTGTTTGTCTTTTAAGCACATCTTCTTTGTGTATGTGTACAATTAATTGCTTTTCTTCAGTTCTGCCATTTCATGCAGCAGCATTCTTTGACAAGGCAGCTGAGGTGACCCCTGTGGGGCTGGTTGCAACTGTGTTGTGACCTTGAGGAAGAAAGTTTGGTCTAGTCTCCTTTCACATCCATCAGCCACAGATTACTTGCACCAGCTCCTTGAGGTTGAAAATGATGAATTAGAATCATAGAATCAGCAGGTTGTAAAAGACCTCTTGGATCATCAAGTCCAACCATTCCTATCTATCACTAAACCATGCCCCTCAGCACCTTGTCCACCCATCCTTAAACACCTCCAGGGAAGGTGACTCAACCACCTCCCTGGCCTGTTCCAGTGCCCGGTGACCCTTTCCATGAAATTTTTTTCCCTAATGTCCAGCCTGAACCTCCCCTGGCGGAGCTTGAGGCCATTCCCTCTCATCCTGTCCCCTGTCACTTGGGAGAAGAGGCCAGCACCCTCCAAATCTGGTCCAGTACTGAAGCTGTTTTAAGGACCTAGCCCATCCATCTTCCAACGTATCCTATAGCCAGTGTGAATGCTTCCCCCAGCAAACTGTCATTATTAGGAGGGCTCCGGCTGGGTCTAGCTGCATGGGAGTGGGAGCACACAGATAAGAGTCTGAACAGAAATTAACCATACCAGGTAGCTGCTGTGTCTCCCTGCTGGGCTCTCCAATTTTTTTTTCTACTATACCAGCAAAAACTTCAGTTACTAATACTTTTAATTCTTTGCTCACCTCAAAAGTAGTGCATCTTACTGTTTCATTTACATTTATTAAGAAGTTTCTCAAAAAAGCCCAGCATCCCCCAGGACCCAAGCCCCACTTGCCTGTGAATAGCTGGTGTGAAAATTACAGTCTTTTATTCTTTACAGTGGCAATTTTGACAGATGTTGCATGAGAGGAATGCATTAAAGCTGAAAGGAACCATAAGAGAACAGAGAGGAGTATGCACACTGTAGGGCTGATGCAAAGTGTGGGCTGCCTAAAGTTCTCCTTGGCATCCCTGGGGGATGCATTTCTTCACAGGAGACTTTGTTTTGTTGTTCTTCCTGTTGCTGGTCTTTGTTTTCTTTTTTTTGGCAAGAGGTTACTTGTCACTGGTTCATGAGTGTTTTTTTCAACATACAGACTTGTTTTAGAACAAAAAATAGATATTTTAGAGGGAAGTATTGCAAAAGACTTGTTTTCCTGCTTTTTCCAGGATTTGTGAACCACTTGAAGACTGAACTTTTTGCTTGAATAAAACCTGGCCAAATATTATCCAAATAATTATCCAATATTATACAAAGTTCTTCTATACCTACTGTGGACTGTCCTGTGATAGTGCTGTGGGGTTTTTTGGTTAATTTATGTAGGAGAAATCCACAAATCCAGCAGTGCTTTCAGTTAAAAGTCACTGTACAGCTAAGGTCACATTGTAAAAGTCACCAAGCCACAAGTGACATGAATGACTGACCTTCATTTGCTTCCTCTAGAGTATTTGAGGACATTCTTTATGTTTAAGCATCACAGAAACTGTGTCTGATTTTTTCATCTGCTTTGTGTTTTCTTTTTACTTCCATATAGATTTCACAGGATGTTTAGCAGACTCAGATTCATTGTTTTGGCTTTATAGGTACCGCAGGCTATTTCCTCTTCAGGCTTTGACAGTGTATGTAGAAGAGATCAAAAACCGGTAGAAATCTCAGAGCAAATTTATTAATTAAACTACTTGTAATTCTTTTTTTTTTGGCTTTTGATTTGGAATGGTTGGATATAAAGTTAAATGTTTATTTTAACAAAGATGTTAGAGCTAAACATAGTTATTAGCTAGCATGCCTATCATAAAAGATACCTTTGGCTCCAGAGTTCAAGATTGTATTTTCAGGGGTCATTTTAGAAGTAAAGCATATATGCCAAATAAATTTTGTAAAAGGAAACTTAAGCAGCCACTGTTGAGTTTAAAAAAGGATTCTCTGTAGTGTTTACTTTTGAATCTCTTGTGTTCCACTTACTACATATTCATTAAAACTCAACCAAAATTAACTTTTCATTTCTTTCAATTAAAATATGTTTTATCCATGTGTATGTTCAAATTCTGAAAGCATGTATCTATTTTTATTCCTTTTCACACTGTCTTCTTGGAAACGAGAAAAAAATCATGTAATTAAACTGTATACTCTCACACATGTACACATATGGGTATCTAATTATGAAAAGACATACAAACTGTTCTGAATGGAATGTGGAATAGCCATCAGTAACAATTACAAATAATAATAATAATAATGTACATTCTTCCATGTACAAATGTATCCTAGATGGTGCCACATGTGCTCAGGCAGCAAGAACAACTAGCCCTACTATAGGGCATGCAGAAAAACTAAAGCGAAAACTTGCAGATCTTGGGTAAGCATTTTGTTATTTAAAATACTTATTCTTCTAATTAAAATAACGAAAAGTAAAATTTCAAAGATGTTTCCTGAACTTTTCTAATATTGTTGTAGGGCTCCCTTGAGGAGGAATTCAAACAAGGGCAAGAAGCGGAAAGAGAAAGAAGCTCTTAGGGTGACCTATGGCAGCAGGTAGGGGTAAAGATTGATGATGCAAGAAATGATATGCCAGAAACATTGGAAAAACCTAATCATCCCAGTGTTAAGCTTTGAGTTGACCTACTGAGCTTACAAACCTAGATTTCTTAACTAATGAAAGACTAGCAAATAATCTAAAAATACTTGGAGGTTTATAATATTGTGGCATCATTTCCACTGTTGTATCCACAGAGTTTGCAAAAATAGGTTAACAGGTTAACAGACTGGCCTACAAGAGGCACACAAAGTCCGTTACTGTGATCAGAAATCTTGACACAATTCCACATGTCTTTTTGGAAAAAGCCCCCAGAGTGAGGATGAGCAGTAGCTGTTGCCTGCAGCTTCATGAAACCCGTGTCAGGAATGCCTTCAGAAGGGTTTGTTTCTGAAGATGGACCTATGTTGAAAGCAGATAGGAAAAATGCTAACTGTGTTGGTCACATAAAATGCTAATTGCATTGGTCACATCACAAACTCATTGGGAAGGAGTCATGAATTCCTAATGAGGTCTGACCACATCACCAGCGTCTGGATTCAGAATAAATAAATGGTTTTTCAAAATCTCAGGAAACTGTCTTCTCTGCAGAAGCTAGTGTAGGTTTTTATTGAACATCTCTCATACTGCTGAGTCTGACAAGCCCTTGGCTAAAGGGGTTGATTCCTGGTTACAGGTGTGGAAGACATGCATTCAGTTTTATGTCAGGAGTGCTAAGCTAAAACATTCCAAAAGTCTAGAAAGGACATAGCAACTCAAACCCTCTGCACATTTGTCCAGCAGGTCCAGGGAGGTTATTCTCCCTCTGTACTCGGCACTGGTGAGACCGCTCCTTGAGTACTGTGTGCAGTTCTGGGCCCCTCAGCACAAGAAGGATGTTGACGCTCTGGAGAGTGTCCAGAGAAGAGCAACGAAACTGGTGAAGGGGCTGGAGAACAGGCCTTATGAGGAGCGGCTGAGAGAGCTGGGGCTGTTTAGCCTGGAGAAGAGGAGGCTGAGGGGAGACCTCATTGCTCTCTACAAATACCTGAAGGGAGGTTGTAGAGAGGAGGGAGCTGGCCTCTTCTCCCAGGTGTCAGGGGACAGGACAAGGGGGAATGGCCTCAAGCTCCGCCAGGGGAGGTTTAGGTTGGAGATTAGGAAGAAGTTTTTTACGGAAAGGGTCATTAGGCACTGGAATATGCTGCCCAGGGAGGTGGTTGATTCGCCTTCCCTGGAGGTGTTTAAGTTACGGGTGGACGAGGTCCTGAGGGACATGGTTTAGTGTTTTGTGGGAGTGGTTGGACTCGATGATCCAGTGGGTCTCTTCCAACCCGGTGATTCTGTGATTCTGTGATAAAATGATGCAAAAGAATGTCATGTGATAGAAGATCTAGCTAAAGGAAGCCAACTTTCAATGCTACTCAGATGATCTTTGTGGTGGAAAAACAGTATGTAACTGTTCACGGAGTTTTGCTGACAGTCTAATACACAGAGCCCCAGGGACAAGAATATTGTGTAACTCTGTAACATCAGAATAGCAAAAGAAAACTTAGACTTCTGACTTACTCTTTCAGGCACCCTGCACTAAAATGCAATGTTCTGTCTCAGGATACATTTGTATCTTTGTATTCTGCAAATATCTGACAGGGTCTTGAGAGATCTGAGGCAGCAGTCATCATCTCTACTTTGGTGTCAGAAAACCTGTTCCAGTTGGTTCCACTGGTATACCTGCTTGCACTGGGCCTTGGAGTTAGTCATAGTCACTGCTAAATTCCCCTAGTGACAGGTAGAGATTTGTTAAAGTGAATTCTTTGCACCTCTGTATGGCTGTAAGACAGCTAAGTGCCTTCAGCAGGGTATTAAACATAACCTAGCATTTAAATACTAAACCGTAGGGTGGTTGGGATGAAGGTATACTTGTTTGTAAGAACTTGATACTTTTCTGTATACCAACATAATATGTTACAAATGTTTGTGAGATTCCATAGGTATCTTCCTTAGAGAAATGAGATCTCAGCATAGAGATAAGTGCTTACTAGACCATTTGACAAATCAGTTATTTGTATTGTTTGTCAATGTATCTGAGTTTGGATACAGTTACTAAAAGTTTAATACTACTTTCAAAGTCAGAATTCATAAGCATTTGTAATGAGCCTCTGTAAACTGGGACGTAATTATTTCAGTATAACTTTTTAAATACTTCTTGTCGCTTCCTTTGTTACTAACTGCAAATAATTTGCCTCAGTAAAAATGTGAGAATGTTTTGTTTACAGTCCAAAGCTGTATAAAGTCTTTGAAAGAAGGAAGATGGTGATTAAAAGACAGCATCCTGTTGTATATAATTATGTCCATTACAGCAACTTATTAGTGTAGAATTAACGCTGTCAGGTTGATGTTGCATGGATTATTTTGCCACTGCCAAAAAATCGCACTTGGGATGTGTAAATAAAATCCTGAATTACTTCCTAAGACTACCACCAATGTAACATATATAATAAATTCCCCATTTAAGTTAGCAGCATATACCCCTTCTACCTGAAGCTAGGTGGTCCAGGCAGAATCATTCTTTTTTTCCTTCTGCTTTCAAGCAAGATTAGAGGATGAGGGAGAAGTACAAGGCTGAGACAGATATATCCACCTTTCTGCAGCCAAAGGGAAGAAGGAGGATTCTTCTACTTCCATGGGTGGGCATAATTTTACAACCTCAGTATTAGCCATACAGAGAAGAGGCTTCACAATATACAAAGCTCTAGTGAATATGTTAATAATAATGTAGAAGCTGTCCAGGATGTAGAATTTGAGGGGAAATTTACATACATGCAAATTACTAAGTCTGCTAAGAGCAGTAGATGTTTAATGCTCTGAAACAATAATGTGTACATTGATAGAAATAATATGAGATTGTGGCATATGCATAAGTATATGCATAAGTTCTTTGAGGCAGACACTTTGGATAGTTTTTTTTAGTTTACATACTGTACTGTTGGCAAATGATATATTCAGCCAATAATTTAAGCATTTTATTTTATAACTGTTACCTTTGCCTTTATCACATTATCTCCTGCAATCTTTGTTACTACAAAGAAAGAAGCTGACAATATCTTACAGGTGATTCTTTACTTTTCCCTATTAATGTTAATATTTAGTAACTTTAAATTCAACATAATAATACTCTGTTAATGTTTAGCTGTTGTAACAAAGGCACATCTCCATAGACAGGTACAGGCACACCTGAAGCATTTTGCCTGTGCTTCAAGTCTAAGCCATCTTTAGGAGCCAGAACCTACCTGAGTCAGTGTTGAGTCTAATGTATTTAATCATGCTGAGATGCCACTGGTGCTCAGAAATGCACCAACACAACATGTGGCTTCTTGACTGGAGCTGGTTCACATCTGAATGGTGGCAGTACAGGCATTTTCAGTGAGTGTCTGTCTCTGTTTGCTGGGTGTATGTTGTCTAAGAGAGCTTGAGTTAGAAGAAGAATCGTAAGAACCCAGTTTTTTCTCTTGTCAAAAGACAGGTTTCAGGCATGCTCCTACCAGCTGCATGCCGCTTAGTTCTTTAGTCACTGTTACTAGGAATGTCACTCTTTTTACTACCTGTGTAGCATTTAGGTTTGTTTTATTTTAGAAACTAACACATGTTCCTGCTCCTTTCTCTTAAACAGGACTGCCAGGGAGACACTGCAGAGATCAACAAACACTAAATCTTTAGCAGAGCGATCCTCCTCTCTCCCACACTGTGTACCATTCACATGGTATGGAGAGAGTGGCAAGGGATCCAAGTCTTCTAGCAACCTGCCGTCACCTACCAGCTCAACTGAACCTTCCTCTGAAAATATAAGTCCAGCTAAAAAAGGGTCAAAGGTAGAAAATAAAAACTACCTTATTCCCACTGTGTTGAGTGGCATAATTGGCTTCATGTTTCTCAACAAAGAACAGGCCAATATGTTAATACTACAATAAACAGTGCATGGTGTTCATTGTACAGTAAAAGCTAATCCCAACAGAACATCTCTGTCATTGTACCATCCCAGACTCTGTGTTTTTACTCTGTCTCAATGTACATGAATTCAGTAAACCAACTGTAGTGTGCTGTACTGTTACAAAAACAAATGGTGCCAGTGGAAATTAGCATTTGGATCCACTAAACAAATGCTAGATTTGTGTATTCAATTACAGATAATGTCTGCATTCTTCAGGACTGGTTGTGGGAATACCTATCACGTTCAAATGAAGTGTATGCAAGTGAAGAAATACTATATACCATCAGCCATCTGCCTTTTTTCCCCTCTAGTAATGAAATCTGTTTGTCATGCATGCTGGATGTTGGATTTAATTCTATATGTGAAGATGCTTGAACTGTAAATATGAACTATTGCAATTTAATAGTCTGTGTGATTTCTTTCTATGTGCATGAATGTTTCAGCATGATAGCTCCTTAAATAACCCTTACTTATAGCATTATACATAACTTGTCTATGTTTATTTTCACTTTGGAAAAATATTTCTCTGCCTGTATTTTCTTATAACTTGTAGGAGTTTACTTCTTATATTGGTCTGGTAAAAAGAAACAGATAGAGTTTTTGACTTTATCTACAGGAATAAATCAGGAATTTAATTTCTTTGTCTTCTACAAACATGTACACGTACATAATAGCAGTTCCCACAGGCATTGGTTACTCTTTTGGTGCCAAAGCTGGTGGTATCTTGCTTCTTGCTGTGGGCCAAGCTATGCCAGGTGCTAGCTGTGAGTAGGGGCAGCAACATCAGGCTGACCAGTCCAAATCAGATTGGTAGAGAAGGCCACAGATGAAATCTCTGAAGACAAAAGAGAAACTAATCAGTTACCTGGTTTATTTTGAAAAGAAAAATAAGGATTCGAAATGTAAATGCTGTTTGTGCCTTTAAACAACACTGTGTGAAAATAATTTTCAAATGGGAAAAAAGTTCCCCCATTTACAGTTAGTATTAGGTTGAGATTTGGGTTTGTTGGTTTTTTTGGTCCTGCTATCGTAATTATTAGCAGGCTTTGGCTATGTTGTGGTATTCCTATAGAAAATTAAATTTTAAAGAGTTAAATTCATAGTAAGGCAAAAGCTTGCACAAAATAGAGGTGGAAGAAAAATCAGAGTACTTAAAAAAGAAAAATGTTCCTCACACAACAGAAGGTAGAGCCATTGAACTCCTGGCCTGGAACACTAGGGGAGCTAAAAGTTTGCATATTAAGGAAGCTGCTTGAATTTTCTTCTCTATAAAGAGACAGGAAAAGCAGAACAGAATTCTAAATGTAGGTGTGAGAAAATTGATCACAAAAACATTTTAATGTTTTCTGCAAAGTTTGCAAGCTCTTAAATTTAACAGTTCCTATACTGCTATTCAGGATTTTAAAGCACAGCACGATACCAATATTTAGTTGGATTTCCAACAAAACTTAGACAACCAACACTTAATATTTTTCGAGGACTTCTCATTTTAAGGAAAAATGGGTCAAATATCTTTGGGAGGGAATAAAAGGATAACTTTTTTTAGTGTTACTTTGGGATTTCATATTTGGATCCATTTTGTTCAATTGAATGTAAATTGAATTTGAAATTCATTTTAATTTGATATTCATTTAGATGCTAGATTAGAAATTTGTGGTCTCTACACCAACTACACATTCAATTTAAATGGAATATCATGGTGTCTCTAATTTTTCTTAGATTTTTTTTTAGGGTTCTCACTCTAATGTGAAATAGTTGTTAATTTTTGTCTTCTTCTGATGGTAATTTTGCTGTATTCTTGGAAAATATGTGCCCACTTTTGCTATCCCTTGTTCTACAATGTGATGTCTGTCATTACATTATTAAGAAAAAACAGTGTTTGTTTTATTGTTATTGTTTCAGTAAATAACATTCAATATCCAAAGACCTCTTTTATGTTCAATTTTAGTTTTTTTCTAAAGGTATAAGCAAAGAGGGAAGATCCTTTTGCTTTTCTAGGAGATTATTTGGAACTCAGAGATGGATTCACAAGATATCCTTCTTGTTCTTTCAATAGCAGTTTTCACTTCTCTATGTTCATTAATCCTCTGTCCTATTCTTTGTGCTGCTGCCTGTGCTACACTTGTCCTAAATATCTGGAGGACAGTAATACGCTAGTGATTAACCCGCAGAACCTGTAATTTAGATCCAGAATGAGAGACAGCATCTTAAAGGGGCAGTCTGGAAATTGCTTTCAGACCCCTTTGCTATTCACTGAGGTGTTAAGATGGCAAAGCTGTCTCTTGAAGTACACAGTGGTAGAAGTACTGTGTATTCTGTATTAGCAATACTGAAAATTAGGCTTCATCGTGTGTATTGCAACTGGTTTTGTAAATTGTTGAAATCACTCCTGAACTATGCCTGGAAGACAAAAAGCCAATTTCCCTTTCAGATGCACGTTTGAGATCGTTTGTTCATTCTAACTTATCTTTTTGTTCACAGAACTTCACGTTCAACGATGATTTCAGTCCCAGCAGCACAAGCTCAGCTGATTTGAGTGGTTTAGGAGCGGAACCTAAAACCCCAGGTTTCTCGCACACCTTAGCACTGTCATCAGATGAGGTACGCTGATGAAATTGTTTAAGGTGGGAAATAGTTGTTTTCTTTCTCTCATGTCATTTTGCTTGGTAACTGCTCAGATAAGTTAATCTCAGTTTCTAGATTATATTTTTTCTTGTTTTCACTTGGTTTCCTAGGAGTGGCTGTATTCTCACACATTTCAATTAATTTTTCTTACATTTAAAGTGTGTACATGTGGGCCAATATGTATATATACACACATATACAGTAAACTAGGCATAATTGAGACAATTTTGAGATAATAAAAATACAGCATAGTTTGTTAAATATAGTTGTGATGTAAGACATCTTCATCTGGGCTAATTTTACCCTAATACATTAAAATGGTAGGATCTGTGCACGCAGTAGTTATGTATTGCTGTACCTGAAAATATATGTATTGATTAGAATGTATGTGTTAGACCACTTTGTGTTCTCTTTGTGCTGGATTTGAACTCAGTTACCTCAAACCAGAGATTTTTTTAAAAATGATAATGCAAAAAAGCTTTCCTAACCCTGTAAATTGGTGACACAATTGAGTAAATATATTGAAAATATATTTCTTAAGATACTGATTTTGTAAGTCAATTGTCAGTGAAGTTGGACAATTTGACAGTAGCCGACAATGTGTCCTGTGAACTCAAGAAACCCATACCTTTGTTCTCCAAAATACACTCAGTAAGAACGTCACATTTTTCATGTGAGGTGTGGGACAGGATTTTTCCTAGAGAGGAGGAACTTGAAGTACTTATGTCTTTTTTTGTTTTAATGATAGTTAGTTTTGTACTGTTACTGTTTGCATACTTTTTATGTGTTTAACTAATGAGAGCCATTCCATGCAAGTCTACAAAACTAGCTGTTCTTTAGAGGCTACTTACTAGAGGTAGTAACGGCAAAAATTAGTAAGACACTGTAGAAAGGAGCCTATATTCTGTCCATTGCTGAAAACAACAAAGTAATCTTTTATACTTTATTTAATATTAATAGTCTCATGAAAGTACATTTCATTCTCTTACTATGTTTCATTCTCTTTATATTGTGTATTTTGTTGTGACAATGCCCTGTTCCTAGTGGTATTGAATTAAAAGCTTGAAAATGCTTTCATTTTGCTTATTCAGCTCTCTACTTTATCACTTTTAAAATATCAAGTCTGAACAGATCTATGAAAATGAATGTGTTTTCTCTAACCTCTGCTGTGTGCCAAATTGCAGCCTCTGAATCAGGCACTATGTTCAGCAAGAGCTGCAGTGGAAACCACCACAGCTGCTCTGGCAGTGGATTAGGCCAGTGTTGCTCTTCAGTCTTCCACTGCATATTGCTACGAGCACTCCATTGTTTAGGCTTCTCTGGCACATCTGAGATGACTATTTTAAGATTAGAAAAATGAAAGAGTTGGGGAGGGAACCCAGTTCCTGCAGGTTGTTCCTCTAATTGAGGAGCCTTTGCTCTTGCAATTGGAGCCATCAGAAAGGTTCCCATGAGCTCTAGGGTTTCAAGACCAGGAACTCCAAGGGGGTTTCATTGACATAGTCTCAGGTTTAGCTGCCAAATCCTGTGTGTGCTGAGCTTTCAACATAATCTCTCTGCTTCTGGAAATAATTTTTTTATTGAAATCTCTTTGGGTTTGAGTAGCCATATGTGTTTGCAAATCTTGGTGCTGCCTTTGCTCGAACTTTTACATGCTGTTACATGTTCTGTATTTTGTTTCTATAATGCTTTTCTTTCCCATTTCTTTGTTGCTCCCTCACTCAGAGCCTGGATATGATTGATGATGAGGTGAGATACTAGTTTACTGTTGTGGTGAACTGTGTGACCATCGCGTGGCAATGTATTGTCTCCTTTGCAGATTCACATTTCTTGTTTTATGGTGTTGTTTGAGCAGAATACAGATGTCACTGGCTTCTCTCTCTTTGTCTTCCATTCCCCTCTCCTTTCTGCTAACAGTTTTCAAGGCAGCTTTTGCAGCATGCTGGAAGGGGGAGGAGGGTTAATGTCAGAGCAAATTCACCAGGCCAAGCATCAGCTGCACTGAGCTCCTGGCGATAGAAGAAGAAAAAGATAGTGCTTAATCTGTCTTTTCCCCTTCCCTGAGAATGGCACATCCAGAAGCTGGAAGAGCTCCTGGCTAACCCAGTGTAAGAGCTACTCTAATGTCAGACAGCTGCTGCAGACTGCAGCAGCTGCTTTGCTGACCAGAGCTGGGACAGAGTAGCTTTTGTTTCAGACCCTACTGGCATACTCCTGCATGGAATAAAGTGGCAGAGCAGAGACACGGGGCTGCCCTCAAAAGCTGACTCTCCACCTACCCCTCCTGGTGCTGTGTTTGTGCTCTACTCCACAGCAGCGCAACATAATGAGAGTAGGGCCAGGGCTATAGGGTCACTGTGTGTTCCTTACCATACCTGTGTCATCTCATAGTCCTCCATAGACAGTATCAGTCTCACTGGATGTTTGATGTCATTACTTTGAAATTTAGAGTGGTTTTCTGAGGGTTCCCCCCCTAGTTTCTTGTTTTGTAGCTTAAAAACATCATAAAGATATGTGAGTGAGCCTGGGAAGTGGAATGCAGAATTCATTGCATCCTTTAGAAACATTCTAATTTGAAGGATAAAAGTCTTGCGAGAGAGTGGGAGCATGCCTGCTTTGAATTATACCTCCTGGCCTTTTCAGTTCCTATTTGCATTAAAAGGAATGCCAGTTCCTTTTTCTTCTTCTCTTTATAGACAGAAGACTTTTTGAGCACCTTGTATCAATTCTGAGATATCTGGTTAGATATAGATGTAATATAGAAATGTGAAATTGTTATTGTTGTAGTGTAAAGATAGTGCGGATACCTCTGCTCTGATGCTGGCAGTTTGAACAGAAAAATGTTGTTACTACTTATCTGTGTTACCCTTTTAATAATAATGCAGCGTGCTTTTGTCACAGATCCTTGACGACGGACAGTCTCCTAAACACAGTCAGTGTCAGAGTCGTGCTGTTCAGGAGTGGAGCGTGCAACAGGTTTCCCACTGGTTAATGAGCCTGAACCTTGAACAGTATGTTTCCGAATTCAGTGCCCAAAATATTGATGGGGAGCATCTCCTTCAGCTGGATGGGAGTAAGCTCAAGGTAATTGACTGATGGCTTCAAGACTAACTGTAGTGTTTATTGTCACTTTAGGTGATCTTAAAGGAAGTAAGAATTAGGCTAGAAAGCAGTGAATCCCTGTGTGGGGAGAGGTGATAGACAAAAAATAATAAGCGTAGAGTATAAAGCCACAACAATGCATTAAGAGGTTCCCATACCGTCGTGGACTCAGAAGCTTCAGAAATAGAGAGCATTTGCTTTGTGAAAGCTCTGGGTGTATATAATGTACCGATATGTGCATGTGTGAATCATGTAGGAACCTGTATAAGTGGTATTTGCATGCGCATATTTCTCATCTAGCTTGTTTTGCAAAACAGTGATTCAAAGGGGACATTAAACAGAAATACATCAGAAGTAGCAACTGAAAAAAAGAATTACTGGGATACTGACGGCATAAGCTGTATACAAACTGTACTATCTTAGCACTAAATACAATTTGATGTATAAAGTATGCATTGTTTCTTGTAGCGAAGATATGAGCCCACTTTTGTGAAAAATAATTGCAGGAGGGAGTTGCAGGAGGCTCAGCATATCTGAAAATCAAATTTAGTGTTTCCTTTCTGAATTTATTTGCTGGCGTTTCACTAACTTTCGGGGGTGTAGAAGAGAGCAAGGGAACTTCTGACTAAGGCATAGCAGTGAGAATTGGGAAGTCTTGCTCTATGCAGACTTAGATTACTTCAGGCAAATAGATTAATCTTTCTTTGGCTCATTTGATCAATGAAATCAACATAGTCAAAGTATGGTTGCAATGAGATCTAATTTTTTATATTCTAGAAGTGGAAAGCATGAAAAGTAGAAGCATAAAACATTATTACTTAAGCTGTAAGTAATATATCTGAGCTTGCCTGAGATTTGCTTAGTTGTGGTGGTCTTCTAACTATAAAGAGTTGATACTAGAATACAAAAATATGGTGATATGTTAAAGCATATGTATTTCTTTTTAATTTTATTTTTCACCACCTCAGGCTCTTGGTATGACATCTTCCCAGGATAGAGCAATCATTAAAAAAAAGCTAAAGGAAGTGAAAGCATCTTTGGAGAAAGCTCGCAAAGCTCAAGAAAAAATGGAAAAGCAAAGGGAAAAGCTTCGGAAGAAGGAACAAGAACATCTACAGAGAAGATCGAAGAAAACAGGCAAGTTTTCATCAGATGCAACAGAGGGCAGTCATGAGCAGTGACAAGCAGAAGTGCTGCTGTGTTAGGAAAGTGGAGGCAAGTCAAGGGAAGAGAAACTCATATTCATCCTGGTGCCCCTTCAGCTTTCTTGCATTCATTACACAAGAGTGTGTACAGAGAAATGGGGCTATGCATAGAATGACTAGGAAAATTTGTATTGTGTAGTTTTATTTTCCTGCATATCCAGTTCATGCTCGTTGTTGTTGCCATATGAAACAACCTCAGCCCCTCAGTTTGTTTTGTTGTTGTTGACAGCTAACAGATTTCATATTTGTGTGGCAGTGTTTCCTTCCAAACTACTCTTCTCTATTGAACTCTATGTGTTTGGTCACATCAGTAACCAGCATGATGACGAGGACCATGGTCCGCTGCTTCACCTCTTCTGAATAGGATGGCCAGTTAAAACAGTTGGTGGACATTTCTTCTTATGGGTAAAAGGACTTGTGCTCTACCCGATGAGAGTTGACTTAACTTTCTAACTGGAAGTTCAGCTGCTTTTTGGTGTTTGGATGTCTGTCTACTGAAGTAAGTTTCGTCTTGTGTCAGTATTTGAAGCGACACTGCTCTGGAAACACAACTGTTCAATGACTTCTTATTATACACTGGAGATAAAGACAGGAGAGTCAATACTCTCCCTGGGCGAAAGACAGGAGGTGAAATTCTTTCTTTTGACTGTACAATAGTTAATCCAGGAAGGAGGTAAAGCCTTAAATGATTATGTGGGTTTACACAGAAATCTGAGGATAACATTTATCCTTTAGATATCTGAGCAAGGATGAATTTCTAACTAGAGCACAGCATATAGATCTGTATAAATTTCATTGTGCTCCCAGTGTGTAGGCAACTTTCTTAATAGCACACTCCACTTTCTTTTTCATGTATTTTGACCAGAAATCTGGGCTTATTTTGTTTTCTTTGGGATTTTGTTCCAAGTAAAACACCACATCTTCAGATTCATTCTCCAACAAGAGTAAGCTTTGTGCAGTGCCGTTAGTGAAGCTGTTGGTGGAAAGGATTATCAAATGAGTCTGCTGAAGATTTTCAGTTTTTGCAGAAGTGCACTTTAAGAAGAGGAAGATGAGGGATTCTGGTTACAATTAAATTCAGTACACTGCTGTTAAGATCAATGCTGCCATGGAGATGTCAGTTACTAAATCCAAGTCTGCTGTATATTAACAGTTTTGATTGATGTATTTAAGGAATTTCCCCGCCAAAACCTGAATTTTTAGACCTAGGCTGTAGTGTGTTTTTATGGCTTAGCAGTGGTTGTATTATATCCTTCAGAGATTTCTGTTTTCCTGGTATATGAAGCCATCAGCAAAGCCCTTTGTGTAGTTTTACTGTGACAGAAGCAGTACATAGCTTGCACGGTGTTACTGGCTCTTAAGAGCAGTTTTAACATGTGTGGTGTTTCTTCAAAAGAATGGACAAACAACTGGCAAATACCCACAAAGAGAAGCTGGAGGTATTAGCTTACTGCCTTATAGTCAAAGCTAACTATGTAGCAGCATTTATAACTGAGAAACTTCCCATTCATGCATCCTGGAAGTTGCAGTTGTCATCTAGTGATGCCAACCCATAATTAACATGTGGATGCAAATTTAGAATCTTGAACTTAATCTGCTGGCCTAAAAAATGGAAATATTGAATTCTTTTGAAGAAAATGTTTGTTTTAGTTAGGCTTGGCTTCTTTTCTGCTCTGTACTTTATGGCATTCAGATTTGCATCTGTAAAGTTCTCTGAAGATCATATATGAAACTGTTGGGGTGCAATGTTTGTAGTTAAATTACTTTTAATCCTAATAATTTCTTTGATGTGTGAAATGGTCTCTAAAATGATAAATTAGTTAATTCAAAAGTAATACACAACAGATCTACTTAGCTTTATTTTTCCTTCCAAATCCAATTTCTATAATTTTCTGCTCTATACTTCATTCAGATCTAAAAATGAAATTGCCATAAAAGATACTTCCTGATATTTCTAAGGGCTTGCAATATTTTTTCTTCAGATAGGCCACCGGCAAAAAATGCACTTGCTAACAAGAATCCCACATTGCAATGAGTCTTTCTGTGCTCTTTGTAGGAGAAAAATTATCCAAGTCTTTAACAGCCTCATAAACCTAGTGTTCTGTTACTTAGGAGGTTATCAATTTGTATTTGAATAAGAAGTTGTCTGGAAGAAACTGGAAAATTAATATTTTAAGTACAATGTTGATAAATGCATTCAATGATTATTTTATTTTTAAATTATGCTTACATTGTAGTAACATTTAAGTGGTTTTAGATGGTAATCTAAGGAGGTGTCCGTGTTTTATGTTCTTTGTTTTCTTAGAAACCTGAGCAGACTGCTTGGCATTATCATTGAGTTTTCATTCTTCTGCTTAGAACAGTGCCTCATTAATCTCTTTGTAAATCAGATTCTTATTCTACAGAATAACCAATGTGACTTAAGTCCTTTAAATATTCAGGCGTTTTTTATTGCTTTGCAGTATTATGACTTTGCTATTCTTGAGACTAAAAAAAAAAAAATGACCAAACCAACAAAAACCTAGCTTTAAAAAAAAACACAGTAGCTTAAATTGAAATTAATACCATAAAATGGATTTTGATCAACACATGAAATCTAAGCAAACCAAGCAATGTCAAGAGTTTTGCTCCTCTTCCTGTGATAAAAGAGATTTATCGTTTTATTAAATATATTAACTCATTTTTGGGATGTGCAGAAATGTCACTGACAACAGGTGTAAAGACCAGTGCAGTCTGAAACTTTTGTTACAGTTCTATAAGACCTTTAAAGTTGTGTTGCATTTTTTTCCACTTGTACTTCATAGTGACATATGTATAAAATGAGATATGGGTGTTTCATAATTCATAATGAAAATGTCCTATAAACCAATGCTAAGTCAGACTAATGTGGGGTTTTGTGTAATAAGATGAAACAAATAATCCATGCTAAATGTCTGGAAAGACTTTCTCTTTTGGTTCACCCATAAATGTAACTGTCACCTACTTTTGCATATTGATTTGTGGAACTAAAGCAATTTTGATTGTGCTGAGTTGCCTGGCCACCTGTAAATAGCTATGCAGGAAGCATGATGTTTCCACTAGCCCTGAGGCTGTGTCATTTTACACCTAGATGACCACCGCAAGCTGGTGAAGTTAACTTCTCCCTGGTTGTGATGTAGGCCAATTTGGTAAATGCTAGTTCTGCTTATTGCTGCGGTATTGCCAGGTTGTGAATATATTGAGCCTCTGAAAGGCTGAGAAAGGAGTCTCAACTAAAAACATGGAACTCTGGAAAACAGAAGATAAAAGATACAGTGCTACAGGTTACTTTGGTCCAAAAAAGCCAAGTGTTTATACTGAGATTGTGGAGAGAGTGGTGCCTCCTTGCGCTGTGCGTATCAGTGATGGTACTCACTTTCAGGTAGTATTTTCCCATGTGGGGTGCTGCACCTGTGTGACTTCATGGTAAAACTCCCAAATCAGTTTCAGTCTGTCCAGACGGTTCAGGACCAGGAGGTGAGGCAAGAATTGCCCAACTTGTTTGTCGCAATGCACAGAGATTGCCCCGATGTTTGTATTTCACCCACCACTCGGAGCAGGTCTGGTGGGTGTGACTGTAAGTAGAGCCTGTTCTTTGTTGTCAGTTCGAATTGCACAGTGGAGCAGAAGCCAGTAATAAAAAACTGAATAGAGCTAGGGGATTTTGTTTTTATTTTAATGCTTCTGCATTCTTTTAACTTTTAAACTTTTTTTGCAAAGGCATCTGTTGCGATTCTGCAGGGATACCACAAGAATCGAGCTCTTACTGGAATCACTGAGCAGCTTTCCTTTGAAGCTTGCCCATCATCAGCTCTCATTGACATTCAGAGGTACTTGACACTGAGCATTGGGTTTTATCATACTATCGGGTTTTATCATACTTCATTGCTTCCATCAAAGCCTCCTGTCCTCCTCAGCTGCTCCACCATTACCTCCTGGCTCATGTGCTGATGAGAAAGGGTGTGATATTTGAGAACAAATTGTATTACCCTTTTAAGTCAGAGAAAGAAATGCCACTATTGTTAATAGTGCAGAATCCAGTTCCACAGTAGGAAGGAAGAGGATCATAGTTTAGTTGTATCTGGCCAAGAAGGACCATTCCAAGTAACACCATAGCACTGAAAATCAAAAGGAAGGGTTTGCACAGATTCAGCTATAGTTCTTTCCAGACTCTGCAGTCCAGTCTGTACTGTTTCTTGGTGCTGAAATTTAGGGGAACATTGATTTAGTGGAATGATTACAGAGAGAAAATATTGTCAAGGCAAAAGCAAAACCCGATCTTGCTCTTTTTAGGTGTGGCCTTGAGATTTGCACTGTTATCAAACTAAGTGATAGCGGAGCCAGACCTTTTCTAGTAACACCTCTGTCATTCCATGCTTCCGCTCACTTAAAAACATTAGTAAATGTATCTTGTGATCCAAAACACAGAAAAAAGTGTTTGAAAATAGCAGCACATAGTTAATTAAGTTCTAAGTCTTTAACAGTCAAAGTGGGCAGCGTGCACAGAACTGCTATATGGTTTAGGTTTAGTTTTGTTGAATTAATGGCTGGAAATAATTAAATCAGTCATTTTTAAGTGATTTGTGGCTTGATTGCTCTATAAATAAATGTGTATGGTTTTGCGTATACATACATGCATCTCCATAGAGATTTGCAGAGCACTAGCAGCAGTCAGCACACAGATGACCGTGCGTTACAGGGTGCGCAGTAGGCAGAGAGCCCCAGGACAGCCTGCAAACTCAGCGCAGAAACATGTTACCCCTTGTTCTCACCAGCATGTTCACCCTTGGCTATGCTGGTGGCTTTGCTCAGTCTTTCCTTTTGGCGTTTAATTGATTTTTGCAGATCAGAAGATTTTAATGTTTTGTTAAACTCATCTACAGAATGGTCCTCTGTAGGACATGCGCATATTGTCCTCAGATTGGCTTGTGGGGGATGGAAGATTGGCAGGATTGCTTTTTTCAGAGTGTCGGTATTCCAGGAAGGAAACCCTTTTTTATATTTTGACCCTTTCATGTCTGTTGGAGCACTCTCAGCAGCTTGGTTTTGAGCAGGATTGTGACACCCACGGTTGCTTACCCACTCACCACAGTGGAGTGTGGATCATCTGCAGACTGTGCAGTCCCTTTAGTTAACCCTGTGTGGATTTTACTGTGTTTATTTCATCTTAGTCATGACTTTGAGCCTTCTGGTTCCTCATGATAAAAGGAGTTTTCTGTTACTAACTAGCAATAAAAATTGCAGTACTTTTGCTGTCAGCATTAAGTATTGACTTAAAAGATGCACAAACAGTAAGAATGGGAAGGTTTGGCAGTAGAGCCTTGAGCTCTCTGTGTCTTTGACAAGTTTGGACTGTATTAGGAATGAGCTGTAGGGTTTCTGAAACCTGGTGTGCTGACTTGGGTGGGTTTCTTCTCCCAGAGAGGTGGGCTTGCAGCTTGTGAGATCATGTCCAACCTGCAGAACCCCAGAGCCTGAGCCTTCTGCCGGGTTTGCAGTGGGAGTTTTATCATCAGTGGAAGTGGGTTCAGGATCTGGTGCAGAAGCGTCCAGAGGAAAGGGGGATCCCAGAGCACCAGTCATAAGGAGTAACCAGCCCATTTGGAAGAGGAGAGTGTACAGTGAACCTCCTGCCTCTATACCATACACATTGACTGTCGAACAACTGCTTTTGTATTTTCAGTCACATTGCAACCATAACTCACTGGTCACTGACAAGTGTTAGACACGTTGCTAGAAGACCAGGCAGCTAAAAGACTAAAATGCACTGTGGTCACTGTAAAAATTGGCTTCTTACATTGTTTGTTTTTATATGGTTGAAGAGGTGTTTGCGCTTCAGAGTTTTTTTTCTTTTTTTTTTTTAAAGAGATAAAATGCATATGAAGTGCATGTAATCCTGAACTTTTTGTTCTTACATCTTGATGTCTGATCATCTGCATGAAAGAGACAGTAGTGCCATGTCTGTGCTTGTTCTCTTGTGCTTGGTTGATATGAACTTCTCTAGATTGTTGAGTTTTCCCCAAAATAACTTTGGTTAATATTTAGTTATTGGGAGACATCGAAACAAAACATCATGGTGGCCCTTTGTTTTCTTACAGTTTAAATACAAACAACAAAGCCTTGTGGTTTAAAGTTAATTTGTTAGTGTAAATAAATTTCTTGCCGATGAGTATTGTTGTTAGACAACGAATGCAATAAAATGAGAAATCCTGAATCTTTATTAGAATTTATATCGAGTCCTCCCTTTCCTGCCCATTTGTTGTTCATTCCAGAAAAAGTAATAAATGGTGAGCACAGCTGGACAGCTGTTGCTATGTGGGTTAGACTTGGGGGGTGGTGGCATGAACCTTCCCCTGCTTGTTCTCTCCTTCCTTCTGCTCAGGGCTGAAGATTATTTTAATCACAGCTGTTGGTCAGATTGGGATGATTCACAGGCCTCCGAGTGGATCTCATTTACAATCTGCAATTATGTAAAAAGAAGTAAAAATAAAAAACAACAAAACCCCCAAATGAAGTAAGGAAAGAGAATGGCCTTTCTTCTTCATATTCAGATGAAACGTAGCCTGCAGTGTTTTGCTGCAGGTTCATATAAAACAGGCCACCTTCATGCTGATGCTGGTCAGTGATTAAAAGACCTGGATAGTTTTGGTACATAAAATTTTACCATTTTATTCTCAAGTGTAGGTTAATTATAATGGGCATTTTATACATTCTCATACAGCAGTTCTTCTGCTGAACATGTTTGGGGTTTTTTTATTTATTCACTGTTAGTAAGACATTAGAGGAAGGGAGAGGGCACAGACTGACCAATCTGTGTCATCATTTCAGTGGATTTGCATCTGGCAAAATCTAGGCCAAATGGTCTGTACTTAATCTGTCCAGCCCAGCTTGTGCTTCCCAGCGGCCGAGTCATAAAGCTTATTTCACCACTAATGTGGCCACCACCTGTGAGAAGGTAAAAGACTCCTCAATCCATAAAATTATTATTTTTATTAAAATAGGTATATTTAGAGGCTGTAAGTCCACAACTGACATGGAAAATGTCTGCTCGACAGCTTCCTGTGCCTGGAGTGCTCTATGTGTATGTACTTGTTGTTCATGCAAGTTGTCTCAGCTAGACAGATGCCTGCAGTTTGGTTTCTGAAACACCCAGAACTGCTGCACACTACAGCTTGAAAAAAGATGATGGATTATGCCCTCCTCTGAGTCACAAGCCCGGATTTTCCCTATGCAGTTTAGCTTGCAATGGGGAGGTCAGGCTTGAAGTGCATCTTCTCCCACTGCTGCTTCTGCATGGAAGCTGTCAGTGTGTCCTGTCAAGTGGTGGTTTCATGAGAGGCAGAAGCTGCAACTCAGCACTGCTTTTGCTGCAGAACATGCGCTGGCTGTCTCTGTCCTGCCCAGCACCGCTTCAATGCACGGTGGCCCCAGTTTCAATTCTTACCTCCACCCTAGGATGCTGGGGCACCCTTGGGGGAGCTTGGCTACGGGCTCCCAACCCACCTTGACTTTGGTGAAAATACCAAATTTTACTATTATTAACAGCAGGTACTAAATCCTACCTATGATCTCTCCTCTCAGACCCTTTAGGAAAACCTAAGGCCTGTCACTTGCATGTGCTCCTGGCTGCAGGCAAATGCTGGGGAACCTTTACTATAGGAGTAATTAAAGAGAAAAAGCCAGTGACAAATGGACACATTATTTATTTTCTGAAAGGCCCAAAACCAACCAAAAACATAGTTGTTGGAAAGATCAACTACTTGTACATCTACTCACTTGAAAATGTTCTGTGCTATTGGAAAACAGGAAATTAATGTTTGATAGGTTACTTCGACTGAGGGAAATGCTGGCTGTTACACTTCTGCAACCACAGAGTAAATCCAGGAGCAGCAGAGTGACTGGTCAGTATCTCAGCTGTGTTACTTCCACAATTAACAATTAACTCTTCCAAAAATGGCACTTGATTTACTCGAGAGAAAATGATGGCTCAAGGCTAACATAATCATTTTAAAATGCTAGTGCAGGATGTCGATGGCTAAGTAAGAACAAATTAATACCCTGGCCTCTCCTTATCATGAGAACTTCCCTCAGAGCAGTTTCTTTCTGCCTGGGCTCTGGGAACAACGTCTGAAAGGCTCAAATTGGATTTGAATTCCTGTAGGAAAAGTATCCTGCATCCCAAGGAAGCTGGAAATGTCCAGAATATAGAGAACTCGCTAAGGAAGGAGCAGCAAAGCCAGAGTTTGCATAAATTATGTTCCTGAGTGCTTGGTGCAGTTGCTTGATGCCAAAGGCAAGTCCAGCAAAGGGATAACACAAAAGCCACCCTCATTCAGGGCTGGCTCTGCTCTGTGGAAGGATGTTCTGCATCCTGTGGTCAGCAAAAGACTTGAAACCGTGATATGAATGAATGAGTCCCCGGTCACCAAGTCCTTCATAGCAAATGGTAAACCCTCGGCAGCACTCAAGTCCCCAGACCAACTGTGGGCATTTTGGAGAGAAGCTATGAACACAGTGTGTGCACCAACGGACTCATGCAGGTCTGCGCCCAAGAGACAAGGTCAATTAACCACATGGTTAAAGCCTAAAGCTCAAGTCTCCCCCTCTAGTTGTTGCTGCACCCCTGCAGCCTGTGCTATTTGTATTCAAAACATCACAAATACCAGCATCCACTATGCTGGGATGAAAGAGTTGTCTGGCACAGCAGCAATGGGAAACAGCCGGCACTGGAGCCAGGACGCTGCCACCTCAGTTCTCAACCCTTCCACAACTACTTGTGCCCAGGGAGGGACCTTACACCACACATTTGCCATCTGGAGCGTGGGGGCTTGGGATGGAGCAGATGCTCTCAGGGGGCAAGAGGTGACATGGCAAGACCCACAGCCCATGCAGCTGGGCAAAGGAAGGGGAATAGCACCATCCCTCCTGTGCATGGATGCAGCCCCAGCCGCAAGTCCTGGCACCTACTCCTCACTCTAGTGAGAACTGCCCCTCTTCCCTCGGAGCAGTAACTCCTTTACATCAGTGGATGAAAGCCATTACACTTATTTGTGTTAGAACAGAAAGGCAGAGGAGCCAAGAGGTGCAAGCACACATTTGCTCTTCAGGGCCTCTGAAAACCCAAACCTTGGCCTGCAGTGATGATTCCTCTCAGCCAGAACTGCAAAGCCCAAAGACAAAGGTTTGCAATGGCCCCTGTCTCAGTTGTCTGGGGCACTACAGAGAGGGTTGTGCTCTATCTTGTAGTAAGAAGCACTCCTGTGTTTTCAAGGTATTGAGCATTCCACTCTGCAGATTAGAGGGAGTTGTGGCTGGTGGTGAAACAAATTGCAGCAGGAAACAACAATGCCAGAATAGCAGTTAGTGCCCAGGAACTGGCTTTTTTCTCCTCCTATGCTCACACTTCACAAGCTGCCTGTCTTTTTTTCTCCACACTGTGGTGGAAGGACAGTAGTGAGAAAACACTACTGCAACAGCTAAAGGATGCCGAGTAGCTGGTGACCCTGGGCAGGTTTGCCTGGTGATACCACTCAATCAAACGAATAAGACGTGCCAGCCAGGCAGGCACAGGCAGCACAGCAGCAACCCCGACCTCCACAGGGAGCCGCCACCAGTAACAGAGCCTTTAGCTGGATGTCAGCATCTCTCACAAAACCAGAGTGGTGATCAGAAGTGGGAACTCGGAGGACAAATAGAGCAGCAAGAGCTGCTCTGTGAGTCAGGACATTTATGCTAATGAAAGAAGAGGTCTCACCACAGGCAGGAAACCAAATGGTAGTTCAAACAAGGGCTTCTGCAAGGCTTGCACAAGCACACTGTGCACACTGTGAAGTTGATTCCCAACTTCAAAGGGCCCTCAATTCAGTTCATTCCAAGTGACTGCTAACTAACACCCTTCTAAAAATATCAATCATCAGAAACCTAGAGAGGTCTTGTGGCGGTGCAAAATGTTATCAGTAACTGCTACTGGATAAATGTGAAGTGAAGCGGGTGCCTGCTGCACAGAAGCACAACGGGAATCAGCTCTATACAGACTGCAAGTCAAACACAGACCATGCAAGAACCGCAGTTGCAGGCACTCACTGTGGCAAAGCACCCAGAAAGGCTCCCTTTGCTGTGACAGACAAGAGTGATTGCTAATGCACTTTTCACTGAATGCATGCGGGAGATTTTCCTCAGTCTTTAGAAAAAAAAAAAAAAGGCTTTTTTTGAAACTCCCTTTGGAAGACTCATTAAGAAACCACTCCGATGTCCCCCTCTTATCTCAATAGGATTAAGACAAATTTATGAAAGTGAAGTAATGCTAGGAAATGGTTTAAAGGAAAGAAATGAAACTGAAATAACATTTATTCTCCTTCCAGTTATTTCAGAAGCACTAGGGAATGTGAACAGGATGCTTTGGAAGAAGAACCCTTAGCACAGTCCCTGGGAAAGCCCAAGGGTTGCTGACAAGAAAACACACAAATCTGGTAGTCTGACATTTTAGTCACTTGTAAGTTGAATCTGAACTTTGAGGTTACCCTTTATACTGACATGGAGTCATCCCCGTTATACAAGTAAACTCCAATTGTTCACTTCCAATTCCATTTCCTTTACTATTACATAAAACTCTCATTTTGGAGAGGAAGGCTAGAATACATTTCCATGACTTCAGTTAACATTTTATGGAATGGTCTTGTTTGCAAATCTAGCAGAAATTGAATACCCAAGGAATTAAATCCTTTCCACAGCAGCAGAGCTTACCCACGAGATGAGCTAGAGCTCACAGTAGAGCGCTCTGTGGAAGACTGTGCCAATAAGCAGTTTTCCCTTGTAGATGGATGCCACCGAGCTTCCCTGCAGCACAGAGCCATCATCAGCGTAGACACGTGTCACCACAGGCTTCTCTGAGAGGATGTTCTGGATGTGCAGGACCTACCAGAGGAGTGGGGATACATCTGCTGAAATGGTCATGGGTTAAAATCCTCCATGGATGGAGGGAACATCAGTATGTTAATATAAACAAATTAGTTACGTTTATCAGCTGTTGGTAACTGCAACCAAGTGATTCCTGTGATAGGGCCATGATTTCTGCTTCAGTGAAGCACAGTCCCTGAAGACTGACTTTTGTTAAGTGGGTGTGTAAAAGAGACTCCATCTCAATGAGTAAGCAGGCAGCCATCCCCAGCACCAGGCAGGTGCATAGCTTTAAGAGTTACTTACTATCTTCTTATTTTCTTGCTTTATCCAGACAGAGTAAACAACTGCCTAGTATCAGAAATATACTGCTATTAAACATGATAATTCTGAAAGGTGTCTTATGGAAAGCTTCAGAAAAGGCTGAAATAAAAGAGACACCAACCAGCCACCTTCACTCCCAGCTGCTAGCATGCTGGTGCCAGTGCCTCATTGATCGCAGATGGAAAGAAGAATTCCAGTGTCACCTACTGATGATCCACACTTGCACAGATAAATCATTCCCATGTGAATGTTTCTGGTCATGCTTTGCACTCAGGCAATTATTTTCTGTTTGGCTCAGAAGGTGCTGGCTCAGTAATTAAGACAGTTCATCAAAATCTGATTGCACAGCTACACAGAAAGCAGTCTGAGGAGTGCAGAATGACTGAGCTACTGGGTGTAAATTACTCCTAAGGATCTGAATAGGTGTTTGTTAGTGAGCATACACTGTTGAGGCTTTCCACATGAGAGCAGAAGGTGGTAAGCTGGAGGCCAACTCCATCTTTGTTTTCACAGAGGTTGGCCAAGCTCTTCTCTGTGTAATGCATAGTTAAGTTATACCAGAGCACAGACATAGCCAAGAGACCAGTTATGTTTCCCAAAAGGCACCTCAGAGGCAGGCAGATTTTCAGTATCATGGAGGAACAGCTTCATCCCATTGGGATGACATCCTGTCCAGATGTCTCCAGTGTGGGGGTCAATAGACAAATTATCAACCAAAGTGTCCAGCTGTAGCATCTGTCCATCACAAAGGAAAATAAAGAAAAGGAGAGAAGTTAAAGCAATTGGAAGTCCTAGGTGCAAACTATAACACAATCAATAGACCCGTCCAAGACTCTCATCTGACATAACTTAAGACTGATTTTTTAGAAATATTTTTTCCCCTTGTGCTGCTTTTCCTTTCCTCCAGTTGTCTTCATCCCTTCATCTGTGCTGTGAGAAACATCCTTGCTGCTCTGAGCTTGCCCCATCAGCTGCATTCATACCCATGGTCACATCAATTACTTCAGAGTTTTGTGGACTGACCCACATCAGCTGAGGCAGATCTTCCTCTGAGGCTCTACAGCACACCTGAGCATCCCTCTCTGTCTGCTGGTATGAGCATGGAAGACCTGCTCTGTAACAGGGCACACAGCAGCTCTGCAAAGCCACAGCAGCTTCACACGTGATCAGGCTGAAATCTCAACAAGCATTACGGGGACAAATCAGTCCAAAATCCATATTCACCTCTTTTTTTATGGAACAGCAGCACCTTACCTTCACATGGGTTAAACTCCAATTAGCATGTCTTTCCATAACATGGACATTATGATCAAGTATATCTGCGACATAGACATACCTTCAAAAGAAAGCACCTCTTAGCAGTGTGTATGAATAAGGAGACACCAAAAAGAGCCAGTTCCTCCTGTGCAAGCCCAGCTCTTCCCATGAGGAACACCAGCTCACAGTTCTCACACAGCAACAGACATTGCAAGCAGGCCACAGGGCACTGAATGGAAGCCAACCTGCTGAAACTTCCATTTCGACACCGAGTCAGGTCTTTGATTGTAACAAACACAAATACGCTTTTTTTTTTAAAAATTTAAATTTAAGATCGTCTGCCCACACCACAAGGCTGGTTAATTCAGTCAGACAGACTTTAAGACTGTAGAGCATTCTCCACTTGTACAAATCCTTGCAAGTAATATATATAAACTTCTGTATCAGCTGGTTAAAATGCAGCAACCTTTGATCTTATTGCATATAAACCCCCACACAAAGCAGCAAACATTGCCTCTAGTTAACACTGAAACACATGATTTCTGTTGTAGAAAGAATTCTGTCCTACAATCCCTCTAACACTTACACTGTACAGGTAGTACCTTACCTTACATAAGCCAGTTCAGATACTTAATCACATGTACCAATTAGGATTTGGGGAGTCTTTCGTGTGATCAAACAAAATCTAAGGCAAGGAGAAACTTACTTTCTGTCAGGGGAAATGTTAATTCCATTGGCTGAATAAAACCCAGCTGCTACTTCTTTAATTTCTTTTGGACTGTAGTAAACAACATTTGACCAAGTCAAACCAAGGAACATCTCCAAGAACATCAAGATGAAGTCAGAGAAGTAGTGGTCATTTGTAGCATAGAAGCTGTCTGGTCCCATAGCTACTATATCATTCACACTAAAGGAAATAAAAAGAGAGGAAGAAAAATGAAAGAATTAAATGATAGGAATGGTTGGACTTGATGATCCAGTGGGTCTCTTCCAACCTGGTTGTTCTATGATTCTATGATTCTATGAAATGAGAGGTATGAAGGAGCATTTTTGGACTACCCAGAATCCAACTAGGACATGGTCATCTCATAGACATTAAGGGGCTTCAGACAGACACTGAGTTATTCAGATCCTTTTTCCTTCTATTTTTTTTTCACATGAGCCAGGACTGTACAGTGCTGAGGCATGAGCAGGACCATAGGGCATCAGCTTGAGATGGGGCTATCTGTCCACAGGTCTCTGGAATATTTCTTTCTCTTTTGATTACATTTAACTGGAAGCCAGAGACCAGGCAGGTGTTGTAACAACTTTATCTATCAGGCTATGATTATCTTACAATCATTTTGCAGTAGGACAGACCAAATTTTGTATGCAACTAAGAAAAAGAAAAAGCTGAAAGTAGGTTCATTTTTGCAGTGCAGCAAACTCAGAATAGTAGATTATCTGAAGAATCAGAACTGCGATGACCCGAGAGTGGGTGACATGAGAGGAGAAATGGACACTAAACTAACTCATTGCCATCAGTCACAGTGTCGCTTAACTGCTTTAGTGATACAGCTACTAAATACCTCATTTACAGAAGAGACTGGAGAAACATAGGTTTTGATTACACAGATAAGAAGTAATCAATAAGAAAAAGAGGAAAGCTGGTTAAAGTATCTTGTAATAATAATAACCTAACCCCCCAGTCATCCTACTTTGGATTTTACCAAAGTAGCCTGCTCTTCTGGAGGAAGACGGTATTTGTCTCCAATACCTTGTCAGAAGGTCATGCCGAATGGTTTTCAGGTGTACAAGAGAATTGTCATCTTCTACAAATTTAAACAATTCTACTGTGCTCTTCTGATGGGGATGGTTCACAACAAAGAGGTACACGGTGTCATCTTGAAAAAAGAAATGGCAATAGCTGAATTGTCTGCAAGAGTTTGTGTGGCTGAGCACCCACAGCTCTGATGTGGCCTCTAGTACAGAATACATGTTGGTTTTGGAGCATTTGTCTCATGACTCCTCAGAGGCAGAAGGACATGCAAGATGCAACTGCAACAGGATCCAGGTCTCCAGCTACTGTTCTCCTGAGGTCAGTCTGCACGGAATTGCTGTGTAAACTACATCTTTGCTATTTCTACCAAGGAAGAGAGAAATCATGGCTTCACCCTTGTGCCCAAGCCCCTGGGTTTTGCAATGTGACGCTCTATTCAGCTGGGAAGGAAGGCTTGTAACCAGCCAACTTGGGCTCTTCGCTTTATTTACTGCATCCTCTCCTCCTCCTCCTGTACTCTGTGTAATGCTAAAGTCCTGCCCAGTGAGACTGCAAATTATCCACCACAGATTTCTCTAACACCCTTAAAGGGTGACAGTATAGGGATGCGGTCAAGCCACAGCAGTGGTTCTCCTTCTCTTAGTATCTGCAGGCTTCCAATTGCCCTGCTAAAGTCTCCAGTGAAAGGACAGGGAAAAAGACAGCAAGGGAGCATGAAGGCTGTTTTATTGGTAATCAAACACTGCCGCAGGAGAAGATGCCTCGGCCACAGAGTACTAGGGATTTTGGTAATTTACAGCAATTTGGTAACTTAATGTTTAGCCACAGAAGTCTCATTTCTGGTCACTGCTAGTAGGTGAAGAATGTGTCTCCTAAAAACCCTTGACCTTGGAGTGAGACAGATGTAAAATGGCAAAATAAGCTTTCTAATTTTCAACTTGAACATCCACATGATTTCTTTCTTTTCAATATACAGGACACCTTTCTATGTCAGAGAGCCTCAGTTTATGTGTTTGCTTTAGCAGTGAAGATCCAGAAAAGGGACCAACAAAGATAAAAAGTCTGAAAACCTTTTACTCTCCCAGCAAGTGCAAGCTATTGGGGGTGCAATGCAAAGCCACAAAGAGATTTCCATTTGTGGTCTTTAGGCTGGTATTTGCCACCACCTTAGGTTAAAGGTCTCATTACCTCTGTCTATATAGGTGCTGATTCCATGCGGGTTAAATGATGACAGATCAAACCCTCGGCTGATTCTCAGTTCCACTGCTCTGGGATTGTCTTCATTCAAATCCATCAAAAATATTTCACCTGGCTTGTCTGGTGCGAGGCTCTTTATTCCTGGATATTTCAAGCCCTGTAAAATCAAAATATAAGGAAATCATTCTTAGATAAACAGTAAAGGGAAGCATCACAGGGCTGAAAATGCCGCAGCCTCATTCAGGCTTGTGAGTACACATCAGGATGCCCCTCTGACCAGCTCTGCTCTCCCTAGTGAACCCTTAATCGCAGTGCATGCTGTGTGGAGGCCACGAGGAGCGATGCCCGAGGCAGGACAGTGGTGCTACTACGACCCACTTCAGCCATCACCTGGGTGGGTGCTTCAGGTATTTCAGACATGCTGACAAACTAGAAGTACGGCACCACCAAATGCATCCCCTGGAGTGAAGCCACAGGGAATAGTAGCAGTGCAATAGTTCACAATTTCAGCCTGGAGAAGAGAAGGCTCTGAGGAGATCTTATAGCGACCTTCCAGTACTTAAAGGGGCTACAAGAAAGCTGAGGAGGGGATGTTCACAAAGGCTTGTGGTGATAAGACTGGGGGCAGTGGGTATAAACTGGAGAGGGGTAGATTTAGGCTAGACATAAAGAATTTCTTCACTATGAGGGTGGTGAGGTACTGGCACAGGTTGCCCAGGGAAGCTGTGGCTGCCCCATCCCTGGAGGTGTTCAAGGCCAGGTTGGATGGAGCCTTGGGCAGCCTGATCTAGTGGGAAGTGTCCCTGCCCATGGCAGTGGGGTTGGAACTAGATGATCTTTCAGGTCCCTTCCAACTCAAACTATTCTATGATTCTGGCATGAATTTTGCAACATTATCATTTCCTGGGTGTCCCTAGAACATGCAGATGAAAACATCAGCTTTTGTTTTAGAAAACTGAAATAGCAAAGAAAAGCTTAGAAATCTATGTCCTAAGGGATAAAAAACCCAAAAAAAGAGCAACAAAATTGACATACAAATATGATTTTTTTTAAAAAAAAAGGTAGGGAACTAAAACAAGGGAGTGGTTTGACTTTTCAGCATTTCAAGGAAGCAGCAAGAATGAAGGTCAAGGTTAACCGAGCAGATAAGGCAGCACAATGCAATACATGTGTCAGAGCCACCACCACCACCACGTGATTGGCAAGAAGTGCACTTGCTCACACAGAAGGAAACGCCAGGTGAACCGACACAGGTCTGGGCCATTCCTAGGAAACCAGTCAGCCCTAGTTCTAGACAAAAAGTCCATACTGCAGTTTTCACCTATGACTTCTGTAGATTAGGGGGCAGGCAAGGTCCTACACGGGGAGTGGGCGTGGGCACTTACCGAGCTGATGAAAGCCAATCCATTGGGAAGGATGTCAATGTCTTCTGAACCAGTTTCTGCAAGACAGAGATAAATGGTTTTTTTCAGACAACATTAAATATTTCCCAAGGAAAAAAGCTCCTTTTCAGTACAATTCCAGCTCTCATGAATTTCACTTTCTGATATGACTACACAAGAGATGAAATTCAGACGAAAAGTTCACATTGCAATAAAAGGGGCAGCAGAAGGCAGTAGCAGCACGCAAGTTAGAAAATGGTACTGGATTTCACCTATTTCAGATAGCTTAAGGGTACCCTTGCAGTGGCCAGGCAGTCTCCTGTCCAGGTATGCGTGTCCTGGGTCAAACAGGATGAATCACACTTAATGTCCTAGGGCAAGCCATTAGCACAGAACCCAAGCTTTTCGGGGCAGGCCCACACCATCACTCAGTACACACAGCTGCATAAGGCAGCTCAGGGAATTATGCACACTAATTCTTCTGGTTAAGATGGGACACCTCACTAAGACGCATTGCCAAATATTTAGTTAAAGTTCTCAAGTGACAGAGAACCTACTGTATCTCTAACAGCTAAGAGCTTCAATAGTTAGACCAGACTTTTAACTGTGGGCAATCATTTCCAATATTGCTAGTTCCTGTAGTATTTTTCCCTGCTAGGAAAAATATAAAATATCCTTTCTAAGAACACTAGAGCAATTTCAAGCTTTGATCAAGCACTCACCACAGAGCTTTTAATCCAAGCTGAAGCACATTTCATCCCACATTTTCACTGCTCCCCTGAGAAGCCTCCCTTCTCCAAATCACCAGCACAAACACTACTTTCCAGATGATGGCTGGATTAAATCTACTCAGGAGCAATTGATTAAACAAGGAAATGGGTTCACATGTTTTCTTTAACAGACCCACCAACATAAAAGTTTACCACCCAGCTCATCTCTCCACACTCCATCCTGCTTGGCCGTAGACCACCTGTGTGACCCTATGTGGGTCACACCATCCTTGGCACCCCAGCACCTCCTCCTGAGGAAAAGCCTACAAATTCAAGCTGTGATTATTGTTTGCTTTGATATGACTCCTGTTTACGCTGGCACTCATTTGGCCAGGCTGTAAATTTATCCTGGGGTTGCTGACCAGCTCTTGTCAGGACCAACCAAATCCCCAATCTTACCTGTCTAGGCAAGTTCCTCTCTAGCTCAGCCCTGAGGAGCCCTGGTAGCATGAATTCTCTAGGAGGGACAGGTGAGATGGACAAGGCCAGCTCCTCAAACCCCTGCTCCAACTGATTGCAGTAACGAGCAGAGCATCCCTGCCTTCTGAAAAGCAAAAGGTCTGAGGATGCATATTGTGGGGAGCCAGCCTGTTGTCTCACTTCCTGGGTTTTGTTTCTGAATTTTGACTGAGCTCAGGTAGGAGGCAGACCAGTTCCAGCTCTCCAAGTCTTGGTTAATTTATAAGATGGGGTTAGCAGTGATTCCATGGTTCCCAAGGACTGCTGCAAAGATAACAACATAAATAAATGCTGAGAGGTACAATTACAATGGTGACACAAGCTGGACAGACAGCTTCTACTGCCAGAGCATGTCAGTGAGTGAATAAACAGAGGTATAATCATTTATTGCCACTGAACTAGTGAGGCTGCCAAGCACGCAGGCTGATTGGAAGCATAAAAGTTTCTGGTGGGAGGAGCATAATAAACACCTCAAAAGGAAAGCAAAGCACATTTTGGCTCTTTCTCAGCCAGGCCCTGGTATGTGCGGAAGAGAGTGAGCATTGCTGGATAAGCAGTGAAATGCTGATTCCACACGATCCTGCTGAGCCGGCACTGCCAAGATGGTGAGGAGGGGATGGAGACACACAGCTGGACACAGGGAGGCCCCCAGGTTCTCCTGTGCAACCCCTTTTTTGGAGGACTCTGGACTGCTGTTGCAGGTGCCAAATGGGTCAGGAGAGTCAGGAAATGATTTATTGGGTATCAGATGTATCCACTACATGACTTAATTGTGTCACTGAGCCTAGCTTGCCTGTGGAATTATCTGAATAAGTAGTGTTTTAAAAAAATTACATACCAAGAAAAATTATGTGTAGCCTAAATATGTTATGGGTTTTTTTCTTTATTTTATCATATTATGATATCTTCTGCAGATGCATCCAACAAAAAAAAAGGAAACCCACCTGGATTTCATGTCCAAAAGCAAGTGACTATTTCACCCATATCCCCTGAATTTTCCCAAGGTATTTCTAGCAATTTCTTGAATAGTAGCTTCTTGAACTTCAGGAATTAGTTCAGGACATATGGTTAATTTTCTACAAACCAGTAACATGGACATGCCTATATATCAGAATATACTGTTTATTCTACAAATGCAGCCTTTCCTACGTATCTGTGAATGACCTTTAGGACAAGGTGCTTTTTTTTGTAGGTTTGTTCAATATTTGCATATGTGCTCACATTGCACAATATTAGAAAAGCAGAAAAGATCAAAGTCTTTTAAAAAAAAAAGATAGAGAGATTGAAAAAGGATGAAATTGTGTAGAAAGAAAAACGTCCACTAGAGAATTTTTCCATTTACTATGGGTTTGCTTCCTTTACTACAGATGCATTGCTTTTAGCATAATTACAATAGGCTGTTCCAGGTGCCTGTTCTTCTGTGTGTAGAATGGCTAGTTTAAGATTATTTTGTTCAGAGCTGATCCAGCTTATTACCTATGCCCCATTAAGACATCAGAGGGGCTGATCAAAATAAAGACTGTTTATTCAAATTTATCATAGCGTTGTAAAGGAAAAAAGTCTCATACAGGAGTAACCTTACAGATCTGAGTATAGCAAAACCCCCAGTCTGAACAGTGCAACCTAGGCAGCATCTAGATGTTAGGGTTCATAGGTCTCCCCAAGAAAGATAACCTCCCTAGCCCTATTAAATGAATTTTTTGAAGACTTTTACATGAACACACCAACTTTTAAGTTTTCACAAATCCTTTGCTACTTCTATATCTGCCACAATGAACTTGCTGAATTAATTTTGGCATTTTAATTTTTCTAAAGAGCAGCAAACGACAGAGCAAAGGCAAGGCAAGGTGCAAAGCTCCATGTGAAGGGCATGTTCTAGGAGAGGGGAAGCTGAAATGAAGCTCTGTAAATTGGTCTGCTGCCACCTCTGAGCACAGACGGGTTCTCAGAATTCAACTGATCTCCATGTAAATGTCAGGCACCAAAAATGAGATATCATGTGGAAATTAAACACAACTATATTTGTGATTCCCAGACCTTCTTCTTCTTCACCAGAGCAATCAGGTTGCAGAAAGACTTGTAAAGACTGCAATCGTGACATGCTTAAAAGAATTAATGAGAAATTACTTTATATTAATCAGCATCAAACAAGCATTATTCAGTCTTGTATGAGTAAATTACAGCTCAATCTAGAAGACCTGCAAAGTTTTTTCAAATGCAATTTCTTCTGCACATAACCTCAGGCAGAGGAACTCTGCACTCACTCATTCAATGCACTAACCTGAGTTGACAACAATGTTTGATTGCTCACAGAAGAAGCGAGATTCATGAAAACAACACAGTGACTCAGCAAGCTCAAAAGCAACACTGTCAAAGTTCATTCAATCACTTCTTACACACAGAAAATCCAGGCAAATTTGAACAGAAGGCATTTCTGAAAATACTGTGGAGGATAAAACCCTCAATCATTAAGCCTGAATTAAGTTTAAAAACTGTAAATTGGGAGAAAGTGAGATACAAAATAAGCAATCAATTTTAAAATAATTCATTTTATACTCCAGTTATCCTAAAGGGAGACTAAAAGCAAGAGAAACATTGCCATGTGCTAAACACATGACCCAAAGTACAAAGTCAACATTTCAGCCACTCTGTTAAACCTCTTCACAAACCAGATCAGGATGACAAATACGACCCATTGCTCTTTGAAACCATAAAGATGAATTGTGCAACCGCACTGAGCTCCTGCCCACTCTTTGCATGGCAGTACCAGCCTGCACCTAAATCTCCACATAATGAGGCACTAAGGTGGATGATCCTGGCTGGCATTCAGGAGCCTCCTCCACCACATGCCTGCATTCTTCTCCCAAAGCTTCCACAATTGCAGCATGTCCTCTCTTCATGCTGCCACCAGCTGACAGCCACCTGTAGGTGCCTGCCTGAAGAGCCAGCACACCATCACCTGAAAGCCACATAATTTCCTTAGTGGGAGAGAAAAGGTGCAGTGCTTGAAATGTACTCGTTTTCAAGAAAGGAACAGAAACACTAAATACCAAAGTATTACATCAAAATAGCTAGTTTTTCAGTATAATTTACTTCCTGCAACTTCTCCCTACCTTGAAATCCAAGTAACAAATGAAAATCAAACTAGCACTTTGTTTTTAGGAGCAGGCTTGGAAGCTGGCTTTAAGAAGCAGTTGCAAGATAAGGCTGGGTAGAAGCAATGCACTCAGTTTTATCCAGTACTTACCAATCCCTTTAATGAGATGGCAGTTTGGGAGGGTTACTGGGGCTATTTCCCGTGAAGAATTGAGTCTGTTCCTGCAAGAGGAAAGATGAGGGATAACAGCATACAGCCAGTTTTAAAACAGGTAAAAATCCCTAGCTTAGCTTCACCTTGGTTTTATTGTCTACTGTATTGCAGCAACAGATCAGTGATAAAACACTGAATAAGCAAAACTCAGAACTGACCACAGCAATTGCTCCAAATCACTGTGATGTGTTACACACATCTAGGGCTTAAGTGATTCTCCTACCCTGAATATCTTAGGAACCTGATTTTGTTCATGAGCTTCAGGAATAAGCTTTTATGAGCCACCAAAGCTCAAAGAACAAAATAACATCCCCACACTTTCGTCAGGTTTCAGCCACCTATTGTAGCACCGTACCCTTAGGACCAGTGATTAAGATAAAGAGAGGGCAATCTTCTACCCCAACCCACTGGCTATTTTTGACCACCAGCAGTTGCACTTTCTTTGTTTCTTAGTCCACATCTCAAAGTAGCAATAAAGTTATTGCAAGGCAGGACGACCCACTTCCTAACAAAATGTAGGACTTGGTAGTACAATTTTCATCAACCACCCTGTGCCTCCATCCAGAGCATCAGCCTTCAGCACTGCTTATTTCATTCTTAAATATCCACAAAATTCAGTTCCCAGCTCACATGTTATTGGACAAGCAGACAGAGACAGGTACCTACATTTCAGTTTCTATTTCTCTAACTCATCCAATCCAAATCATTAACAGATCTATATGAAAGGCAACTCACTAACTTGACTGCTGTTTGACCTTGCTGGTCCACAGCACCATAAGCAAATATGCTGCATTTCTATGTAGAAGTGTCAAGATAATGTACTGGAATATTCTTTTTATCTTTTTTTTTCTTAAAATAGAGCTTTTAAACTAACATAGTTACTCCTTTGCATGCCTAATATACACATGTTGAGGCCATACTTGCTCCAACCACAGGAAATTCTGAATGCAAAAATACCATAGCAAAACCCAGCTATGTTTATGCTATAGTTTTAAGCATAAACTAAACATCACTATCAGTCTGAGTAATGAAATGTATGCAATACAGCTGAAGACTGTATGGTAGGTCAGTCCTTTATTTTATTTAATCACTTAATCATGATTTCTAAATTGCTTCAATGTTGTATCATTGACACAGCTTGTTAACGTAAAGCCAGAAAAAAAAGAAAAAAAAAAAGAAAAAAGATCAAAACCAGCAGAGGACAGCAAGGGAAAGGAGCCAAATCAAACTCTCCCAAGCCCTCTCCCCCATCTCAAGGGTCCTGTGAGCAAATTCGAGCAGCTCCAAGCCCATAAGCAGCACAGGAGGGGTATCAGCTTCTCCCTCAACACCCTGCATGGTCAAGCCCACTGGACGCCCGAGGCTGGTGTGGCGCCATCATGCCCAAAGTTTGCACTGCTGCCTGCTTAGGGTTTTTCCTTTCCTATTTGCATCAGCTTTTTCTGAGCAGACTGCAAGCCACCCAGTGCCCAAAGCACAGCATGAACTTAGCCAGCAGCCAGCGAGGGATGATGATATCCCGACAGCATTCCCAGGGTAACACTTCATGGGCTGGAATGAGAGTAATTCAAAAAGACACTGGTCACAAGCCTGCAGGATATATAGTGTCTTTTCCAAAATGTGTCAGTTTATCTAACTCAGCCAGCCTTGGGTACTGAGCCAGATGGCTTAGATAACTAACTGGTCTTACTAAAAACACAGTGAACCTGCAAACTGTGCAGGATGCAATAAAAAAACAGAGGAATTCTGCTACTTGGTGCAATCCCAGTGCCCAGCATGTTTCCCACCCAGTTCCTCTTTCCAGTTTCAGTCCTTCACCCCTTGCCCAACTTCTTGGACACAGACCCCAGGCATCCTCTTTCCTTCAGCAGTAACCTGCTGCATATTCAAAGACCTCTCTCTCTCTTTCAATTTTCCTCTTCTCCAGACTAACCAGACCCAGATCTTGGTTGGCTGGTTGGTTGGTTGGTTTGTTTCCACACAGAACTGAAAATCACTTCTCCTTTTCGTTTTTGTTCCCAATTCTCTTCAGACTGTCAGCATCTTTCTGGAAGCACATTGCTATTTTCAATACCGTATGCAAGCTGAGGATGATATTGGTACAGTGTGTTATGAAATTATAACAGTGTTTGTGTGTACAGCTAAATTTATACATGAACAATAACATACACAGATTGTTCTAAGAAAAACAGTAACAGTATAATTCACATTCAAGTTTTACAAAGTAGCTCAGGCCTTTCTTCAGGGAAGAATTAGCAATTTAAGATGGGAACAAGTATAATTTCAGGTGGTAACACACAAGACTGCCAGTTTTCTGATGCACAAGCCCTACCCAACTCCATTTGGTAGCTATCAGTAGTGTAACAGATGCATTAAAAATTGACTTAAGAAGAATTAAGTTTGTAAGAGATTTGTAGTAACTCTACAAGCCTTCTCCTTTAAGTATTTTGTGGATTCCTGTGTCACAATATCTAGACACAATATACCATACCCAGAACTGCAAAAAGTCTTTGCTGTATTCCTACCTTCTGGATAACAGAGAGGCTTGGAAAGAGTTAACACTGCTCCCAGTTTCTCCTATCAAGGCTGTGTTAAATGATTTTAGAGAATTTTGTTATCTGAAGTTGTGTCTTAACAAACTTTGCAACCCCCTTAAGACCATTGCTACGCTGCAGTTCGCTGGAGCAGAGAGAACTACAGATATGGAGGGGATCCTGCTTCCACCAGGAGATTCTGCTTCACCAGATTCTGAATACTGCACTTGTTCATCCAGTTTGGAGAGGACATGGGGGAGTGTTTTAAAGCGTCTCACCCCACTAAAGCCCAGGAGTGTTTTCCAGCTCTGCTATCCAGCTCACGCAACTCCAGGGAAGGAGACTCCTGTTACAGCCATTGTTATAACAAAAGCTTGTAGTGGATTTTATACAATGTGCAAATACATCCATGAGAGGTACATGGAGTATAGCCCTCAGCCCTCCTGTAATTAGCTGCAATTACTATTTACGCAAAGATGAACTACCTGGATGTCATTGCTCTAAAGTCTGGCATTTGGAGTCCTTGTGGATGTCATCAAAATTATAACATAATTGCTTTGCAGTACAGTAATTCACCACCACTTTTCTGGCCTGAAACGGCCAGTTACAAGTTTGGTACATTCACACCTCGCAACATGAGGTGCCTCAAAACACCTCCAGGGAAGGCGACTCAATCACCTCCCTGGGCAGCCTGTTCCAGTGCACACTGTCCCTTTCCATGAAAAATATTTTCCTAATGTCCAGCCTGAGCCTACCCTTTGTGGAGCTTGAGGCCATTCCTCCTTGTCCTGTCCCCTGTCACTTGGAAGAAGAGGCCAGCACCTTCCTCTCGACAACCTCTTTTCAGGTAGTTGTAGAGAGCAATGAGGTCTCCCCTCAGCCTCCTCTTCTCCAGACTAAACAACCCCAGTTCCCTCAGCTGCTCCTTGTAAGACTTATTCTCCAGCCCCTTCACCAGATCCGTCACTCTTCTCTGGACACACCCCAGACCCTCAACATCCTTCTTGTGGTGAGGGGCCCAGTTCCAGCGCGTTCCCGTTCACCTCAGGCCCTGGAAAAACAGAGGTAGCAGCGATGCCCGCCCCCCCCCTCCCTCCGCCACAGGGTTTCCTCTCGCCTCCCTGCCGAGGCCAGAAGCGCTCCCGACGGCAGCTCCTCTGCCCCAGGACGGGGCGAACGCCACGGACCAAGCCGGCGCCCAGTTTTCCCCCGGGCAGAGCCGGTTCCCGACGGCGGGGATGAGGATGGATGGGCGCCGGCTGCTCCCAGCCCCTCCGCCCCCGGGTCTCACCGAAAGGCCAGTAGCCGCTCCGCCGCCAAGGCTGCCGCCACCCCGACCAGAACCGCTGCCAGCGCCTTCCCCATGGCCGCTCCGCGCTCCCGGCCCGCCCCCGAGAGCCCTCACAGCGAGGGACAGGGCGGGGAGAGCGGGGGCAGCGCCCAGAGGGGCGGAGGGGACAGCATCCCTGTGGGTAAGAGAGACACAGCATCCCCGAGGGGTCACAGCATCCCTGAGGGTGCAAGAGTCACAGCATCCCTGAGGGTGTGAGGGTCACAGCCTCCCTGCAGAGAGCAACGGGCACCACGTTCTGTCGTACAGATAAGAAAATGCACCTGTTAGGCAAAGACTGGATGATGCGGAATGTGTGTGTAGACCCTCTGTTCTGAGATGAGGTGTCATCCAGAGGGACCTGGGCAAACTAGAGAAGTGGGTCTACGTGAACCTCATAAGGTTCTACAAGGCCAAGTGCAAGGTCCTACACCCAGGTTGGGGCAATCCATGGTTTCAGTACAGGATGGAGGATGATGCGATTGAGAACTGCCCTGTGGATAATTATTGATGAGAATCACAGAATGATAGAATCATAGAATAGTTTGGGTTGCCCCTAGTCCTACCACTACAAGCCTCCGTAAACAGTCCCTCCCTAGATTTCTTGTAGCTCCTTCAGGTACTGGAATGTTGCTATAAGGGCTCCTTGGAGCCTTCTCTTCTCCAGGCTAAACAATCCCAACTCGCTCAGACTGTCCTCATAGCAGGTGTTCCAGCCTTCTTATCATCCCTGTAGCCTCCTCTGGACCTGTTCCAACAGTTCCATATTTTTCTTATGTTGGATTCCAGAACTGGACACAATACTCCAGATGAGGTCTCACAAGAGATGAATAGAGGGGCAGAATCCCGTCCCTCACCCTGCTGGTCACTCTTCTTCTGATGCAGCCCAGGATGCTGTTAGCCTTCAGGCCTGTGAGCACATGTTGCCAGCTCATGTCAAGCTTCTGAAAGGAGTCTACAAGAAAGCTGGGGAGCAACTGTTCACATAGGCTTGTAGTGATAGGACTAGGGGCAATGAGTATAAAATGGAGAGGGGCAGATTTAGGCTAGACATAAGGAGGAATTTCTTCACTATGAGAGCTGTGAGGCACTGACACAGGTTGCCCAGGGAAGCTGTGGCTGCCTTATCCCTGGAGGTGTTCTAGGCCAGGTTGGATGGAGCCTTAGGTGGCCTGATCCAGTGGGATGTATCCCTGCCCTTGGCAGAGGGGTTGAAACTGGGTGATCTTTAAGGTCCCTTCCAACCCAAACTATTCTATGATTCTATGTACATGTTAATACATGTGCACTAATAGAGCAATGTATTCCCCAATTCCTGTCAAGCCACCTAGGCACCCTGAATAATAAGGGCAGGAAAATCATTGCTTTCAGGTAGCAATTCATGTGAAGGGTGTGTAAAATAGATCAAGAAATATTCCCTAAGAAGTGGACATTTCTCTGCACTCCTTAGAAAAGGCAGCTACAGTGACTAACTCAAGTGCAGAAATCTGCTCTGTATATGCCTGGAGGCGTATGGACTGAATCTCCCTTGAAGTTTCTATTCATCAAGTCACTCTTGATTGAAGAAAAATCCTGGTTTTCTCAGGAGCTTTACCTCCTCAGCATCATCCCAGCCAGCCTGGGGTCTCCCCATTGGCACTATCAGCATCTGTGGCAGCTTCCCCTCCCCAGCACCCCACTGACTGGGCTAGTGGCTGCCAAAATGCGAGAAAACATATGGCTGTAATTCAGTCTGTTACAAATTCCCTTGAGTTCTTTGCATTTGTGGCACTTAGGAGAGACCTGGAGTGATCTCCTGCCCCATAGTATAATCACTAAAAGCAGGAACGAGTGCATGTGTAATCAGTTGAAGAAGGATATGTACCAAGTCTAGGAATGGAGGAAGTGAGCAGAGCAGGGAGGCAGGATAAGTCTTATTCTCTTTTACTCATTTAGACTCCTTAACAGACAAGGAAAGAAAAATATCCCTCTGTAAACTTGTCCAAGAATGTATTTATCCCATTGGGAGAGGTATAGGTGTAGCTGGGAAAGCATGGAGAAGATTGTGGAGTGAATCATCTTGAGTGAGCTCACCAGGCATGTGCAGGACACCTAAGGTTTCAGGGGCAGCCAGCATGGGCTCATGAAAGGCAGGTCCTGCTTGACCAACCAGATCTCCTTCTATGACCAGGTACCTTGTCTAGTGGATGAGGGAAAGGCTGTGGATATTGTTTGCCTCAACTTCAGTAAAGCCTTTGACATTGTTTCCCACAGTATTCTCCTAGAGAAGCTGGCTGCTCATGGCTTAGACTGGTGTATTCTTCTCTGGGTAAAACACTGGCTGGATGGCTGAGTCCAGAGAGTTGTTGTGAATGGAGATAAATCCAGTTGGTCACAAGGGGTGTTCCCCAGGGCTCAGTGTTGGGGCTGGTTCTGCTTATTATCTTTATTAATGATCTGGATGGGACAATTGAGTACTCCCTCAGTAAGTTTGCAGATGACACCAAAGGTGGGAGTGTTGATCTGCTTTGAGGGTAGGAAGGTTCTACAGAGGGATCTGGAGAGGCTGAATCAATGGTACCAGGTAAACTGACGAGGTTCAACAAGGCCAAGTGCCAGGTCCTGCACTGTGGTCACAACAACCCCATGCAATGCTTCAGGCTTGGGGAAATGTGGCTGGAAAAATGCCCGGTAGAAGAGGACCTGGGGGTGCTGGTGAGCAGGCAGCTGGACATGAGCCAGCAGTGAGCTCAAGTGTTCAAGAACACTAATAGTATCCTGGCTTGTATCAGAAATAGCATGGCCAGCAGGACTAGGGGAGTGACCATCCCTCTGTACTCGGCATTGGTGAGACTGTACTTTGAATACTGTGTTGAGTTTGGTCGGTCTCACTGCGAGAAAGATGCTGAGGTGCTGGAACACATGCAAAGAAAAGCAACAAAGTTAAGGGTCTGGAGCACAAGTTTTATGAGAAGCAGCTGAGTGAAATGGGATTGTTTAGTCTGGAGAAGAAGAGGTTGAAAGGAGACCTCATTGACCTCTACAACTACCTGACAGGAGGTCGTAGAGAGGTGGATGTTGGTCTCTTCTTCTAAGTTAAAAGCGTTAAGACAAAAGGANGAAGGGGAGCGGTGGTGGTCAGATTAGATATCAGGAGAAATTTCTTTACTGAAAGGGAAATAGTTTCTTTACAAAAAGTTCATTTACTGAAAGCACTGGAATACACTGCCCGGGAAAGTGATAGAGTCACCATCCCTTGAGGTGTTAAAAAAGCTTGTAGACATAGTACACAGGGTGGTGTTGGGCTGACAGTTGAGCTTGATGATCTTTTATAACCATAATCATAGAATAACAGAATCATAGAATCAGTAGGTTGGAAAGGACCCACCAGATTGTCTAGTCCAACCATTCCCATCAATCACTAAACCANTCATAAGGCCTGTTCTCCAACCCTATCACCAGCTTCGTTGCTAATCTCTGGACAAGCTCCAGAGCCTCAACATCCTTCTTGTGGTGAGGGACCCAGAACTGAACACAGTATTTGAGGTGCGGTCTTACCACTTGCTAAGAAAATAAAAGGTAGCATTTACAAGGCTGAAAATAAAGGGAATAATTTCTAACAAACACTTCAGAAGTCTTAGAACTTTAACTTATTACAGATATGCCACTTACACGTGCTTCTCTATTGCATATCATCATCTTTTAAGATATAAGGTGCAGAAACTATGCACAAGTAGAGCTGGATTTCACAACAAACTATTTCAAAATGCATCACACTTGAGTCATTAATGAAATGCAATGTGTGTTGCCAAATGAAGTTTAAAGAAGCTCTCTTTTATCCAGATTTCATTCTGTCTTATACTGATGTTAATCTAAAGGAAATTCACTGATATCTGCATTGCCAACACATTTACAATGAATTTACACTAAAGATTAAAGGTTAAATTATCATTCTGGAGCACTTTTGGGGGGCTAATCTGACTAAGTATAGAAGCTTGCAATGTAGCCATGATAGTATTAACTAGATCCTTCAGAGTATGGAGGGCTGTGAGGGACCCAAGCTATGGAGGACTTTGAGGGTAATTCTGACTGACAGCTAGTGAGGATTCAGACAGCACTCGATGACCCAAAACTGGTTTACAAATACTGAATCACATTAAGAAGAGGACATGTGGCATGACGAGAAGGCAGATAAGAGGAAGCCACTAGAGACCAACCTCAGTGCTGCAGTCACTTAACTGCAGAAAAAAGCAGATGTCAACACCATGGAAAGCTTCAAGGAGAGACTAAAGAGAACTCAAACTGAACTTATCAGTTGTGCTGAATGCAGATCTTAGGGGCAGGTTAATGAAAACGACACATCCATCAGATCACTGCAGGTACTACACCAGCTTCAGGTAAAAATGTGAACTGGCAGGCAAGAAAGCTGCTTACCACCAAAACAGGCAGCAGTCATGAGCAAAGCTTGCTGAAAGATGAAGGGAAAAGCTTCAACAGCTGCTGATCATAGAAATTACAAGGTTCTCTACAAAGGCTATAGCCTAAAACCACTTAAACCATGTTTGCTGATCAAGGGGAAATTGCAGATGGTGTGCTCAAAGATCTCAGCAATTTCTTAAATCTGGCGTGCTTCAGCTCTGTTAGAGTTAAAAACTTCTTAGCTCCCCATTCCAAAGCTGGGAGCAGAGATTCCTACAGCTGCTGAGCAGCTGCCACAGGGCTAGGCAAAGTCCCTGCTCACACCCTACCACTATACATGGATACAGTGTCACCAGCTAGTTAGAACTCTGGAGTCCACTGTAATTACCTAAGAAAGAGATGGTATCCTAAAGGGTTCAAGAATACAAATGCATAATGCCTTTTGCAAAGAAAAGGTAAAAAAATACCTCCACTGACATGAATGTATATTGTTTTTCTCAACTGCTGAATAAAATGTATGTCAAAATTACATCAGTGTATTTGTCAGTGAGGGTGCTGAAAAGTCTCTCACAGAAACAACCCAGCATTCAGCCTTGTCCTTCAAAGCGAGCAACGGTCTCTACCTGGCTTCTAACCAAAGACTCCGGCACTGTCAGCCACAAGCAGCCCAGAGGCATCTGCATAAATTTAGATGTCCAAATAAGTTTGTGAGCATATTTTCCTGTTTCATGATGGTGTCAGGTAATGTGAAGGTTCTTAATGATAACAAGATGTCAGAACATGTCACTGTCAAAACCAGCTCCAAGCAAGGCTATGTCCTAGCCCAACTCTTGTTTACTGTCTTCTATGCAGCAGTGCTTCTTGCTGGATCTGGAAACAGCAACAAAGAGAGTTATTTTATAGGTGGCAAAATTGCTAAACTGGAGACATGCCAGGCTAAGTCAAAAGTCAGAGAGGTCCCCCCGGGCAATCTGCCCTTTGCTGCTGACAGTGTGCTAGGTGTGCAGAATATTACTGAGGTCTTTGACAGCAGTGCCACGGCTCAGCCTTGTCACAAGCATAAAGTAAATAATGCTGTCTTTTTCCAGGCAGAAGCATGCCAAATCAGTAATATTCCTTGGCAATACGACGCTTAATTCTTGCAGGTGAGATTCTGCTATCTTGGCAGCAAGCTTCTCAAGCACTATCACTGATAAGAGTTGTGAAAAGGAGGGAGAGGCCCACGTGGTTTTCGAAAGATTTAAGCTGTGTACGAAATGAAGGAGGCTTCTGACTTCAAACACAAGTAAAGGAGAGACATGTTCTTGCCATTATCTCCCTTCTGTACAGCAGGACTCCCAGGCAATATGCAACAATTGCATCGAGTTTCATCTAAGTTTACTTTCATGCCTTTGGAGATAAAAAAATACAAATGACAGCATCCCATATGCTGAGATTTGGACCACTGTCAAATACTAACCACTGCCAAAGACTCTTGTGGGCTTAGCTGCATCGGTGTGAGCATTTGTGCATGTATCAGGCAAAGGGTTGCACATAGTTGTGTTCTTCTTGGGTAGAAGGTGAAGTACAGACCAACACAACCTTACAAGCAAGCATTCAACACTGATTTTCAATTGTAGCATTAGTTTCACAGCATATGAAGCTCACTGCTGGGTGCTGTGTTGGGAATGATGCACTAATGCCATTGCAGCCTCTCACTCAAGTATAACAACCCAAAGAAATAGAAGATAAATGACAGGGCAAATACCTAATTAAGCATTAATTCTGTGTTGCCTCTATTTGCTTATGCATTGTAAATGTCAGGGAATTTTCTCAGAGATGAGACCACAAAAGCTGAATGTTCAGGATACAATACCTCAGTAAAAAGATTGAAAGTGAGATTTAGAAATTTAACAGCTTCCAAAATACTTTAGCACAAAGAAAGGGAGAAATAGCCTTGCCTGTGAGTATGGTATCAAACAAGAAAAGCTATCATACACAGTATGTTATGACGTTTTGTGCTACACCAAAATACAACCATGATTACAAGTTTCAGTATACAAAGTCTATTTATAAAATGCAGGATTCTTATTCTAAGTTGTGTTGGCACCGTGAAGCATAAAGAAAACAGGAAGAAATAGAAGTGTTGAATAAGCACAGAAATGCACATTTCTTCATGAACTATGATTCCTAAGTATGATTTCTTGTGTTCTGGATTACCCTGCACGTACACCCCAGCTTACTTTCAGATCTACATCAGTCTAACTCCAGTATAACACCACCAAGAATAATTTCACATTATCTCACAGCTCTAGGTCCTGGCACCGGCGTTACTGGAGTTGCTTCGAATACACTAGTGTAGATGTTTGCTGTAGAGGTTCTCGTAAGGAAACCTTCAAACCAGACTGTTCTAGTTGAGCAATCAGTTCTAATGCTGTGGAAAGCACCTTGTGTTTCTTGATCGGAGGGATGGTGGGCACAATGTGAAGCTGTACAAGTGGATTTGGACTATGTGTAATGTCTGGCTAGGAGACTTGGGGTTTCAGGCAACCAGAAGCAGCAGAAAGACACGAATTAAATTCCTTGCCCCTAGGTAAGATGTCATTGGGAGTTTGGTGGATCTTGTTGGCCTGATCACCCTCTGTGCACTGAGCCACATTCTTACTATTTCAGTTACTTCATGTTCAGCCTCAAGTTCAGGTGCAGCCACAACAAGAAGGGACAGTGTGCCGGGGCTCAAAGAGGCTGAACTGAAGTCTCTCCTTTACCAGCAAGGGAATCACAGATGCAGAGAAAAACCAGAGCTGCTGTGGGTGGGATTTTATATACATTGATAAAAACACACACATCCTCACCATTTATTACCAGGATACAGAGCAAAAGTGTTTATAAACCTGAGAACAGTCTTGCACCTAGCAGCTGTTTCCTTTAGCACATGAAGTAACCCAGCAGGAGAGTTTTTGGCAGGTTTGAGTAATTGCAGTCTTAAAAGATATTTGGCAGTTAGACTGGGTTATTGCAAACCCAGACCATGAGCCTGTGCTAAGCACAAGAAAGAGGAATGTCATAGCTTTATCATTGTTTTCAGTGGAAAGAACTTCACACAGGTATTGCTGGATTGCTTTTGCCTGTCTGGATTTGTTTTCTGAATATTCGAACCCTTCTGGTAAAATTATGTGAAAATTAAATTATGACCTAACTTTATTTTTTAACTTAAAATTATAAAACCCTCATCTAGGTATACAGGGTGGGACAGACTACTAAAAAATATAGAGTATGCACCTAATGTCTGTTTCCTACACAGAGTATGATTACACATTCTCCACTGAAATTAAGATTAAAATAAAGTATAAAATCTTTTCGATAAGATCTTAAGATTGAGGCTGTCTAAATTATACTTGATGAAGTGTGAAAAAGCAAAAAAAAATCCTGCAGTTATACAGTCAAATAAAGAGAGTTTACATTTTTGCAGTTGAATTCTTAATATTTAGCTTTAAAGGGTTCTTTCCTTCAAGTATAAGAGCAGATGCGTGTATATAGATGTACACTGTTGTAACAGTATATGATCGTATAAAGGTATAATTGATGTGGCTTAATAAGCTATTTTACTTTTTTTTTGAGCATAAACTGTGAACATATAACAGGAAAAAGACTCCAAGACCTAATCCAACACTCACTGCAGTGATTGAGGGTTGCTACATCATACCCTCTCTTCTGCAAATATGTACCAAGGAGCAAAGAATGTGGCTTTGGCTGAGTCAGAGCCTTTATAGCATCCAAACCACCTCATAAGCATTCTAGTTTTGTGGAGGAGGTGGCATGTGAGTGGCAGATAGAGAATGCTCCCATGGGATGCTATAGAGTACTGACAGATTTGGACATCCACCATACTCTCAACCCAAGAAGAGATTGCCTATGAATCCCATTAGGTTATGATGGATATTCTAGAAAAGCTAGAAAAAAAAAAGCTTAAAATAAAACAAGCACATATGAATCTTCTGGCATTAGGCTGGCCACGGGGATTCTCAGGTCAGATACAACAATAGATACTTAGGCTGTCCCAGCCAGAGCACAGAAAAAGAGACCTATCGTCTCCTACATCCTGAGTTGGAGATGCACCCAACTTGCTCTTGCTTGCTGTTTCCTGGAAATTTTGAGTCAAGAATCTGATTTTGTTCTGAGTCATAAAGTCTCTTGTGCTTTATGGAGGTGTTTCAGGGATTTGTCTCAGGAAAACCGGGCTCCATTCCTACTCATCTTCTTACCCTAGGAGTACACTGAGCACTTTTTGGTGCAGATGCCGCTAGACTGCCAACACAGTGCTATGTATGTCATCTGAGGGACTGGTCTTAGGTAGGTTTTGGGTGCTGGAAAGGAAGGATTTGGGCAGGGGGTTCATTGTTCAAGCCTCCTTCCATCCCTCACCCACCCCAGGGATCCCCTGTACTCAGTCCCATGGGCATCAATGGCCAAACTGAGGGAAAAAACAAACATTTGGGCCCCTCCATCCCAGTTTAGTTTTTGCTCATTGAACTACTCTGCTTCAGTTACACAGCAACATTCCCAGAACTATGCGTTATCACAGAAATCTTCCCCAAAATATTTTCTCTGGAATTAATTAAATTGTAAGTACTTTGGTTTTTACTCCCAGTTTTTTCAGGAGCAAATTTTTCTCAGTGTTGTTAACTAGCGAACAGTAAATAACTGTTATAGGGAAATAATGATCCAGACTCATAGCATTAGAGTTTGGGTAAATTTGCCACTTACTATGACATTTTAAAAAGGACAAAAAGATAAATGTCATTAGAAAGAAAAGTGGCCATATATTTTTTCAAAAAGGAGTTCTCTGATTTCTTCTGCAGCCCTGTTCTCCAAGAATCAGGCATATTTGCAAGATGAGTAATTCCTTCAGAGCACTTTCTATTCACTCAGTGATGAGCATTTAGATGGACTAAGAAAAACATTTTCCTCTGTTGAATAGCACAATTGAAGTTTGTATCACATGTTTGATTTGAATGCTAGCTAAAAAATAAATTTAAATAATAATAAAAAAATTACTTGCTGTTTATTTGTAGTATTTGGAAGTAGCTTCTAGTATCACCATGGGACATACCTTATTATTTAATCAACTTTTATTTCTGCATAGGTTTACTAAACACATTCCAAAAATCAACCAGCTAAACTAAACATTGAATAAACTACCACCTTCGACAAACATCTATACTTTAATTTTTAAAGTACCCTCCTACAGAACCAGTCTTATTTTATACTTAATGGAGGAAAATTAATATTTTTAGAGTATGTCTGATCTGTTTTCGATTTCCATCTCCAGGCAAGTGAAGTTGCACTTTACAGCCATCTTCATAGACTCTCTCAGGAGATGATCTGACAAGCTCAAGGGTCAAATGTCTACGCTGTAGGTATCCAAGTTTGGATAAAGGAGGAAGAAAGTTTTCTTGCCTGATCTGAGCATTGTCACCCTGCAAGAGTCACATAATCCTTCCAGCTGGTATCTATCTTTGTACAGGTTTTTTAGGCTTCTCTATGCCTTTCAAGTAAACACAAGTTCAGTCTTGAGTAAGGGGATGGCAAAAATGAACAACTGGATATTGCTGTATGTACTTACCCTTGCTTCAGAAATGTTCTCACTGCCTTTCCTCATGCAAAAATCTTCCACCAGCCTCAGGAGTAGAGGACAGAGTGGTATGCAGGCTATTTAGCCTGTTCTTCTCTTGGAGAAGATCTATATTTCAAGCAGGAATTAAATCACTGTTTGAGGTTCCCATTTCTCAGAAGGACATGCATTTTTTACAAGATTTGGGCAGCAATAGAGTGTTAACTGAGTTAACTTTTCTGAAGGTTTGGTTATAAAGAATCATCTTGAAATATCAAGGCATTTCTCCAAGAGCTTTTCAGGATTAGATGTGATTCACCATATATTTGATATGATTATTATATTGATACTAAAAGATATCAGACTCTCAAGGCTTTAAATCCTTCAGGTCTCTCTCTCTTATATTGGGTCTGGGTGAACTGTTGATGATAGAGGAAGCCCACAGTGTGCAGAATGGTATTTTCCTGTTTCTTACATAATTATTTAAAAGGAAAAGCCCAGGCCATGATCTTTGTTTTAAATTCAGTCAGAACTCTTACTGACTTAATTGAGAATATTGTTGGAAAAGGACAGGCAATAAAAAGAATAAAAATGAGTTAAAAGAGGAGTTGGCCTGGAGAATACAAGAAGGAATTAAAAAAATAAAGCAAAAATAAATCCTATATCCAAATCCTAGACAAAGCTGCTGAGAAAGTTGTGATTGGTCACTATGGGAACAGATTTTTAAATTGAAATAAAGTGCTTTTAATACTGCACATTTTTCTACATGGTTCTACTAAATGAACTCAGACCTCATTGAAGTGAGTGTAATTTTACAATAGATATTCTGTATGGTGTTAGAAACACTGCAGGACAGAGAATCAAAATATAAATAGCTATAAGATGTGCATGTTTCTACCGTATTATTGCTTCAGTCATTCAGAGGTTCAGGAGTTACATTGTAACATTAGTTATTTCCTTTCCTCAGGGAGTCTTTTAATATTTGGTGTAAATTAAGGCAACTGTAAGCTTAAATGAGAAATATTTGCTTTTATTTTCTTGGGTTTTATATGAATGGGCTCAAGTTGGTCAATTAACATACTGAGCTTTATTCCACAACATGGAGAAGTTGCTCATACAGCCTCCATTCTGACAGGCGATTCTCTCCTCACCTGATACGTTCTGCACCCATCACAAATACATCAAGGCCAAGGCAGCCTTGCATCATTCACACAAATTTTGGATATCTGTCAATAAGAAATTGAATTTCTGCTGTCAGGGGAAGATTTATCCAGTATCACACCAATAAAACCAGTGTCTGATATGCACATTCTGATTTAGACTAAAACAACCACATTGTCACTAAGAAGTTGGTCTGTTGTGTTTGGAGGAGGGAGACAGCAATACTCTGAAGGAGCAACCTTAGCAATTTATGTTGCTTAGAAATGTAACAAACAGCCACTGTGTATTAGTGGCTGATTTATCTGGAAAGGGCGGGATGCACAGGCAACAGTGGAGATTGAAAACATGCATCAGAACTGCTGGCAAGCACAGGATGATTGTGAAGCCACCACAGACTGTCCCTGTCCCTGGCTGCCTCACCGCTGCACCCAGCCTTGTTTGTGACGTCCTGCTTGTCTCGTGATAGCTCATCTTCCCTCTCCACACATTCCACCCTTTCAGCAGATTTTTCCACATGCATTGTTTTGGCATTGCTTCAAATTTAGTCCTTCAGAGCAGGAGTGATCTTACTTCTAGGCTGCTTGATGGCTGTTCTAATAATACCAGTGCAGCTTTAGAGCAGTTGCAAAACTGGAGAACCACTATTGAAGTTCAGCCCCGGCCAGCGTTACCAGGGAGCACGGCCAAGCACCAGGTAGCCAGGCATAAGACAGGGTAGGAGAAACACATCCACCTGCAGGGCTCCTTCTCTGGATCGAATTATTTTTGTCTCATGTTGTGAAGGAACACTTGTCTTCCAAGAACTGCTTTCCACATACTTTGTTTAAAACCAAAGTCTGAGCCTCACTTCATCAAGATGGAAGAAATGGAAGAGATTAATATTTTAAGTCTGGTTGCAAAATCCCACTGTTTTAAAAAATCCCACTGTCAGATACTTCAAATTCAAGCTGCATTAAATTTGAAAAGGATTTTCCACTAAGCATAAATAGGGAAGATTCATTTTTCCAATACCTTGAAAGTACTATCCACCTGATTTTAATCTCTGTCTGCATCCATGCGTCCTGTTTACAACACATACACTTCATGTCAGAGAGAACCTACAAGCATTCTGTCTGGGTAAAGATAGTATTTTTTCAACTTTTTTTCAAGATAAGTGCATTTCTTGTACACTTTTAATAGGACAACAAAGTATTAATTATATGTTCTTAGTAGCAATTTTTGAGAGATCATTCTGCATTTTAAAACATTCTAAATTCAATAGCTAACATCCTAACATCAACAGCTAATCCAACCCTGAGCTTCTGGACGTCCTAATAAATACAGTGATAGCAAAAGTTGGAACAATGTGGAGATAGAAAGGAAATAGATCCCTGGAGCTGACAAAACCCATGGAAGTTTGAGCTAAGTTTTGCCCTGAAGTTTTCAGATATAAAGTTCCTTGAGAACAAAATTCAGCATTGTTGGCATCAACCTTTGGTTTTGTAACACGCTTGCACCTTAAGGCTTAAGCACCTCACTTGATCCATATTTCTGATTTATACTTGCTTTACTGAAAACAAAAAGAGAAGACCAAGACTCTCAAACATACGTAGCTTCCTAGCTTCCAGGAATTTGATGTCCAGGGAGTTGGGAGTTTTATGTTGAAATGCCTTTGAGCCTCTAGCATTTATCTGCCCCATCCCTACAAAATGAGAACAAACCTGAAGCAATACAACAAAGAACAAGAGGAGAATTCCAAACTGCTGGTACTATGAAGGTTTCAGTTTACCAGTCACATAGATGCATTCACAGAGAGAACTTCTCTCAGAAGATGATTTACAGTTCAGCACCTGGAGGAAAATATTTTGCACCTGGCACAGATAAAGAGCTTTTTTCCTACTAAGGAATAAAGCAAGATGCATGGAAAAGATTTATGTTATCTTCACACACAGAGCCAGCATCCTGGAAGAAAAAAATCAGATAAAATATAGCAATGGATAAAGCAGGCAGAAAGATGTACAACAGTGAAAAAAAAATCAATTTCAATATTAGCAAAAGGATGTGTGATATGAATAAGTAAGAAGGTTGTGCTGAACCCAGCTTGGCAACTGAGAGCTGTCAAGAGAAAACAAGGGATATACCTGGCAACACAAAGGATATAAAAGGCAATACACAGTGTGGGCTGCAGCACGGCAGACCTGGCCTCATGCTGCAAGATGCTGTAAGGGCCACAGCAATGCTACGGGATTGCGTGCACTACAGTAACAGTATTTTTCTAAGCATGTGCTGTTCAGAAGAGATGAAAGAATGGGATGAACTTAAGGATCTGGTTTTCACTTCATGCCCACAGATCTGATATTCAGTGCATTTTCCTCCTTCACCCATAAAGTTTCAGAACAGGGCGGACTGCTCCTTGCAGAGGCTGTTACTACTGCTTAAGCAGCCCTCAGCCAGCAGCTGCTGAGGGAAGGAAAGGGCAGAGTTGAAAACTCACTAGCTAAGTGTGCCAATACGCTGCTGCAAGGCTCAGAACTGGAGGTTGCAGGCAATGTTTCAAGGTCCCCTCTGTCAGTGAGTGTGGGAGAACACTGCTAAGAACCCTGCTAAAGCTGCAGGTAGGTGATCCTGCATCTATTACTGCTCTCCATACCCATCCCCACACCTACTCCAGTTGCATCACCACCATTCTTTCACAACATTTCACCTTTTGCTGGCTTTCTGCCTGACCCAGTCTAGAGTTCAGGATGTTGGTTTTCACCTTCAAAACTCTGCTGAAGCTTAAGGCTTTCTTTGTCATCTGTGAGCACTCACAACTCTGATTTTCATACACATGCCTGTTACACCCATCACCCTTCTCATCATACCACCCCAGTGGTGCTCATGACAGCTCCAGGCAGCTTTCACTGGCTCGGCTGTGCTGTTTGGTGCCTGACCTAATAAAGGACACAACCTACTGAAATCGGTGGAAATACTTCTCTTAACTTCATTGGGCTTTGGAACAAGCCTGTGATAACACCGATAGAGAGGGTCCTCAGCATCCCATCTGAAGGCAATGACAACAGTCCCAGCATGTGAAGCCGAAAGCAGATGTTGTCTCTTCTTCTCTTTCTTGCCACATCCCTTTACGCCTGGTTCTCTGACCCGCTGTAAGCACTTCAGAGGAGCAAATCCAGCCTGTCCCAATGAAGTGCAAGTTTGCATGCCTGCAGCTTGTCCTGTGAACAGGAGCATCATGTTGTGTGGCACTGTGTGGAGAAAAGGAAAGCTTAGGGGCAGGGTTTCTCTCCCCAGTGAAAATATACCCTTGTATTATCAGTGTAATTTAGACTGTTGTTCCTGAGTGTGGAAACCAGGTTTTCTTAGGGGATACAGTATATGAATGCACAGGACCCATCACAGTCTAGCCTATAAATATTGTAAATACTAGTGCTGTTATTTATATTAAATAAGAGTTGGGCTATTGTTTCAGTGTGAGGTGTTCAGAGTATTTGGCAGCCCCGGAGCTTGGATGACGTCAATTTTGACTTTCAAAATCAAACTGCCACCTTGTGGTATAGTGGGGTAGATAGCTGTAGGAAATCAGAGAAAACAAAAATGTAGATATGTAGTAAAATATAGTCCCTTTGCCCCACTAATGATTTTCAGTATTTATGCATTGTTAAATATATCTTGAATATACTTCAGCTAAATTAATAAATATTCTTATATGATACTTTAAAAAGTCAATTTAACTTTTTGAGGTTTTTTTGTTAATAAAAACCATAAAATCATTTCCTGGCTCTTGTATGTAGTTATACCAAAACCACCAGTGCACTCATATATGAAGGTTTTTCAAGATTAGACCCAAATGTAACTTACAGGGAAACACTAGCTATGAAGGCTATAGGTTTCTATAATTGTATCCTTTCCTCTTTTAAGCTCATTAATGTTAAGAAAAAAAAATTATGAGAGTCACAGCAGGGCCACACAAAGTGCTGAAGGTGAACAAATCATAATGTATTATCTGGTTTTAGCTGCTGTTCCTACGCATGCTCTTGGATCATGATGGATGTAGGGTAATTTTAATCAGCTTTCTCTTTCGCTGTGGGCCAAGCCACCATGAATTACTTGACCTTACTTGTCAACCACAAGGAAGCACAATGGATCAGCAGATGTTCGGTAATCTGTTACAGCAACATACTCATGCGTGTCAGCCTTTGAGGAGCAGACCAACATGGAGTTGTACTGGCACGATCCATTCAGACAGACTGGATGTCCTTGTGTCATCTAATATTATTTATGAAAGATGACAGATGAAAAGCTAGTCCATTTCAGATCAAAAAGTGTAGCTGAGATGAACAATTGATTGTAGCCACATACCAGTGCTTTGTGCATTTGTTACTTTTCAGGAATATGGTGGTTTAAAAAAAAAAGTCACGGGTAACAAGAAGTCCATAAGAACTTAAGTTCACATCTTGTCTCTCTGCTTGTGCCAGACAACCATTAACACTTTTTTTAAAGTGTGAAATGGAGTAGTCCACTACTGAAAGTAAGGAAGTTAGAAGGAGGCAGTATAGAAGTATCAAGAGTCCGATGCTGAGTCTTCTCTTAAGTTAGTCTTGAAAGAACCAGGTGAGCTGCCTGGGACCTACAGCACCAGAGTAAGCCATTTCCCTTCTCATTGTGTCTAGTACAAAGTGCAGTACCTCAGGGAAGCAGTTTTTATAAAGTATTCTTCATCCAAAAGCATATGGGGAGAAGAAATTCACAAGTTTCATAGTTCTCCACAAACTGCTGTTCTGTAACATCTTTGCTGAGCACTGGCTCTAGGAGAGAGCTAGTGAGTGTTCCCATGTACTGGGGTCTTGCAGGTCCTCATGGGACTGCTTGAGGAACCTGAGCCCTGGAAATCCCCCTGGTTGCTCTGATTTCCAGTATCACCTGGTTCACATTCCCCCATCAGCCCACCTGGCAGCCAAACTCCCAGGAAGAATACACATGAAAAGTTCTTCCTAATGCTTGTGGTGGAGTCAGCTTTCCTGGGTGATTTAAATCAAGGATGGATAGTCTCTTCTAGCTATGGTCTCAACCAGTAACCCAAATGGGTGATACATGGCAGGAGCTCATGCTAGCCATGTTTGTCAGAGTTTGCCTCTTCACAGACTGCTGTCAACATAGGGACAGGACAAAAAGGGAGGAAGGGGGAAGTATTCAGTGGGTGACAGGGTGGTGAGGAAGAAAACCTGAATTTAGATGAAAGGTAGGCAGGGAAAGGAGAAGCACCTATGTACTCATGCAGCCTCCTGTGCTTGCAAGCAAGTTAATTCACATATAAACCCCCTGCAGTGTGTGAGACCTCCCTCACCCGTAACACAGCCATACAGTTCTGCAGCCGCCTTATCCCAGCATTTTTCCTTCCTAGAAGGACTACTTGTGGCCCTTGAGCAAGCTCTGGAAATCCTGCTTCTCAGAGTATTGCACAGGAGACTGAGCTAAACCAACACAATGATCCCTTGGGGCTTTATAGATCAAGATACCTATGAAACCTGCACATCTCGGGGCTATTGTGTGGCCTGGAGGAATGAAACCAAGGCCAACATGCTGAATGCTGTCCTGAGGAAGAGTGAACTACCTCCCACAGCAACAGTGCCTTACGGATGTGGGGTGTTTTGTTTTTCTTTTTTTCTGAAATGCCCTCGTTAAAAGGCCTCTACAGGCAGAGCATCATATCCCATTGCAGTCAAGAAATCAGCAATGGTAACTATGAAAGAAAATGTGAGTGCTTCTCCAACTGAGAAACAGCGCCTGGGACTAGTGTTATTTAATGTGAATGTATGGCAGAAGCAGAGGGTAACCATGTATTTAATGAAGCTTAATGTTTATAAAATCCATGGACGTAACTCTTACTTCGGTATAATCGCTAGTGTGTCTATCCTTACTTTCATAAAAAGAGTGTGGTGATATCTAAGAGTGGCATTTCAATGCCTGAAATACTCCTCGTATAAATAGAACAAACAGATCAGCATGACTAAGTGATAAAATTACCTTCTGGTCTTCAGGAACTTCAGCATGCAACTGTGCTATAGGGACCTCAGTGTACCCCTCTTTACAGCAGAGACAAATACATTTGGAAATGGATCTGGAAGAGACATACAAAGAAGGAGAGAATATGGAGGGGAAAATGACTCGAGCTGCAGCTGCCAAGTTAGTGAAAAAGAATTTTCTTGAAGCTCTGAAGTCCAATGACTTTGAAACACTAGAAGAACTATTGAGCCAAAGGAAAATAGATGTGGACACCGTGTTCGAAGTGGAAGATGAAAATCTGATTCTGGCATCCTACAAACAAGGTAAATGTGGCAGCATTCACCAGCCAGGAAGTAGCTGGGCTTGAGTGATTTTCAAGAAACTGTGGCCTTCTGTCTCTTCTGAAGCTGTAGTGTAAGGTGATTCATAGGCAGTAACACCTCAGTAGTTCAGAGAGCCCCAGTCACTACAGGAGGGGAGCTTATCAGCTGTACCCACTGGGCTTGGTGGAGGGCAGACCAGAGATCAGCCCGAGCCTCTGTGCTGCTGAGGCAGCTGCTGCAGCTTCAGGGAAGTCCAGAAAGAGGAGTCCTTTGCCATTTCCTCACAGAGATTTTGGGTGCAAAGCCCAGAATAGACACACGCAGATTAAGTGTGGTGTATACAGTCCTTGCATGTACTCAGTCACATATATAGATCATTTAGAAACATAAAATATTATATCTCTTTCATTTTAAATTTACAGTAGAAGTACAGTGAATTCTCCCTACCTCAGGAGAGCTAAGGAAATACTGCAGACCTTGGACATTGCTGGATGGGAGGAGATTTATTTTTCAAACAGAAAGTAAGTGAGGATGTACTAGTTTATCAGAACAGAAAAAATCATCTGGAAAAACACAAGCAGAAAAGACATCTACTTTGGAGTGTAGAAAACCCAAACTAGTTCCCACCCAGACACCGAGTTTCCAAAAACTCATAGCTTAAAGCAATAAACCAAGTTTGCTCTCTGCTAAAACCAACATATTTCATTACCTACTTGCTAACAGACTCTTTGTGTGTATCTACAAAACAGTAATGACTAGCCTTTGCCAGAAGTTCATCATTTCTTAGCAATGCAGCAAATGCTCTTTTTTTCTGAGACATAAAGAGGGGACATCCCACTTCTTATCCTTTTCTGTGTTTACCTCCAATTTAATGATCATTCTCTTCTTTTGATTTCATTAGGGAGGATGATGCAATCATGACATACTTTCTTTGGGAACAGTGTCTAAACTAACCTACACAATGATGAATATATCTTAAAATACCTTTTCTTCTGTCCTCGGTAGGCTGAGATGCATTCTGATTGTGCTTTCAGACTACAGGATTAATGCATTAAAGCATAGATTTTCAGTTGTAGATAATTTGACTGCAAACATTAACCTGTTCCTTGTAGAGAAGTCTCTCCTTTCTCCAAAAGTAGAAATAAAGGCACCATATGGCCTAAATCACAGTGGTGTATTCATTTGTGTGAAAGGCAGGAGGCACTCTATCAACTCTCATGCAAAATTTACTTTTATTCCAAGTTCCATGTAACTGAGATATGAGAGAAGGATCTTCTTGAGGAGGGAGAGGGAAAAAAACCTGAGCTCCACCATCCCATCACTCAGACGGCCTGAGCTCTGCTGAAGCCCTAAGCGATGAAGTGGAAAGGAGATGCTATGGTTGTCAGAGTGGCTTTGCTTCCTCTCTTCCAAAGAGGCTGAGACCTCCCAAAGACACTGACCTTGCATGCACCATGACTTTTAAAATGCTTTTAACCAATCAACCAAACAGGCAAAATGAACAAGGCCTACCCTGAAGCCCACATCTCCTTTCTATGCAGTGCACAGTCCCCATCCCTCTGAGCTCAGACACATTTGTAAGTTTGGTCAGAGGACATGGGAGATGCTCATAGAAATTGTGGCTATGTAAAGTGATAACCTGGCTTTAAGAACTATTTTCTTGCTATTATGTATCATTTATAGCTCAGGTCTAGCCATAGACATGAGGCCCATCTCCATGCTGTGCTCAGCAGTGCTCCACATCTTGCTGGTAAGAAGGTGGGGGGAATACTTCATGTGAATTCAAATACAGACCTGATGTAAGAAATTTGCTCTGCTATTATATACATAGACTCTAGGGTATAGCCCACCTACTATGTACCCAGTCTGGGGACATCTGATGAAAAGATTATCTTACCAAAGTTGCTAACAGAACCTGGAAAGTCAGCAGGTTGTGAGAGGGCTGAGTAGCTGCAGAGGATCCTGTTGCCCTGCTTGGGCACTCAGCTGCCCTTGGAGTCCCTGCTGTTCCCATTTGCTGTGTGGGTTCCTTCATGATGGTGTTTAGTAGTTTCCACAATTTAGTTCTAGAGTGGGTGCTGTGGTCTGCAGACATTTTCTCCCAGACCTTGTAGACTGTTTCTCACCTCCATTCTCATACACTTTCACTAATGAATGCTTATATTGGCCAGGAACAAGTCAGTACAGCCATGCCAGAGCAGGAGATGCAGCTGCTGTCATGACTGTCCGTTCTATAACCTCTCAGTGGAAATTAGCATTTTTCAGAGTCATACAAGAACTGCATTACTGGCACCTCAGAATATCCTTGAAATTTTACTAGGAGGGAAGAAAAACTTTATTTCAAGGTTTATCCTGCCACCAGCACTTTGTTTCTACCTCTTTCTTTTCTCTCCATCTTCTTTCTGTCTAATGCAACATACATGATGGAAAAATTGTATCAATATGACATTAAGTTTAAAACTATATACAACTAGAGATTAAAACCCAAAAGTTTGAATTAATTTGACCTCATTATACATCTTTAGTATTTTTTGTCTTTTACATAGTAACAGCATTCAACCAGGCATTCGTCCAAGGAGAAACAGATAAATCAAATGTAGAAAATGTTATAGGAACAACCTAGCTGAGAGACAGCTTCTGTGTCCAAAAGGAGAGACAAAAGAAGTTTCAGACTTTTTCTGCCCCCTAGATATTATTATTGTGTTTTACTTTTTTAAAACAAATGATTACAGTAATTATTTCTGAGATTGTCTCTGTGCAGCCATTAAAACATAGCCCTCCTATTTTCCTATTTTCAGAACAAATATTTAAGTGTTATTTGGTTTTACACCTGTTTGTAAGTGAAAAACTCACGAACCATTGTGAAATTTTCAGAGAAAAATCCAAGCATTTTATAGCCAAAAATCATGCTAAAATCTTACTTCTTCCATTTTGCTCTTTGACTTAATTTACATCATTAATTAACTCCTCAATCTATGCTCCTCAGGAGCTGTAGTTGGCAGGAGGTCTGTAATACCGCTGCAGTTTGAGCTATTTCTTGAGTCACTGGCCTACATAAGAGCTGCCTGCTTATTCCAATACCACCTTTCTTCAGCTACTGGTGGGCTAAAAGATTCCATTTCCCCCTTATTTTTTAGCTGGTAGCTTAAAGGTGATGGCTCTAAGCATATTTGTTTATTTAGTCTACACAGGTCACAAGAAAAACAAAAGATGCCTTTAGAGTACAGCTACATGGGAAATACGCCTCCAAAAGTCAGGCTATTCAGCACACATTGTAAAAGTGCTTAATGAAAATGAAGTTATACTTGAAAGAACTTTGTAAACACTAAGCTGTATCTGGTGAAATTATAGTAAATCAAAACTCTAACCCTTCTTTCCCCCTCAATTATTCTCAGTAGGTGGGTAGCCTAAAGAAAAGTCTTTGTCAAGCATGGTAACACATTTTCACTTTGTACAGGGTACTGGCTGCCTAGCTACAAATTAAAAATATCCTGGGCAACTGGACTTCATCTAGCTGTCATGTATGGACATCTGGAGAGTCTTTCAGTCTTGCTCAATCACAAGGCTACTATCAACTGTCGGCCCAACGGAAAAGCAGCAATCCATATAGCATGTGAAATGGCAAATGTTGAGTGCCTAAAGATCCTTTGTAACCATGGAGCCAAGCTGAACTGCTTTTCAATGAGTGGGCAGGCACCTTTGCACTTCTGCACGACACGAACCTCCATGCCTTGTGCCCAGCAGCTTATTTGGAGAGGTAAGGTAAAGCTCTGGAGAGTCACTCATGACGTACTTGGGGACAGTGGGTATGGACTGTGGTTTCTCTTAGGAGGCAATTTGTCAAAGTATGGGTGTATTTATCCCTTCTATGCAGAGCTGACTCATATCTTCATCTTAAATGCATTTTCCTGATCTCTTTGAATAGAGGAAATTTCTCTCCTCCTGATTCCTCATCCCACCTGTCCCTCTCTCCCTGGCCACCCACTCTTACTCCAGAGTCATTAACCATTTCTCCATCCCGCTGCCCAGTCTGTCCCTCAGCAGATGGGCTCCTCTGAATCAGAGTTCCTATTTCTCTTTTTTTTTCCCCCTATCTTCTTCCTCCATGTTGACCATTGAGATGTTCTCACATGAAATTCCACCCCTTTCCTCTTCTTCCTTGTTCATATTTCCTTGATCTCAGGAAAATACTTCCAACCATTTTTTTTTTGACACGTGGCTTTGGAAATTTGGATACAGTTTTTCATACCATCTCTTCATTTGTCAGCAGCCTGACTCCTGCTTCCATGTAGATACTTGTGGGAAGAAAAGAGTCTATTGATATAAGATATTTGTTTTCATGAAGTAAGATAATCATGTTATGCTGTTGGTCATCTGTAAAAAGTGAAGCTATGAATAGATGTAATTTTGGATCAAGATATTGTTGTCACACACTATTTCCTTAACACAAGGATGCTGACTCAGGGCGTAGCAAAAGACAGCCATAAAAGGCACAGCAAAGTCAGGCAGTTCAAGTCTTAAGTTACAGACAGATTTCCCGTATTTATCATTCTGTGCCATGGCAAATACTAATGCTTTTAGGGTTTGGTTTGGTTTTTGTTTTTTGTTTGTTTGTGGGTTTTTTTGCTATGTATATTTTTGATGTTTTGGGAGGCTTTTCCTGAGGTGTAGAGCCCAAGTGTGCTTTGTGGGCAAGGCAAGCCTCAGCCCCGAATGGATAACCACATCACTTTTCTTCTACTGAAAAGATACTTATTTTTTTGTTTGGTAGAAAGGAAAATAAATGCTGCCAGTTGTATCCTGCCCAAAGAAAACAGTCCTGACAGCAGGAGTTGAATTTGCTAACGTGGAAAATGTAGTCTTGTGAAATGTAGCAGAGGATGAATGCAAATGAAAGGATGTATTCTGTAGAGTTTCTCCACCCACTCATCAACAACATAATAATAATAATTTACAAGCCACCCTTCACCCCAAAGGACCTGGTAAACTCAAATCACTGTATGAACTAAATGTCAAGGCTCCAAACGAAATGGAAAGGTCTGAAGCAAAGCATAGCAGGTGTGCACATGCACATCACAGCACCCCTGGACAGCTGAAGCCAGGAGTTTGTTTCATGCCCTCATACCAAGGTTTCCAAGACTCATCTCCTACCCTGCCATCTCTACTCAGTGGGGTCACACTGGGTCAATTAGGGTAAACGCAGTTTAACCACTTCTGGTTTGGGAAACTTGCCAACCGAGCAAAACTGATCCCACGTTCATTTGCTGCTTCCAAACTTAGATCACTGGTACTCTTATCAACATCTAACATGACTAACACTCCATTTGGCTTAATGGCTTTAGGACTCAGGTTTTCCAGCCCAGAGGTAATTTCTGACTCCTCTTCCTCCCTTCCTGTACTGACACCTCAGTCTTAGTGTATTTTTGGCCATGTGAAGGTTTTCGTGAGATGGGAGAGAAGAGGGAGGTGGCCACGCAGTGTGAGCCTACCCTTGCACAAGTACTTCATTGCAAGTTTTCCATCACCCCAGGTTCAAGGAGCTGGGGCAGGGGAAGGGACCGGGGCAAGGGTAAGGGCAGGGGAAGGGGCAGGGGCAGCGAGAGGGAGAAGGAGAGGGAGAGGGAGAAGGGCAGGGAGAGGGAGAGGGAGAGGGACAGGGACAGGGACAGGAGCAGGTGGGTCTAGAGCCCCGCAGCCTCGGCAGGTGGAGCTGTTGCTCCAGCGGAGCAGCCTCTCGACACAGAGCAGTCCCACACCCCAGCCCCTTGGATGCAGATCTAGACCCTCGTCTGGGCACTTTGGCGATGTTTGGTTTTTTTTTTTTTTAGTATCATCTATGGATCTGTCATAAAATGTCCTTTCTTCCAGGCTCCCGATAAGTGAGGGCTGCAGGAAGCGTTCCCAGAGTGTAGTTTAGAGCAGAGCTATTCTCCCAAGTGATGGTAAAGCTCTCCTTTTTCCTTCAGTTCGTAATCCATAGAAAAAAGCATTTTACACAGAGATTGGACCTGCCCACTTCTCCAAAGCAGAGCATTCAGCTATGCTCTTCTGCTAGCTTGGGCCAAGCTATCACTTCTGCAACTGGATCTCAGAACTGGAATTTTCCACTAGTTTCCTGGAGGCTTAAGAAATGCTGAATCCGTGTCCCTTTTTACTTGTATTTCTCTGAGTGTCTTTCATGCCACTTACCTACCCTCAGCTTCCCCTTGGGCAGCACAACTCAAGCAGAAAGATGGGCAAACCAGAATATTGTTACCTTCATGTTTTCCCATCACTTTTTTTTTTTTTTTTTTTTTTTTCCCCTTTTTTTTTTTTTTTTTTTTTTTTTTTGGCAGGAGCAAATGTGAACATAAAAACAAACAACCAAGACGAAGAGACTCCTCTGCACACCGTTGCACGTTTGGGTGTCCCTGAGCTCGTGGCCTTTTATGTGGAACAAGGAGCACATGTTGATGCTCTCAATGCCTACATGGAAACTCCCCTGGCCTGTGCAGCTTATTGGGCCCTCCACTATAAGGATCAGATATACAGCCCAGATCACCACCTCATCTGTCGGATGCTCCTAGACTATAAAGCCGAAGTGAATGCACGTGATGAGGATTTCAAAACACCTCTCCACAAAGCTGCATGGAACTGTGATCATGTCCTGCTGCACATGCTGCTGGAGGCAGGAGCAGAAGCAAACATCATGGATGTCAATGGCTGTGCACCCCTACAGTACATCATAAAAGTGACATCTGTGCGACCGGCCGCCCAGCCTGACATCTGCTACCAGCTGCTACTGAACCATGGAGCAGCTAGGATATATCCGCTGCAATTCCACAAGGTTAAGAGTGGCTTTCTACCGTAGGGGTATGGAGAGAGGTGGTGGCTTGAGCAGGAATGGGGTGAGAGATCCAAACGCTGGGGTTTGGCAGTATCTTTTTTTTGGTGTCTTGTAAGGTATAGACCCAAAATGCCCAAATCCTTGTGAGTCGACCTGCTGTAAGAATGATAATATTCAACTGAAGTGAAATTATGGTTTCTAATGCCAGAAACTAGACCCAGATCCCATTTTTGTTCTTAACTGGCTTGAAATCCCAGACTCTAAATGCTAGTTCAAGCCTATTTTTTCTGAGCTGTTTCACTTTCCCTTTTCAGAAAACCTACATGCCTTTGTCAAACCTATCTCCATACAGGCCTATCTTGCTTCTGCAAAATGCATATTTCATGGCATCTACCAAAGTATGGAAATCATATGAGTTGATTCAATTTGTCACTTCTTTTAAACACCTATCCAAATCTTAAACACACTATCCAAATCTATTCCAAGTGAAGTGGATCTCAGTAAAGCTTTGGCTCCTTCCTAGTAAATGTGAGAAATCAAGGGGAAGTGGTGTTCCTGGGTTCATAGTTGAGGAGAAAAAAAAAATTGCAGGATGCCTCTTTCTAGGTCTGCAAAGCTCAGGGCACTAGTTTATTATAAGTAAGCTTGCTGCAGTCAGGACTTATACTGTCTCGTCCAGTGCCCTGAGCAACATTTTGCAGATCCTCCACGGTATAAAAAAAAAGTTTGAACATGCCAAGCAACCAGAAGTCTTTAAATAAAATGGCAAAGTTTTTACTTTGCCCTCTCAAGCTGAGGATGAGCTGGCCCTGTCTGTAACAGAACAACAGTTAGTCTATTAGACCATGCTTGAGAGCCAGGTCTGGGTTCTCCTCTTCCTGTCTTCACTGTAGCTTGAAGTGGGTCTTCCTTCCAAACCATCATTTACCATCTATAAAACATGCAGGATGATATTCATCCCAGAGGGATGTCCTGCTGTTTTGTTTGTGAAAGCCTAATATGTGGGACGGAATTGTGCATCAGACAGTGTGAATACAAAGTGTTATTCCATGAGTGAGAGTGACAGCTGACTGGTTTTCTTCCTACTGAGCTTAAGTTACTGGGTAGACCAATTGTTTCTGGGCATTGTTTCTCTTCCTGTGCTGCATGAACTGGAGCAAGGACTTTGTGCATGGCTTTGCCTGGTGTCAAGACACTCAACCTAGCTATGAACAAGTTATTTCCAGGTTCAGGTTAAAAAGCTACCCTCTCAGCAAGCTCTGCTGCTACGGAAATGTGGGACAGTGTTTCTGCATGGTGTTAGGCTTGGGTGTGCACAGCTCCACTGGGAGCCAGCCTGGGGTTTCTTGCTCTATTCATGCTGAGCAGTGTGTACACTTCCAACTTTATCCTCTCGTAATGCTTTGGCTGTGTCTGTCTCAATGTGCCACTGCTCAGGGCCAAGTATCCAGGTTAGCCCCAGCTTTTTGGTGGTACTCATTGTCTCTATGCATCCTGCATGCAGGTGCTACAAGCCTGTCATTCCCACCCCAGAGCTGTGGAGGTTGTTGTCAATAGCTATGAACACATCAAATCAACATCTAAGTGGAAAGCAGCCATACCTGATGATGTCTTCGAGGTAAGCTCTTCATGAGCTGCAACTGCCAAAAATCCAAGCTCATTATTTGCATTCTTTATATCTGCGGAAAGAAAAGTGAGAATGCTTTTGAAAGAGAAGAACATCTCAGAGGATTTGGGGCTTCCTCATTTATACCACTGACACGACAAAAGCATACCACTCGCTGACATATTTTGAGAAATTTTCATTGCAACTCCATCCTTTGGAACACTCCCTGTCAGGGATGCTGCAGGAGCTCAGATGTCCCTGCACTCAGCAAGTGCAAAGATTCTGGCTGTGATTGATGTGTCTTCAGATCTGTCAATGAGTATATTTATATTTTTTTAGGTCAGCAAATGTTTTAAAAGAACTGTGTTACATGTTAATAACTACATTTTTAGGTTCTGTTGCACAGGTTGGGTTTCTGTGAGCAGGACTATTTAGCTGCAAATATATGGGGGAATTTAAATGAAAAATAAGAGATCAAAGAGGGAAAAGATGTCAAAAGGCAAAATAGCAGCACAAACTACATGCTTAGACTTTACTTCAGAAACTTAAAACTAGTAATTCCCAAGTCATGCACCGCAGCATGTTTTTACCATTTGCCTCTTTTATTTCAAAATCATTTGTTAGCATCTGCACTTTCTTCTTGTGGGAATGCAATTTTATTTATTCTGTAAGGTCACTGGGACAATGGAGCAAGAGCAAATGTACTTTGCCATTTGCAGCCCCAGCCAAGCAGCCTTGCTGCCTTATGGTGAAGTTTAGGGAATCAGCTCACCCATGTTCACCGGCCCTGAGCTGGCTGCAGCATCTATTCAGATCAGGGTTAATACCACAGAAGAACTCCCACCTCAAACTGATGGATATAAGACATGCCAATACTAAAGATTTCATCATAGTATTGCTTAACGCTAAATATTTGAGGCAGGCATAAGAATTTTGTGCAGGCATTTCGCTAAACCTGGTTCTGGGTGTCCCTCCAAAGGGAGAGGATGGTTGCCTGTGCTTTTTACCTCATTTGGCCAAGGGCTGTATGTGGGCAGGGGTGAGGGAGGGAAAACAACCTTATTGCCCTTAAACATGACTGTGTTTTTTTCCAGCGGCACCAGGATTTCTATGGCTCTTTGTTCACTGTGTGCAGCAATTCACCCCGCTCACTCATGCATTTATGCAGATGTGCTATTCGAGCGATACTGTCAGAAAGGTGCCACCGAGGTGTCCCCTTGCTATCCATCCCCCTGTCCATGAAGAAGTACTTGCTGCTGGAACCAGAAGGAATCGTCTACTGAGCTACAGTAGCGCCGGCACTGGTGTCTCCCTTCACGTGCCTCTGTGCGGTGCGGTGCTAGAGATCCAGGCACAATTCTGATATAGCCCTTCTCTTGTGTACAGTATCAGACCAGTCTGAAGCTTGGCTGGGATTTACTGTCTTCTCTGAGCCGCTGCTTTTCCCTACACTGAAAAATTGCAGCTGCAGGCTACAGGTCCCACTTGTAGAGGCAGATCTGGACACACACACCCCCAACAAATACAGGAGCACATACTTCCATGCTTTGTTCTCCCAGTTTAAACGATGCTTCTGCTGCCTCTGGTATTTATTTCAGTGCTTGCTAAATAGGATTAGATTCAACCTGAACAGCCTTTGATACTGTTTCACTGTAATTTTCTTCAGCTGTCACTTTGAGAGTAAAAGAAAGGATACCATCAAAAATAGGACATTTATTAGTGTCATAGAAATGCTTTCCCAGAAAGAAATGGGCAAACTGCTTTGAATCATGCCCACAGACAGGATTTCAGTATTTTCATAGTTTCCTGTAGACTGACTCTCAATTCAACATTAGTTTGCTGTTTGCTACACCTGTCTGTATCTTATAAAGCTTTGTCATAATAATATCCTTTTTAATTGTAAGATTTTTTTCTGTTATCAATCACAACATTGAAATTTACAGCACTTACTTATATTTCTGTACATTGCTATTCATGCCCAGGTAGCTTTTAGCAGATGTTGTCTCTGTTTCTGCTTTCACTGTGACTGACAGTAATTTCAAGTCTCCGTGTTGAGAAATGCAGGTAGAATGGACTTGCCCCTGTAACCTTCACAACTGGACTTACACCTATACATACATACATCCCTCAGGATGATGTTAAGTGGGATCTGGGAAGAATATGAGGCCTTCTTTTCATTGATTATGCTTGGAATCTAGTCTGCTAACATGGACTATAACACCTCATTTTTGGGCAGCTAAGTGCAGGTGGGAGGATTCCCACCTTAATTGAAAGGTGTTTCCAAGATGATGATGTGTTGGCTGTGCTGTTACAGACCTGCCTGTCCCTCTGATTTGCAGGCCCTGTGCTTTTGGATCTGTCAGTGTTGGTTTCCCTGTTTGCAGGAAACCTTCATCCCGACCAAGCTGTTGACTCCAGTTCAGCAGGTTGAAATGCAGGGAAGAGGCAGTTCACAGAATCACAGAATCACCAAGTTGGAAGAGACCCATCGGATCATCGAGTCCAACCATTCCCATCAAACACTAAACCATGTCCCTCAGGACCTCGTCCACCCGTAACTTAAACACCTCCAGGGAAGGCGAATCAACCACCTCCCTGGGCAGCATATTCCAATGCCTAATGGCCCTTTCCATAAAAAACTTCCTCCTAATGTCTAGCCTAAA
>WAAB01009737.1:0-13429 GCA_013389865.1 Piaya cayana | reverse complement strand
AGCAGAATGCTGTGAGAAACTGTGTCAAAGGCTTTGCTGAAGTCCAGGAAGACCACGTCCACAGCCTTTCCCTCATCCAGTAGACGAGTCACTGTGTCATAGAAGGCAATCAGGTTGGTTTGGCAGGACCTGCCTTTTGTAAACCCATGTTGGCCGGATCTGATCACCTGGTTCTCTTGCAAGTACTTCATGATACAAAGTGTCCCACAGCCAGTGTGTGATCTGACCTACTCTAAAAAAACCCAAACATTTTTCTTCCCTTTTTTTAGTTTGATGCAATCTATCTGGGCTGTTCCACTTTTTTCAGAGGCTGACAATTCCACATTCTGCTGAAAGGGAGGTGAGCTGTGACCACCACTGGGAGCCAGTAACTCCTGACTTCTCATTGCATCTCTGACAGTGAAGCTGTCGATCCTTATCATTATTATTATCTCTTTGCAAGAGAACCCACAACATGTTGGGCTCTTCCCAGCTGTACAGGAGCACTCAGGTTGTTCACTGTTTCCGTGTCTCACAAACTGACAATAACAGCACTTGAAAAAAACATACAGAATATTTGGTGTTATGAATCACTTATCTTTCTTTTCATCTCAGTTTCGTATATCAAAGCTTGTTCACAGTGTTAGTAGAAAATCCAATTCATTAGTCTGTTTATATTTAGATAGAAAACAAATTAGATTCCTATTTCCAGTTCCAATAGAGAATTTCAAAGGCAACACCATGAGAAAATGCTTTCTCATCTGAACTTGTAATACATATCCCTGCAGTTTAATAAACCTATGAAATATCTCTATAGATTTGCAGAGTTATCATAGAATGGTTCGTGTTGGAAGGGACCTTAAAGATCACCTAGTTCCAACCCCCCAGGCTCCATCCAACCTGGCCTCTCTATCAGAAACACTGCAGTCATTTACAGGGGAGAACGATCAAAGTCTGCGGTAGATTGTTGGTAGAAAAATCCACTTAACTGACTTTTGCACTGAGGGAAACCTGTGAATTTGGAAGGATGGAGAAAGCTTAGGTTATCTAAACCCAATGTTTTTCCAGGTAATGTGCCTATGTAAGTCAGGCAAGAGGAAGAATACTTGCAAACTGGACAAGGCAAGAAAATGTTGGGTTTTGAACAGTCTGACAATCGGCCAAGCTGAGTAGTTCAGAAGAGACAGATGGAGGTAGTTGATTTTATTTGGAACACATCCCTGTGCTGGCTGTTTCTGGAAGTAAAATTCTGCATCTGGAAGAGAGAGGTTTAAGCCAATAACAATACAGAACAATAAAAACCCAGAACAATAGCAATATTTTTTGACCTGTCGTAGTCAGGTGTCTCTTGCTGAGAAAGAAGAAAAAAGGCTGTAACCAGTGTTCCTAAATTCCCTCTGATCCTCCCCCTCTGCAGCGAACACACTTAATTTTTATTCTGTGGGCACCCAGCCTCACTTCCAAGCTTTGTACCAAGCAGGTGCCAGATTATAGCCATTGTTGTGTCTGACAGGGAGCACAGTGGGATCAGGCTGATTATAGGCACAGGAATTTGCAAGCTGTTAAAAACATTGGAGAACATCCTTATCACATAAAAAGCCCTGATTGATGCACTTTAATTGCTTCTGTTGTTAGAGTTAGAAAGACGAACAGCAAGCAAACCTTATTGTTCACTATCTTTTTAGCATTTCTTTCTTTTTTTACCCTTTCTGTACTCTATCCCCACATAAAGGATGGAATTCCTTGTGCAAGGCATGGGGCTATCTGATAATAAGCCCATCATTTATTAAATTTATTGGATACAGAGTCTCCTTATTCTCACGTAGTGACGACGCTTTTGAATTTTGTACTGTTGTTTAACTCCTGATCGTGCTTTTGTGTTTTCAAAGCTGCAACAGATTGGATGGTTGCAGTTGGAAAGGATAAGAGACCAAATTGTCACCCCTACACTGTAAGTTTGAACTTAGTGATGACATGAAACAACAGAAAATGTTTTCAGGGTTGTTTGGTGTCTTCTGTGAAAAGAGTATCTTTTTGCCCTTTGGCTTCTCGTAGAGATGCAGCCTATAAGAATATTTAAAACACAGATAGGCACAAAGAATAAACTATCCTTTCCCATTGGCAAGCCTTTCCCACAGCTCCCTTAATGATTTCTCAATGGAAAGCAATGAGATTACATTTTTTGGTCTTCATGCTTTTTAAGAGGTGTACATGAAGAGATGTTCTTAAACCACGTGCACTATTAACAAAGGAAGTTATTCCATCTATGAACACAGAGACACTAGACATGGTTTTGTGGGTCAGTGCAAAGCTACCATTCAGCTGTTCAAGGAAATACAGGAACCTTCTTTGTAAACTGCTCTTGCAATAATTTTAAGTCTAACCCCTGATGTTTGATTGGGTCCAGCTTGGCTCACCCCCCCACAGGTTTCTCCATGGAGAGCATGTAGGTGAAACACAAGTCAGAGTCAAGCTAACAGTGCTCAGGAATGTCCTTTCCTTCCAAAACTTTAAATTTAGTCAGTTCATATTTGGTCTTTAGGTATAAGAACAATGAGCCCAGAACAGCATGGTTGGGTCACCTCTCAAACACTGCTGATTTCCTGCTAGCCTAATGCCAAGAAGAGGAGACACAGACTGCAAAACAGAAACTCAGGACATCAGAAGTGAAAGCACTAATCTTGACCAGTTCCTGCTCAGCCTTCAGCCAACATTGATTCTAACATGTTCTTGAAACCTTTACCATTCGTCCCTGAGACAGGCTACTTTTCCAGTGCTGCTGGTGGCAGGAGGGGAAGGACATGTCTTCAGCTGCATTTTAATGTGTGCAGTGGTATCAAGGCCACACTGGTTGCACAAAGCTTAAAGATGTGATAAGCATGTCTTTTCTCCAGAAAAGTGTCTTCAGATGTGTATTGACAACTGTGTGCATACAGGCTGGTTGCAGAGTTGATACATATTTTGTTCATGTGCTCCTTACTGGTACTTTAAGACCATACTCAAGAGTCAATATCACATACCTGTACTCAAAACCAAGCTACCTAATGGGAGCCTATTGTTTGGCCAATTAGCAGCAATACTCAGCCTCGGGACCTTCTGCACAAAGGGTGTAGGTTCCACATACACTCCTGTCATAATGACTGCACTAAGAAGAATTCACATTATAAAGCAGAAAAGACTCAAAGTCCAGACCATAGATATGGCCCTTCAGGGCCACCTGGTACGACTATTTAGGATCTCCATGTCTTTTTACCCTTAGCATTTGAAAAGCTAGCAGGGGAAGGGAATAGGTTGCCTCTGCCACTTTTCATGCTCTTACTTGGCATTGTCACTCAAGGCTATATGGAGGATGGTGAGGCTGTGGTATGTCTTGAAAGATTTTGGAACAACACTTCTGACTACTTAAAAGCAGAATGGTGTTGAAACGTTCGTTTGAATTCTGGAATCTCTGCACAGGTCTGTGTGTGCATCACTATGTGTGTGCATGGGCATGGATAAGGATACTTGCAGAGATCCCCGTCAAAATTCAACCCAAATCAAGATATCAGAGCTGAAACCTATAAGTTGCTAAAAATGTTTTGGCATTAATGAAATTTTACCTCTTCAAAACCACTAAGCATCTTGAAATGCTTTCTCTTCTTTCCATGGTGCAGTATCCTACAGCCTATACATAAGATTTGACAGAATCAAGTTAACTGCTGTGATTGTGAATTTATATAAATCTCCCAGATTGAGTAAGACTGACAACTACTTTTGTAAAATGTCAGAAACACAAATATTAGGGGATAGTGGAAAAGGTATGGTCTGCCATCAAAGGTGGCAGCTTTACTTTTAGCTAAAAGCGTCGCTGGACCATTTAAAATGATCACAGAGGCTTGGCTCATTCGTATTTAAGGAATGTCCTTTGAAAGTGTGCTAATGTTTTTGGCAGCAGATTTTGCTCATGGGACAAATGCCTTTAAATTAAACATACAAGAGATCAGTCCTTAAGATTAAAAGGAAAATTGAAACAGTCTGGTGTAGCCTATGCTATTACATGACTTTATTAAACTCTTAGAAACCAAAAAGGCATACCAGCTTTTCAGGGCACTGGAAGGTTTGCAGGGCTCTTGAAGGGCTGCTGCTGCTTTTCTGAAATGCTACAAGATACAGATGGGTAGAACACAGCAATATTTCCATTTACTTTCAGGATATGGCAGTAGAATTTCCCTGTACTCCCCAGGGTTTTCTCTTCTACTAAATGACAGTGCAGAATGTACTATTAGGAGAGATGCCAAAGCCTACCTAGTGTCAGACACCTTGACCTCCCCAAGAATTGTATTAAAGTAGTGGAAAGATTTACTGCAGTCTCTATTTGTAGAACGGCAGGGACCTCTGGTACAACACATGAGTGGGTCAGAAAAGATTGCTGTATACAGCAACTGTCAGATAAAATTGGTTGGTTGCTCAGAAATTTGTTTCTGACTATTTCTCCAAATACATCTTAAGCTTCATGAGACACCATATGGAAAGGTGACTATGGATATTATGCATTCCAATGACCTGTCTGATTTTAATATGTGGTTAACATTTTCTTAGCACATGGAAGCTGTGTGTTGCCCTTTATGTTGCATTGGCACCCTATGGAGCGCTGTTAAATTACAGTTAAGAGGGTTGAAACAAGGACAGTAGGGCACATAATTTTTGCACCACTGATGAACCATTTAGTTCTCTCTTTTAAGATGGGGGTTGGGATGCTTGTATCAGCCTTTTGCCTAGTGCCAAAATCACTGTATTTTAGCTCTGTAACAGTGCGATTGATATGGCTGCTTAGGCTATTTGTATTGCAATTAGCACTGTGTTAGTTTAAGTCAATATTAACTGTCAGTGGGGAATTGTACTGCCTGTGTGTAGCCATAAGCTTACTGGCTATTTGCTAGGGAAAAAGAGGGATTAATCCAGACAACTTTGGTAAGAATAGGGAACTTTGCCTAGAAGCATAGAATTCTTAAGCTTGGAAAAGACCTCTAAGATCAAGTCCAACTACCAACCCAACATCACCCTGCCTGCTAAACCATGTCCCAAAGGGCCACATCTACATGTTTTTCAAACACCTCTAGGAAGGAAACTCTACCACTTCCCTGAGCAGATGCTTCACCACCCTTTCAGTAAAGAATGTTTTTCTAATATCGAATCTAGACCTCTTCTGGTGACCTATTCCTGATAACCCTAAAACCACTAGTTGGTCAGGGACTAAGAATAATAACTGCTAAGATCTGAGGAAGAAGGTACAGGAACAAAAGAGCAGCAACACTCACAGAAAGCCCACTTTGTAATAATGCACTACAAAGGAGGGAGCTGAATTTTATGCCCTATAAATACATGGGCACTGCTTCACACAGTATGAAAATGCAGGCATTGCCAAAGGGCAATGCAGTACCTGGGCTGACTACAAACACATTGTATGCTGGAGAACACAGGTGAGGAGACATCACTGCAGTGAGGGCAAAGCTATTCCATGACATAAAACAGTATAGGTATTTTAACATCCATTCAGAGTAGAAGTGACCATAAAGACCAAGTTGCAGTGAAGTCCAATGAATTACATCTATCTCCCAAAGCTGAGCCAGACCTTTGGTGAGTTTATCCTGCTGTTTCCAAGTTCACTGCTGGGGGGAAAAGTGTCCTGAACTCAAGGGCACGCTGTCTTCCTATATCCATGGTGAACACACCCATTGATGCCAGCAGCTCTGAACCAGACCTTGCTGGAAATCTGGACCCCAGACTGTCATCTAGATCCATTTCTCCTATAGATGGAGTACAGTATGTACCACAACATTACCTTGATCTTAAAGCTCTCTAATGCAGTCAAGCCCAGTGTGACTTGCAGAATACGCAGCATTACAGACTAAAATTGAGATCCAATTGCCTTACTATTTTTATTGGATTACTTTAGAAATTATTTGGATAGTTTAACACAGGAATCTTTAGTTCCTGCAATAATTTATAATAATTGCATATTATTGCAGTGTTTCTCTGACTGTGTGCTCTGGTGTTCATTTTGGAGTGTGGGTACAGTAGACAGCAAAGTTGGCAAGCACCAGCTGTGGTGCTTGGACAGCTGGATTATCCCAAGGATATGGATAAGATAGAATAGTGTGCCCTCCCCTCTCTGGCCATGTAGCCTCTGGCACATGAGACAATGCCTGATCACCAGTGCTAACCCATCACTGCAGCCTCTTCTAGCAAGTGCAGTGGGAAGGCCTTGCTGGGATACAGAGTTGCTACCCCTTCCTGCTCCCCTGTAATCTTGTGGGTTTGTGCCTCTCTTCACCAACTCTCTATTTCCTAACCCACAGGAATCTGTTTACCCAGCCTGCTGAAATAAAGTCTTCAGTCAAATGCTCCTAGCTCATGGGAGGATGGATGAAACTCAAATGCTGGATGGGTTTGGGGGAGCAGGCAGAGTGCTTTGCTTGGCTCAGTACCAGTTGAAGTAAGCTGTGCTCATAAGTTTCATCTGCTAATGCAGTGGGAGGTTCCCACCCTGGAATCAGAAATGTGACAGAGACTCTTCATGCTGCCAGCTTTACTCAAAATCAAATGTTACATACTCCAATGGTGTGGAAATAAGTACAGACCAGCTACCTTGGCTTCTAATGACCACAGGACCCTCTAGAGATCTGAGATTTATCAGCAAATCCCCTGTTCATGAAGCTATTTATCTCTGGCAGCTACTTTTGCGTCACTGGAGCAGTGGTTGCATCCTGCCCTGGCCAAGCCACTTCAGTCTGGGTGGGTGGAAATGGGCAGACACGGCAGGGAGCAGAGCAGACGAGATGGAGGAACTCAGATGATCTGAGTAGGGGGCGAGGGTGGGTGAGCAGGTGGAGAACTGAGGGTGGAAGGGGAAAGTTGACATTAGAAGTGATGTGGATTTTCACATGGTGAAAACTAAATGTATCAATAAACAAGGCAGAGTGGTCATGCTCATGGAGAGACAAAGTCCAACGGCAAACTAGAAGAAGAAAAAAAAATCCAATGAAAGAAAAAAAATTAATCATTGTTTATTTAACAAAGAGTATCAGCATTTTGAGATCTGTGAACCGTGACTTGTAATACTTGAAGGTCACAATGTTAATTTTGAACACAAGATTCTCCACTTAGTCACAGTCAATGTTTCTGTGTGCTCCTCCCCCACCCAGGCACACCCACAGGCCTTGTGCCTTGCATGAAGGACTCGTGAGACACCAGCGTGAGCTGCAGCCCCTTCCACAGAGAGCAGCCTCATTCTAGTGTAGGCTGCAGCCCCTTCAATGAAAAGCTGCAAGTTCAGGGTAAAACTGAACAGTTTCTCCTGTACTTGTCTGCAGGGGCTGCTGACTTTCAGAGGGAACTTAACAACTGGCAAACAAACAGGCAAATACACAACCTTATCCCAGGCAGACATATGGTCTTTAGCAAGCCTTAGACAGACACCTGGACGTGGCTGTGGGGAGCTGGATACCTCTGCAAGCCAGCTCTCCTGCTTTAATTTCAGCTGACTGGAACTCCACCAGTACCTGTTGCGCTGTGCTGCAGTGTGGTACCCTCTTGCAGCATCTCACACAGCACCCACACACCTCTATGCCTCAGGGGCGTACCCGAACTGCGTACCCCATGTCCCCTTAATGTCCTTGTCACTTTTCCATCCTTTCAAGAGCTCCAATGAAAGGTTGGTTCTGCCTGGAAAAGATAAAGATGGAGGACTGCTTTTTCAGCTGACTGGGACACAGAGTCTGCTGTCACCTGGCTGTGTTGTGAGTGTGGGAGTGTTTGGTGTCAGGTCCTGCCGAGTTGCTGGCACCCATTGAAGTGCAGGGAGAGCTGCACTTTCTGACACAGGGCACGAAGACAAGGAGACAGGCAACGATGGTTCCCCTTCATTTTTCAGGTGACCTAGGTGCAGTGGTGACACTGGGCATAAACGGCTCTGCGCGAGCAGGAGTAAACAGCAGGCAGCGCCTGGAACAGACTTGAACATGGGCTTGAACTTTGACACTGTTTCTTGCAGCAGGCTTGAAAGGGAGAGGGAACAGTGACGTGACCAGCCTGGGCGGCTCTTGCTGACTCAAAGTAAACATGTTTTTATGCTCCTGGTGCAGCCAGTGGGGAACATACTGTCCCTGTGGGTTCCCTGCCTCTTGCCTGGGAGGCTGCCAGAACAATGGTACGAGGCATTGCTGCTTCCCGTGTCCCCAGCCCTGACTGGAGAGGACTGTGCTGTATAGTGAGCCAGTGTTTGTCCTTAAAAAAATTGGAAAATGATGGAAAGCTGTAAGCAGAACAAACAAAAAAAGCTAGCAACTGAACAGCAGTCATGCATTTCTTGAAGGGTATTTTTAAGGTTTATAATCGTTCGCTCCTTAATTATAGTGCTGTTTTATGTCCTTTTATCTGGCACTACCTGCCAGTCTGCCCTCTGCTTAAACCAAGCTATTCACATCCAAGTGTCTGGAGCTCCACTGACTATGGGAGGCAAGCTTAGAGTTTTTAGGCTCCCAACCCCAAAAAGCTGGAATAATCTTCCAGCCATATTGAAGCGGGTCCTCACATTGTTCAAGGTTCGGACACTCTTAATCCTTTTTCTTAAAAAGCCTCAGCTTTGTGTAACGAGCACAAGCAGTGGCTGGTCACTGTTGTGTGCCATTTTTAAGTCCCGTCCTTCTGTCTCCAGGTATGGGCAAAACCTCTTTATCACAGCCAAACTCTCAGTGACCAGGGACACAAGGACAAACTGTTCTCTTTGCTGGACGGGATGAGTCTTGCTCCTCAAAACCAACAGCAGTTCTGCACTCAGGTTTACTCAGCATGGACCTGGGCTTTTGGTCTCACCTGGCTTGAACAGAAAGGCTGAGAGCTGATCTCCTTCTGCTCTGTGGTGTTTAGAGCTCAAAATATTCTGCTATACCAGTTGCCCTGCTTTGGATAAGGGCGATGGGGCTGAAGCAAGAGCTGCCAGCCAGTTCAGTACTTTTAAATTGACCGTAAGTGCATATGTACACATTTCTGTTCAACATATTTTCAGTGTCTAAATATACATCACATACTCCTCTTCCTTCCCTAGGACAACACATGCCATCTTGCAGGCTGTGTGGCAGGTAGCACAGTAAGGACATCATCTTGCCTGTTCTTGCACACCGTAAAGGTGAATAATTAATTTACTTGTCTTCCAGAGACCTTCAGGAATGTATCTGTCCCCTCTACTGACCAGCAGCAAAAAACATTTCGGCTTTGTCCAGAGTACACTGGTGTCAGTAGGAAACTTGTCATAAATTTCAGTGAGTATTGTGTAAGGGCTAAAAATGAATTCTTACTACTCTAATATATATAATTTTCATTGATTAATATGTTGATCACACACTAAAATACACTTTTTAATTGCTTGCAAAAGAAAATAAGGTGTCAGTATATGTTAGAACCATGATACAGAAAAGAACATCAGCAGAAGTTCTCAGACAAGCTTACAGACAGTATATTGATTCATTACTCTTATTCTGTATTCTATATCCACATTGTCTTAAAATTAGAACATTTGAGCAACTCCTTCTGGAGAACTATTATCTTAAAAAGCTTTTATAAGTGAAAGCTTAATATATGAGCTGACACACAGCCCAGAACACCAACCATGTCCTGGGCTGCATCAAAAGAAGCATGGCCAGCAGGGCAAGGGAAGTGGTTCTGCCCCTCTGTTCCTCTCTTGTGAGACCTCATCTGGTCTCACAAGACCACAATAATACACAACAATTGTGTATTGTGTCCTGTTCTCGAATCCTCAATATAAGAAGGATATGGAGCTGTTGGAGTGGGTCCAGAGGAAAGCTAGAAGGATGATCCGAGGTCCGGAGCACCTTCCATATGAGGACAGACTGAAAGTGTTGGGCTTGTTCAGCCTGGAGAAGAGAAGACTATGAGGAGATTTTATAGTAACCTTCCAGTACCTGAAAGGAGCCTGCAAGAAAGCTGGAGAGGGTCTATTCATAAAGTCTTGTGGTAATAGGACAGGGGGAATGGTTATAAACTGGAGAAGGGTAGATTTAGACTAGACATTAGGAAGAATTTCTTCACCATGAGAGTGGTGAGACACTGGAACAGGTTTGCCAAGGGAAGTTGTGACTGCCCCAACCCTGGAGGTGTTCAAGGCCAGGTTGGATGGGCCTTGGGTAACCTGATCTTGTGGGATGTCCCTGCCCATGGCAGGGGGGTGGAACTAGATGATCTTTGATTCTATGATAATGTACACCAATCTAATTCTGCTAGAAATGCTTACATTCAAAAAAAAAAAAAAACAAAAAACCCAAACCTTCCACTGTTACACCTCAAGGAAATGTTGAAGAATATATATTTTAGCCATTTATTGTCAGTAGTTTTGCTGGAATCTACTTTCTGTTCTTATGAAATGAAATCATGTCTTTCTGCAAGAACATGCTTTTAGGACTCACCTCCCCCAAAACTCTCATTTCCTGTAGGAGAGGATGTGTTTGTCCCTGGGAAAAAATGGGAGGATCTGCAGTTCTTCTCTTGTTCTTTTTGACTGCAACGGTGCAGATTTAAAGTCAAAACACACCCTCTCCTTTAACATCAACACTCTCAGGTGGAGAATATCATTCTGCTGCAGAGAAAAGGAGAAGGCAAGGACAACTTTTTGGATAAGGACAAAATCATCTCTTTTGGTTAGTCCAGAATTTTAATCTCTGTAACATCTGCCTACATCAATTTATGGTACTCCAGTGAGTAGTTTTATCACTTCTCCAGCTGTTCTAATATGGATATTATCATTCAAGAGACAGAAGCCTGGGAATATGCAGTAGGTGCTATGATTTTTTTCTTTTTCTTTTTTTCCCCCCCCTCAAGTGAACTGATCATGTAGTGGCCTTGAAAGAAATCATCAAAAGCTTTTGGAAGTGAGACATGCGTCTGAACATAAAGTGAGACATCCTTGAACTACAGAAAATATGCTCAGGATATGCAGAGCCTGGCACCAGCAGCAAAGGTAGGAAGAACAGAGGAACAGAAGGGCAAGGCCACAGAGACAAAGGTCATGAAGTGAACTGAACCAGTAGAAGGTTTCTGGACATTTCCACAAAAGACATGAACAATGAAAACTTAAGACCATCCCCAGTCAGAGTTTGAAAATGAAGCTTTCTTCATCATGTATGTAAAATCTAAGGTGAAGTAGATCAGAAACAAAGCATGCTTGTACAGTTAGTTCTGAGGGGTTTACAACCAGTCCTACCTAGGCACAAAAAAATTGCTTGTGCCAACACAAATGAAGTTTTATACCTGAGCAAACAGCTTCCTATGGTCTGTGAAGCAACAACACATACCTATTAATATCCAGAGTGGTATAAACCATCTAATCCACCCCTTCATGAAGGTTGAATTCCTCCAGTAATATCCTTTGTAAGCAGGGGAGTGACTGGCTCACCAATAGACTTTACTTGTTGGGCTTCACACTACAGTGATTGGAGGAAAGGATAAGTATCCCTACCAGGTATTCTACCCTGTTTCCCAGTTAATTTGTTAAACATCAACCAGGAGTGTTACGGATAGCAAAGCCAATAGACAAGAGAAAGCCATGAACACAAACAATCAGAAAAGAGCTTTCAATATGTCTGGTTTCTCAATACACCACATGGTATTTAGCAATCAGCATCACTTGCAGTTAGCTCCTAATTTTCTGTAAAGGTTTGCCCTTTTAAGCAAGGTAAGTGGCATTTGGGCACCCTAGGAGGAGTAAGCCAGGCTCAGACAGAACACTCGGGTGCTTGTGCTGCTGCCCTGTGGGGTATGAAGCCCCAGGTGATGGGGCCCATAGCGTCTCCTGCAGTTGTGTGGCACCATGACAAGCCCCAGTCCCAGTCAGACCTGCCTGCAGTGCTGGGCAATGCAGCCAGCGGTGACGAGATGCACAGGGGCAGCTCCAGGCTGATATAGCTTGTGCCAGCAACCAAGTGGGTTCCTTTGCTATGATCACATTGATGGCCGTTGCAGGACAAATATTGTCTGAGATTTTCCATTACATATCCTACCCGTGCACTCTTCCCACCACCTCCACCCTCCCTGGCCAGCAATGACAGAGGGATGATGTTCTGAGCTGTGCATCTCCAGCCTCCCACAACCACCTAGAATTAGTATGGGCACTTGAGTCATTTACCTAAACATAAACCTTAACTGATACTTGAGAAAGCCAAGGGCATCCATACAAGGTATTTCCACGGGACTGACAAATGTGACAAAGGACCTGTGAAAGATCTCTGTTTTTCTGGAATGACAGATGAGAGACTGGCAGAGTACTCCAGGATTCCTCGTACAGTATCAACTGTCTATTTTTAGACACTTGTGAATTAGCTGGGAGCCAGCTCACAGGTGAAACTGTCCAAATGCCTGTGCTTACTTGTGCCCCAAGCATCTAGGGTCCCATTAGAGCCAGTTGAACTCTGCCATTGAAGACACAAGAGTTACTCAGCTGGCCAGAAATTGGTGTCTGATTCAGAAGGAGCAGATAGCCTTCCAGAGGTCCTCTGGATATATTGACTCTGGTCACTAGACAGGGAGCTTAGTTATCCAACTCACACCTTGGCACATACATAAAGATATATACATAGTGTCATGGTAGTGTCTTGTACCTGGTGTGCCAAATCCCATGCCAAGATTCTCAGTTTTCAGACCCAGACCCCTAAGGTGACGTAATACAGAAAACACAACCTATAAACAACTGTGAAAACAATTTTTTTACTTGATTTTCTTACTTGAGCCTTTCAGACAGGGGATATCTGGTTGTATCATATTAATGTAACTCAAGGTACGGCCATTCTAAACTAGAAATTGTCAGTCTCCTTCCATGAGGATGCTCTGCAGGTCCAAATGGTGGGAATGGCGGACATTGCTCTTGCTGTTTTTCCCACATTGGAGGTCCAGGTTTTCAACTGGACATGACTCCAGCAAGGCAGCTTGAGGCTTGTTCCTTAAGGCTGTCTCCCTCATACGGCAGGAAATCAGATAAGTCCTTTCTTTTCTTGCCTTTTCCTGCTATGAACTGCAAAGCAAGGGAGTGATATGGCAAAATCTGTGCTAATTCTATGCAGGCCAACTTGTTGCACTCTGTTTTGGTTTTCTTTCAGCTCTGCAGAAGGAATTTTGAGGAGGGTTGGTGAGGAGTGGTTCCTGATAGCTCCTGGTTTTTCATTTACATTAAAAAATTACATTATTAAGAGACCTCAAAATATTCTGAAGACACAGAATTGCATTCTAGCCTCTTGCCATGCCACCCAGCATTTGAGACAGCAAGAAAGAATTCAGACTGCCCATGGGGATTTTCTGCCCTTTCCACCCTGTGAGGTAAGTGGAGTGGAGCAGGACCGACTGAGACTGCCCACCAGTGTGTCCTGCATTCTTTTTTCTGACTGTGAGTGTGGGACTCGCTGCTCTG
>WAAB01009736.1:0-50398 GCA_013389865.1 Piaya cayana | reverse complement strand
GGGGGACGCGGGGAGCAGAGCGGCCCCCAGCACAGGAGCCGCGGGGGCAGGACAAGGGGAGCGGCTTTAAACCGGAGGGGAACAGTTGGATTGGACACGGGGGAGAAATTCGTCACCACGAGGCCCTGGCCCGGCTCGAGGCTTTGAGCAGCCAGAGGGACTGATGGTCCCTTCCAACCCAAACCATCCCACGATTCCCTGAAATAAAACTCCAAACATCAGACCTCGGGAGCAAGAAAAAAGAATAAGAGACCGACTGGCTGGACATTATGCTTCATTCTTCCGAAGCTGGGTTAAAAAAATAAATGAGATTTTTCCATTATTAGGTCTTTCCTGAACTCGACACACACCTCTTACCATAACACCAAACGGTGTCCAAGAAAAGCAGCTTCTGCACTGCCCGAGCAGCATCCAGCACCCTCCGTTACACAATTCCAGCAGGGTTTGGTGTCAGTAGGAAAGGCTCTGTTGTTCTTATCTCTGAGAATCAAACCCCACACCTCTCCTCAGGCTCCCCGCTGTATGAAGCTGTTTTTACTGACCATGGGCTGAGGTTCGCGCGAGGCAGCACTGTGCGTTCATCAGATGCGGTACAGCTCCCCTCGCTTAGGGGCTCTCTGGGTTTTCTCTGGTGCACCTCACTCGACAAACACTGCTTTTCGCTTACACAAACAGAACAAGCCATGGAAACCAAGGACAGCCACAAGAAATTCCTCTCTATAGAGCAACTCTTGTCCATCTGATCACTCAGTTAATCCAAACTCCCCTTGGCCAAGGGTCCCCTGAGCAATTCCTGCCCCTCTGCTAGCCCTGCCCCAGTGCCCTGCTGGGACAGGCAAGTGGCTCTAGTTAGCACAAGAATGGTACGCTAGGCATGCAGATCCCAGCCAGGATTTGAAACAATAAGCTTCCACCCAGCTGATAAATAGCTCCCCGTCTCCCCCAAGCCCTCTGCTTTACTTCATCTAATTAAATGGAGGCTGATCTTCACCGGTATTCACAGCAGGAGACACGTTAAGGCGTTAATCAGCTCAAGCTATCAACTATATAATGTCTCTAAGAAAATTACAGGAAGAAAAAGCCTACGCTACAGAAACAGCAGGTTTGTCCTTCCCTGTAGAAAAGCCTAAGGGATATTTGTCTTAAACCAGACTCTTCCCTCCCCTCCATTCTTCCATGAAGCTTGAGCAAAGCAAAACCAGACAGGAGTGCGCTCTCTTGAATTCCATCCAACCCTATGCACGCTTCCATGAGGATGCCAATATGTTCCCCTGCACAGGGAGCAATCCCTGCTCGCACGATACGATGATCACCTATTGCATATCGCTGCCTTCTGCTCAGCAGCAAGGGAACTGCCTCACACGTCGAGCTGTCCGCTGGCACGTGTTCCCACACCAGTGGTGCTGGGGAATGGGAACTCCGCAGCAGCAGGCTCAGCAGCCAGGGCACACGCAGCACCTTCTTGCTCTACATTATGCTTTCAAACCCCATTCCATCACACTTGGTCTCTTTCTGCCTACAAAAAGACTTATTTTGCTCTCCTCTTTTCCATGCTCCTAAGTGTGCTAGAAACCAGAATAATGGGAAGTGATACGTCAGCAAAAGTGACGCTCAGCTTTCCAATAAAAAGGAACAATGCAGCTCTCATTTGTCTTGAATCCATCGTTGTTTGGAACATTTTTTGCAATGACTGAACACAGTTTCTCTTTCTCCTCATAACTGTGGAGCTGCTTTTCCCTCCCACAGACGCATTCAACAGAACTTAAGCATATCAGGAAAGGTTAGGAAACTTCATTAATGTCTCCTGCTGGTATCTGCGGCACTGGAGCCCTGCTTATCAGTTTGAAATTCTCTGTGTGATCTCCGACCACCAAAACAAATCCTTTACAGCTATTTCATCAAAAACAATACTCGTAACTTCACCAAATAATAACCATCAGATAATAACAAACCAGCATATCAACATAATGAAAGAAAGCAAATTTAATAAGTGAACTAGCCAATTTCAAACCAAAAAGTATGAACAATAACACAAACCCATTTGTTTTCAAGTATCAAAATTGAGCTGACGTTGCCTTTTCAAATAAATACTCCTGGGATACTTACCAGTTCTTTTTTAATCAGACCATAAAGCCTGTTTGAAATAGGCTTCAGCAGGAAACAAATATACACAAGACAGATTTACAGACAAATTCCTCAGGAGCTATCATGGCCTAAGCTGTTAGCATCCGGACTGTCTGAATCAGATCTGATTTGGGTCACTGGTGAAAATGAATTTAGGGATTCCAGCCTCTTCCCCCACAGGCATGTGCCCAAATCACTCACAGGCTTTGTTCAGGAATGCAAAAGAACTGAGGTGCTAAAGGTCAGACTGAAGTGTCTCCTACACAATCTCGTAATCCTAGGATTTTTAACTCCTTACCTTCAGAACTGGTGCCCAGGCAGGCGCTCCCCTGGCTGTTTGGAAGGATTCCACCTATCCTTTAAACTGTCTAATTTGGAGTTGTACAATGTTCTTCATATTTCAAAGGAGAAGCAGCAGTTATAGAAGTTACAAAACACTTCTTACTTTGGTGCTGCAATGGGTATTTGACCTATGAATCTGATACACATACTGCAATTCCACAAGAACTTCTAAGCTCCTTGGAATCCAGAAGGAAAAGGCAAAAATTCCTCAGGGTCAGCAACAGCCACTACAGACCTACGTGTAACCTATGAAAAAAATGATCTTGCTATATATTCATAAAGAAAACACACAGATTTTTATTGACTATGTATTAATTCCACTTCAACTTCCTTGTGAAGTATATAAGGCAGGAAGGCATCGAGGAAGCAAGCAAAAAGTAGCACAGACCGAGCAGCTAGTGAGAAGATAAACCCTGCAAGTGCTGCACAAGCTGTACTCATGCAAGAACTAGCAGGACAAAAATTCTTCAGCACTGAATGGGTTTTTTTAAATTTTATCACATGTAATTTTAGTCTCTCCTGTTTTATAATTCAGTGTTGGCCCTGTTTTAAGCAAGATGTTGGACTACATGTCTCCCATCTGAATGACTCAATGCCTACCAAACACGATCTTAGTCACAATACACTTTACAATCACTTGATCAGCTTTCTCCTCTCCCTGATTTGAGAAGTGTTTAAAAAAATAAAGTGTCAGCCATATTAAAAGATGGAGGAAGCACTCACAGTTCCTAATGTATCATTACATTGACTTTAGCCAGAAGTGATGTGATGGAAACTTAAGTTCCATTATTTGTCAAGGACAATTTAAATATTCCCTTGTTGGAATGAAAGCAATTAAGTTTTGCATCAAACACGGCACAAGAAAAATCACCCCAGGTTTCTCACCTCCCACTCGCTTGCAAGCTTCACAGGCACCTCTATGCCTCTCTTCTCCAGCTGTTCCAACTTGTAATCCTCGTATTTTCTGTATCCTGCATATCCCCCACCTGTGGCTACCAGCACGTGGAAGGGGCGCAGGCGAAAGGCTTGCCCGACTGGAGCAGTATGAAGCTTCTTCCTGTCTGTAACAGTAAAAAACAGACTTCAGGAAACAGAACAATTAGAAAATAACGAAAAAGCTGTTGTGTGCAGGGAAGGATGCCACCTTAGGAGATTCCAATGGGATCAGAAATCTATGACACAGCAGGGGCTGGGGAGCTCCTTGCGTCCCAGCCATTACAGCTTTCACTAGAGTTGGGAAAGTCCTCAACTCCACAGCTAACTGGAAGGGAAGGAAATGATGACCAGCTTCTGTGGAGGCTTGGTAAACAGATAACAGGCACATTTATATGACAAAACAATATCACCTAGTATTACATCTATCCTTCACCAAGAACTGCCAGGCTCCTCCTGCACACCACAGGCCTTGCACATCACCTGTGAGACCCCACAGGCTGCGCTGTCACTGAGCAAGAGGGCAGCACACAGGGCAGTCGCAGCGGTGGCAGCGCTGCCCTCACCAAATCTGCAGAGGAAACAGACGTGTACAGCCTGACTGGGCTGAGTCAGTACTGGACTGTGCTGCTTCCACCCATGTCACAGCCCGTCCAAAGGTTCCCAGCAACGAGCGTCACTTGCTGCCGGACAGACAACGCCCAAAGGAATTAATTCTCGGATAGGATTGGTGTCATTTCCACAACAATCATTACTATGAATGGGCTGGAATAAAAAACAATGGGTTATATCTTGTTTCATCAGTCAGGCTTAGGGTTCAACTGGAAAAGGATGCATGCACAATGCATGGAAAGCATAACTGCTCAGCAACGTGCGAAGCTTTAGTTATAAGGAGCAGGGTTGATAGGAAGATTCAGCTGTTCTTCATCCATGATGCTGTAACCAGATACTCAATAAAAGGAATTACTGCTTGCATTTTGTTTTATCAAACCAGAATATTTACTCAGCTCTTTCCTACATATGCAATTTACAATGTTTGAGTCCTAAAATACAGCATAATATGAAAAAAAGCTTCACTCTTACTGAAAAAACTATTCCAAAAATCTTATTTTCTGGGGAAAAATCCAACCAACAAATGAACAAGGGAGCAACTAAGATTCTAGGAAATATTCTACCAATGCTCTACAAAGGACAGGAGTTGTTTATAACAGCTAGAGAAAGCTTTATAAAGACAGACTTTTATCTATTTCTTATTTACAAAGACTCACAACCTTTCAGCTTTGCATCACTACTGCAACAGAAATGTCTGTACAGAGACTGAGACTCTTTAGCCCTAAAGCCTTTAACTCCCTTCCCACCACATCTTTGGCTCCAAGTCAGCAAAGCTGCTCAGCTATTTCACCAGAGCTTAGTAAATTCCCAAATCACAACCCCTAAGTGGGAACAGCTCTTTCTGCTTTTTATCCAGGGAGAGGCCATTTCAGCTTCAGAAGCCTCTGATTACACTGACATGAACATTGCTTTTCCTGTGCTGGAGACCAAACCACTTGATGTTCTTCAAGCCACAGCAAACACAACTTAATGTGCTGATAAATAATGTGATGTAATGTTTGAAAATAATTAAATAGCAAACTTGTCAAAAGACATATGTTGCAGAGGAAGGTAGAAACAGATTCCAATATAAATTTCCCTTAAGGGAAAAAAAAGGGGAGAAAATGAAGTGAATTTCTGCCCTTTTTCTATTATCCCAGCACCTGTCCTGCTGGCTGTGTTACACAGGTTTCCCCAGAAGTGATAACCCCAGTGAAAAAGATGATTGTCAAAGTACCAAAAAAGCTTAAGAAAAGGCAATTCCCTCGAAGGAATTGAACAGGTCTCTGATGCTGGACTCCCACTCTGCTTTTATTTCACATACTTCATCCTCACCAGTATGTAAATTTGAGTAACCCTGAGTTCAGACGCACTAGGTAGATACAAGCTGTCACTTACCACTGAAAAATGTCCTGGAAGGCGGCTGCTTCCACAGGACTCCAGCCCTGGCACACGGGCTCTCCTGCACCAGGAACTTACAGCTAATCAACAACCTGCAAGCACAGAAAATGAGAAATAGTTCCTTGGGTACAAATGTTTATAAAGCAAATGTAAGCACTTCAATACAGCGATAACCTTATCATCTGAAGATCAATGACACTGAAGAAAAAGCTTCCTCAAAGTCACGTAATAGACCCACTGAGCCTATTCCCTTCTGGCTTATTCCTTCCCTAAAAAAAAACCCCAAAATCCCGACAATCCAACTGCCCCTGCAGATATTTATTTGATTTTGCATCTATTTTATCTTTCCTTTTTCTCACCAAATATTGGCATAGGTTCCTTTTGAGGTGAAAACACATAAAACAGACTTACAACTGGCCAACGCAGGAAGATTAATCCAGATGTTTTCCTATCTTTAAGACATAATATTTCATTTCATGTTTCTAATAAACCTATAAAAGGATCCACCCGACTGTACCAGAACTACTCCTGCTCCGAGAGTGTAAATTAGCATGTTTAGACAACACTGGAAGCTGGCACGGCAGCACCACCACAGCTCTGCCAGACAGGACCATGGGCCCAAGGAGAGGGGCAGGGCTCTCACACTAACAGGCTCAGCCCCTCGGCAAGAACCAGGTCTGTGCAGCCCCCTTGTTCCTAGGATGCAAAGGCCACAGCTGGGATGTGTTCGTTTGGCCCTCTGACCTTTCATCTGCTCTTGATCAGGTATGTGTCGAGTACAGAATTACTTCATTAGCTCACAAGCCGTTGCATCATTTAGGGTGACTCAATGCCACAAAGTGATTATTAAGGATTTTAAGACTTGATTTCAGGTGTCTACTGTATTACATATAGATATTATCTCTTCATTTAGAATAAGAGTCTACAAATAGCAGACTTCTTGTCTAGAAATCATGTAACGATGCTGGCAGACACTTGTTAACGATGTTTTCATGTGTGCCAAGGACAAACAGACACAGTTTTCACTTTTCCCTATAACAGAGGGTCAGCAATATTCCACTCTGCCCTTTGGCTTCATGGTCTCTACTAAAACCACTGAGTTAACCCAAACGTGACAAGACAGTCTGTCCCCAAAGTGCAGATTCTTGTAGCCAGGTGTAAACGTGCCATGGTGCTGCATCACCTCCCCGAGTGTCATTTCCTCAGCAAGACAGAAAAGGCATCCCACGCTGCTGCAGAACCTGTATGTTTTACATAGCAACATGATGTAATTTTGTCATGAAGAATGAGCTCAGCTGATCCACACGGGTCAGACCTGCACTAATTTGTGCAATTAAGAGTCCTGCTTTACAACACACTGAAATATCTCAGGGGAAAAAAGAGTACCTGTCCGTCACCAGGCTGGGAGACCATGGGCTACATCTAAGGAATCCCAAATAGTAAGAACTAATCCAGTTAATGATAGACTTAAATTTACCAGGAAAGTTTTAGAACACTAAAAATCGGGGAAACAAATACTAAAGCTTTGCCACAGCCTTAAGTACAACTGTTCCAAAGATATATATTAGCCTGGATACATAACCTAAAACCCAATGCACAGCCCAAACGAGCAGCGCTGGCGTCACAGGAGCTGTTTGTGCTGCCCAAGCAGGGCAAGGCACACCTGGACTTGGTGCTTCGGCAGACAGACCCTCGCAGGGGCTGTGGCAATTAACCACAGCCCCCTGCACTCTTACCAAAACCGGTTTTGGTGTCCAACATGGGAAACAGTTCCCTCCCTTCTCTGAAATGTAAGAACAGGTAAAGATGCCAGGATCACCTAGTTTGCTGTCAGCATCGCCTCCCCTGCTCCTGACAGCCAGACTTTGATGGGTATGAGTGTGTCGGACCATGAGCTGATGGGATCCCCGGTCACCGCAGCCCCTGACAGGGACCCAGAGGCTGTCAGAGCACGAACTGACGGGATCCCTGGTCCCCTCAGACGCTGCCAAGTGAGCAGAGGCTGTCAGAGCTGGAACTGATGGGATCCCCGGGCACTGCAGCCCCTGACAGGCGAGCAGAGGCTGTCAGAAAACGAGCTGATGGGATCCCCGCTCCTCTCACTCCCTGCCAGACAAAGAGAGGCTGTCGGAGCATGAACTGATGGGATCCCAGACCCCTCAGCCCCTGACAGGGACCCAGAGGCTGCCAGACGGGAATTGCCAGGATCCCGCCCCCTCATCCCCCACCGCGCACAGAGCGGCCGCGGAACGGGCCCGCGGGGCGGCTGCCGGTCAGCAACAGCCCCTGTCCCTGTCCCCGGCCCCTTGTCCCTGTCCCAGTCCCTGTCCCCCCCGTACCTGCCCCGCGCCGCCGCCGCCATCTTCCCGCGCGTCCCCGCGTCCTCTGCGCACGCGCACGCGCAGTGGGGCGGGAAGAGGCGCGCGGGCGGGAAGAGGCGCGCGGAGCTTCAGGGGTGTCGTGAGGCAGGGCAGGGTCCTCAGGGAGCGATGGCGACAGGAGCATCCTCGGGGGAGATGGGGTGCGGGGACAGCGGCAGCCTGGTCCCCAGAGCAGGACAGGGCTGTCCTCTGGGGCTGTGCTGCGGGCACGGGGCGTCCCTGAGGCGGCGCGGGGGGGACGCGGCCTTTTGCCAGGGTACGTGGTGTGGGGACACGGCTGCTCCCCGCGGCCCGTGTGGGGTCAGGACGAAGCTGCTTCTCAGAGGGAGGCAGGGGTTGAGGCTGCTTAGGGGGCCGAGGATGAGATGGTGGTTGGGGTTCAGCCGCCTCTCGGCGTGGGGCAGCAGGGCTGTCAGGGCAGGGATTGCTCAGAGGACAGGGACACCTGTCCCCACTGTGGTGTTCCTTGCCTGGATCCTAGCAGCACGAGGGCTGAGGGGATTTTATAGAGACTCTTTGGCTTCCACCGTCTCAGAAGCATCTCTAGAGAGACTCGTAGCTGGTGCTGCGTTACTGGGAAGTAGCTAATCACCGTTCTCTGGCAGTGGCGGGGGTAGTTTCATAGGGTGAATCAGTAGGGAAAAAAAATCCAGAGTCTTGCCACTGTTTCCACATTCTTGGTGCTTCAGGACATGGTCCTCGCAGTAGATCTGATCACATTCATGACTAATGTTTGATAGGAATGGTTGGACTCGATGATCCGGTGGGTCTCTTCCAACCTGGTGATTCTATGATTCTATGATAATGTTCTCCTGATCACGCCTAAATGAAGTCACATCATTCTTCTTACACATCACACATAGCAGCGTAATACCTGTCGCAGTATTTTAGGCATGTACAGGAAAGCCTTTCATCTTTATATATGTAAAATTTGAGCAGAGATCCAGGTGCAGTCCTCATCTAGTAGTTGTATGAGCTGACTGAGTGGTTGGGATGCACATAGATCCTGGGTCAGTGTCACATAATGGGAGCATTGGCAGGAAGTAAAACCGCAAAAGAAGGAGGAATTTGATCCTGATCATCACTTTGCTTCAAGTGTTGCAGGAGCCATGGGCTTTAATGACTGACTGTGGGGCCTGATGGTCTGGTTTCCCCAGAAATGATTCAGAGTGATTCAGAGCTTGAGGTGCAGTTAAACAGAACACACTTGTTTGTAGGGTATAATAAGTGGTATCGGCTGAACTGATTAATGATCTCTCCTGAGCTCATCTTTCTCCATGGAATGGAAAGTAAATACGTGGACCTTTAACTACTTTAAAATTACTTTTATCGTATGTTTTGTTCTGTCTTTTTTTTTAAAACATCTGATAACATATTGTATCAAAAGGTTTTATAGACTGCACTCACAGAGGAATTAAACTTGCTCCCCAAAGTGCCACGAGCTGTGCTAACCCTGTGCAGGTGAGCCCGGTCCAAGGATGGGATAATAGTTGTTCTCTTAGCAAAGGAGAGATTGGAGATCTTGGGGCTTGAGAACATTTGGTTAGGCAGTGCAGGAAGTAGTGAGAAATAAAACTCCTTCTGTGGTCGGATTAGTGGAAACCTAGCACCTCAACAAATGTTGCAGACCTTGTGAGGGAACTCATGGAATACAGAGATAAGCAATGGGATCCATGTATGTGAATGCAAGAGTAAAGTGGGGAATAAGTGCTGTGCGTCACGAGGGAAGAGTACATAAGGCAACCAAAGAAAGCTGGGGCAAAAATACATGGAGCAGAGAAAGCGCTAAGAAAATCTATGAGATGAAGGAAAACAAAAATAGGAAAAAGACTGATGGAATAGCCAATTCTTTTCTGAACAGGTAAGATGAAAACATACTAGCAATATTTTATCCATCATCTGACCAGTTCAGTATGCAAACTTCTGCTTTTATATATATAAAGTATTGGGTGGGGGATGTCCTGCTGTAGAATTAATGCTGTTAGTCGTGGCTGCTGTAGAGTAATTAAGAAGTAATACTCCAGACTAAGAGATAGAAAATGGGGAAATAAGACAGTTTGGTCGAGGCTGCTGTGCTAGAATGGAATTAAGAGAATTAAGAAAGTCAACAATGTCACAGTTCTCTTCTGAATTCTTAGGGAGACAAAGAATTACTTTTTGTTTAAAATTACCTAGCAGATAAACCATTATCAGGTGGAAAAATTGGGTAAGAAGGACCCTTCAGTATTCTGCAGAGATATGTTAAGCAGTTGGGACAGTTCACTTAACTTTAGGTACTTTTTTTTGTAAGGTAGATGTCTTATCTATCCCTCAAAGGCATTTTGGTGCCTTTTGAAACAGGAGAAGCACAATTTATTTCAATAGAAGAGGCTTAAATTTCTTCCTATGTCTGTTTATAACAAAGCATAAAATGCATGAATATTTTCCACCTGTGGACAGGAGTAGGACGCTGTCACTTGCTCCTTAGCACACATGGATATACCATCCTCTGGCAGTTTGTTTGGTTTGTCTTAAATTTTGTTTGATCCTTGTTGATCCCTAAACTCTGTTTGTTATCTTCCAGAAGCCTGGGTCATCACTGTGGAATTCCTGGTATGAGAAGGCAGAGCGTCAGGGTAGAGAGAGGATCCTTGCTGGTCTGCTGTAATCATGAGGACAGTGATTTTGATTGTCCTAATCATCTTCACTTTGCTGTCTTCAGGTAAGGCTGATGCAGAGAGGGAAAGAGAAAGGTGACCTCTGGGTAGGTGACCAGGATAAAAACTCTAACATATGTTTTGGGTTTGCTTTTTTCTGTGCAAAGAAGCTGCAGCTAGAACTGTGCTTGTGGTTTCCATTTGCCTGTGTTTTTTCGTGGTTGATCATTGGCAGATGGTGACCCTGTTAGTTTGGAAACAGCTCGATACACTAGTTTCTTAGTAGTTCAGTGAAGGTTTATTTCCCTTTGAATAGTTGAGATCTGTGTACTCATTGATGCTGTCAAAGTGAATGAGTGTATTTCAAGCTACTCCCCACCCTCTAAAACCATAATGGGTTATTTTTGGAATTGCGCTGAATTAATGTCAAAAAAAGTGAAGTACTGGTGTCTGATGTTATGCTCAAAGAAGTGAAAGCTTCGTTGTTTTAACTGTGAACATTATTGCAGGTGATAATTTGGGGTGTTTTTTTTTTAATATAAAAAGATCACAAGAGAAGCAAATACTTAGACATTTGGAAATGACAATGTTAGAGATGTTGTAGTGTTTTCTATGCATTCAGTCCTGATTTCATTACATGGGATAAGATTCTCTCAAGTTACATAACTACATGCTGTTTTCACATGTAATAATCGCTTCTTTCCTCCTTAAATGCATAGTATATTCTTGAGATGTATATGATGATATATTTCAGAGTAGAAGTCATTTAACAGGAAGAATACAAAAGAGCACATCGTAGATAATCTAAAGTGGAATAATTGGATCCTAGAGCAAAAGAAAAAATTTTGTTGATGTCTGGACTGCTTAGGATGTAACTTCATAGTCAGTTTAAACCAACCAAGCTCCTGGCTTCTCCTGGAAAAGGAGGTTTCATGTTCTCCTCCACTTCTAATTGCATTTTCACTATTTCTGCTGGCACTGTTTTGTTGGGTTCTTTTATTGGTTACTTAGTTTTCAGCTGGAAAAAAGATCAGACAATTGAATAGGTCCTCCCTCCATGCTGCTTGTTCCTCTGCAGGCTCAGTTCTGACTCTCTAGGAACTATTAAGATTGGCGTGGATAAAATACACATAGGAATATGTGTGTGAAAATACTAGAGGAAACAGCAGAGCAGAGGTTAAAAGAATGGCTTGTATTGATAACCAAGGACACAGCTGACAGCAGTAAAACTGATAAATTCTGGAGAGTGCTTGTTTACACCAGGAGTAGAAGGTATGTGCTCTGATAAGTTCACACCACAGCTGGCTTGTTAGGAGAAAAACTGCAGTCTGATAACAGGAAGATGTAGCAGGGCTGCCCTGCATTCTAAGTGCCGTAGTACCTCTTCTGGCTGTCCCAACAGGAAAACAGACCATCACCGACAAGGTGTTCTTGCCTTTGTTTTCTCATTTTGGATGGCAAAAAGAAGCAAGGAGGATTCTGAAGGAAAAGATTGTGCCATAGTAATTGTTGATTCTTTAAAAATTTGCCTAAAAACTAGTTTGTTGCTGCCAGTCCAGAGGTAGCAGGGAAATACATAAAGACTCGACAGGGAACTTTCATTGTCCTCTGAGTTGGGCAAAAGTGATTTTGGTCAGACTGCTCGGGCACACCTCTTGGGTGCCTGTATGTGAGGGTGACTGAGCAAAATGAACTGAGCCTTGAAGTTAAATAAAACAGCTGGCCTCTTCCAGAGGGCCTGGAACCAAGTTTTTGTTTTTTTGGTTTGTTTTTTGTCACTAAATCCTAGGAGTCTTTTCTTCTTTTATGATCCTACAGGGAAGAAATTCCGATGGTGCACCCTTTCTGACTTAGAGCAGAGGAAGTGTGCTGAACTGGCCAAAGCGCTTACAGCTGTGCTGCCCCTTGCTACTGCCAGTTCATTTACTAGGATTTCTTGCATCCGAGCCCATAACACGTATGACTGCATTGACAAAATCAGGGTGAGTTCACAGAGCTCTTTAAAAAGTATTTTGAGTCCAAATCTTCTTTTGAGGAAGTAACTGGTAAGCAGAATCTGCGGGAGAATAAAATGATACTGAAGTCATGATATTGCATTTGTAACACAGTACAGAGTAGCTTGAGAGGTAAGAATTAAAACCCATCAGCATTCCACTAGATGTACTGTTTTACCAGCTAATATCCTTGCAGCCTCCAGGAAATAAGTAGAAAACTGTGGCAGCAAGTGAGCAAAACCAAAATATAAATTAAAACTTGCTCAGAGCATTCCCATTGCTTGTCAGTTTTGGTCCTACTCTGTCTATGATGAATATTATCTCTTCCCTTTCTTCCTCATTGTTTTTGCACCTTTTTCAGTCTTTTCTGAAATAAAGAGCAAAGCATTTTTGCATATGAACAAATATTGGATGTGTTTTATTTCAGTCCTGCAGTCCTTGTTAATAGATTTCAATTCTGCTTTCTGGATTATGGAAAGATTATAGCCAGGAGAACTCTTAGAAGGGTTTAGGGTCTCGGGGGAGCAGTAGGAGGAAACAGGGGTGGCCTTTTTCTTCACTTGGTATTAGACTTTTGGAATGGAAGGCACAAAGAAGAGGTGAGAAAAGGTGTTACTGGAAAAGAACAGGTTTCTTTTGAAGGTGTAACAGCCTTCATTGCTAACATTTCACTATGCTTAGTAGCAAGGATTTAGTTAAAAACAGAACAAGTGCGTGTAAAAACCACTGGTTGCTACTTCTTGGGCAGAAACTCTGCTCTTGAAGCTGCTCTGTTTGTTTCACTGTAAACACGCTTGTTTTGATGGTTTTGCTGTTGTTTTTAAGGTGAATAAAGCCGATGCTGTCTCCTTGGATGCTGGAGATGTTTACTCTGCTGTAAAGCTATATGGTTTAACAGTGGTGGCAAAGGAGATCTATGATCAAGGTAGGTTCATAAAGGAAAAGAATAAGCTGTGCTGCTGTTGTGGCTGATAAATTGCTGTGCAGTGAAAGGCAAAGCTGAAGAATTCTTGAAAAAAAGTCTGTATATTTTCATTAATTTTATGATGGTGATGAATGAAATCACAGTGGTGCTTTCTGTCTAGAAGCCTTTCTGCCTGCAGTACTGTCACTGTGACAAACTGCATCTGCCCCTGCCTGCAGCACTAGTGTACTGCAGTGCCGCATCTTGTGGGGAATAAGAAGGATTCTATTCTGGCTGTGTCAGTTCTTATACTGTTTTCTTTACTGTGTAAATGAAGATAAAATAGTGTTTCTGTAAGAGATTAGCTTCTCTCGTGTATTAATTTTCTCGTTCTCACCCTAAAGAGACAAGAATATAAGGCAGAGAATCTTGTTAGGGTCAGATTCCCCTTCATTCCTGGAGAGTCAATGAACAATTTATAAGGCAAGAGTAAATAAGTCTGAGACAAAATCAAGAATATAGTAGAAAGTAATTGTGGGACATGAATCTGAGAAGGAAGCCAAATTAACAGATGGATGTAGGAAGAGACTAATAAGGGGATGGTATGAGGACAGAAGTGAATTTTGTTTTGGCTGAAGAACTGTGCAATCATACTGGAACTGATATGTTTCAGGTGATAAGCACGTTCTGAGGATAAGACATTGCAGTCCTTCCCATTACAATACCTAAGGAGCGTGACACAAATGTTCAAAATTCTTTAGAAGCAATTGCATTGGGTGATAGGGCTGAATGATCTTGCAAGCCTTTCCCATCAGGTTTTGATGTTCTTGTTTTGCACATCACTTGCATTGCTCAGTTCAACAAGGTGCCATGTAGCCCGTACATGATAAAGTTCCTGGCATGAATATCTGTTTCATATGCCCAAGATTTTTTTTCCTTAGCCACATTCACAGAAGTAGTGGAACTCCTGTACACAGATGGAAACTGCCAAGTTGGTATTTAGCTATTGGTGTTACAGATCTGTCCTATCACAGGAAATTGTGTGTTTGCTGTGGCCATTGCTAAACGAGGAGCTCTGGATATCCAGCATCTACGAGGTACACGCAGCTGCCACAATGGAGCCAGATGGACATCAGGCTGGAATATTCCACTTGGCTTTCTCCTTGCAAGAAATGATCTTTCCTGGGATGAGGCACAGCCTCTGAGCCAAGGTGGGTGATAGCAGCCATATGGCTATGCCTCCACCCTCAGCAAGAGTGAGGGAAATGCAAGAAGATGTGTTATAGAGTGAACCGAGCTATGTGGAAACTGAAGGGCTTTGTGAACCAGACTTCCTTATGAGTGATTTTGATACTGGCTCTTAGTTCTCTTCAGAACTTTTCTAGTGATCTCAGAGTTACAAACCAGTAAATCTTTGTGTTCTGTATGCAACAAGGAACAAATCTCTGCAATGTAGCCAGCACAAGGATGGTTTCAATGAAGCAGAATTTGATCAGTGTATGCAGCATTTGTTCCAGATTTGAAGTTCAGACAATAAACTTGCATTTGCTGATATATTTTCATTTTCTAAAGCACCGTAGTCCTAGTTATGCCCATTATATGTTTGGCACCTCTTTCTTCCATTTTTTCCTGTTTGACTTTTTTTGTCCTCCTCCCGTCCTCTGCAGTAATCAGCGAGTATTTCAATGCAAGTTGCATTCCTGGGGTTGGTGTTTCTGCTCCTCGGTTGTGTGCTCTCTGTGAAGGACAAAAATCTTATGTCAGAGACAAGAACCACTTCTGTGAGACAAGCAGTAATGAACCCTTCTATGACTCTGAGGGAGCATTCAGGTGAGCTCTCTGACACTTCTACTGAATTTACCTCTGGGGAAAAAAAACTTGCGGGGGAGAAAAATCCAAGTGACATGTTAATAGGATGGCATTTGTCTTCCTGCAGGTGCTTGAAGAATGGAGTGGCAGATGTTGCCTTTTTGGATCATCTAACAATTATAAGTGCCACAGGTAATCCTAAAAAATCAGATTCCTTTTAGTCTCTGTGCTTTTTATGGCATGGGAGTTTGGGAGATATGCCTATATTTTATTGTTTGCAGGGAGAATTCGTTCCCTGCAAGCTGTTCATTTGTGTTCCTTGGCTCTTGGCACAAGTTAAAAGGAAACAGAAAAAGAAAGAGTGAGCAGTAATTGCTTGCAGGAGATTCTTAGAATGGGAGCAGACAGATGTTTATACGCAGATGATTTCTTTAGTCTGGAGTCTCTGATGCAGCTGTGGGTTAGTATTTGCACTGCTAGAGTTATAAGGTTGCTTTCAAAATTCAGTGTACCGAGCTGCGAGAATGTGCGGTTCCTGCATACCTGGTTTATGTTTTTGAACTTAGTGGAGCTCTGTATGAGGTTTTTGAAGGTGGTTGGCAGTAATGTTTACAGGCAAATATTTTCAAAGAAGCATATTTATAGGGATACAGCTTAAAGAGCATTTTGGAGTCCCTCTGGCTGAGCTCCCTCTCCTTGTTAAGGGAGGAGCATACCCAAGACAACTTTCTCAGGTGTGCTTGGTGCACTGTGGTGCTTGCACAATAATCTTCAGTAACCTCCTCTAAAAAACATTTCCCCTTCCATCTCTGTGCCTGCTGCCAAGTCATGTCTCACTTCATAGATCATGAATGTCCCGTTGTTTCAGAGTCAGAACAGCAGGAGTATGAACTCTTGTGTCCTGATGGGTCCACAGCTGAGCTGACTGAATACAGCGCATGTAACCTGGGCAAGGGGCCTGGCCGTAGCATTGTCACTCGCAACAACTTCCAGAAGATCACTGCCAAATTTCTTACCATGATCCAGGTGAGTGGCTGTGATAAGCTGTGGATCTTCAGACATATATTTTCTTCCATCTTTGTGTGGAGATTACCACCCAGTTTGCCTTCTCACTTCATAAATTTATAGTTAGTGTGAAGTTTAAATTCTTCAGAAAATGAATCATTTAATGCTTTTAAGGCTGGAACCACCCGTTCACTGTAGGCTTTGTCCCAGTGTGAGAGATATTGGAACCCTGAGTGCTGTGTTGCAAAACACTGATATGAAGGGAAGGAAGAACAAGGCTGTCTATCACTGGAAGGATAAGCAGGGCTGTTGCAATAAAGTCTTGTTCTTGTCCTAGCTCCTCTTTGGGCGAAAAGGAAAGGAAAGAGTCAGGTTTGAACTCTTCAGTTCAGCACAGTTTGGGGGAAAGAACCTGCTGTTCCGGGATGCCACTCAGTACCTGCAGCTTCTTGAAGAGCACCTAGAGCTTGCCTATGTCCTTGGTCTGGATTATGTCGCTCTCCTAAAGGGACTCGGCCATGAAGGTGAGAACCCTTCTGGAGGACTGTAGCTAAGGAAAGGGAAGAAAAGGCTCTCTTTTCATGTTATTCCTCCCTGCCAGGCATGAGTGCATAGACTTAGATATCTTCTTAGCAAAGAACAGTGTGTAGGTGACATGATGTCACTGTGTGCCTTCCTTCGACTGCAGGGAGCTCTTTGGACAACAGTGTTGTGCGCTGGTGCTGCATCAGTGATGCTGAGCTTCGCAAATGTGAGAAATGGGCACTGAGCATCAAATCCGACCCATTAGTCTGTGTCCAAGCAACTTCCATGACCCACTGCATTGAAATGATTAAGGTGAGCCTTAAGGAAAGCCCTTCTGGTTGGAGTATATGGTAAGACCTCACAAGTGTGAGGTCCATGTGTGAGCTGAATAAGAGGAAGAACAGCTTATGTGCTACAGCAACCAGTGGGATGAGAGGCAATTTATGCAGGGGAATTTCAGCCATTGGGGAAGTACAGCTGTGTGGTTACACAGTGCATGCAAATCCTGGGTTTGTTATTTTCTGTAATGCTGTTGGCAGAGCAGTGAAGCTGACGCTGTCACACTGGACGCAACACATGTCTACATTGCAGGGAGGTGTGGACTGGTTCCTGTGGCTGCAGAATGTTACGGTAAGTTCTCGTGTGACCTTAGCATAAGGGAGGGGATCAAACCCCATTGGGAATACAGTTACGTTTCCTCAGTTCATGATGTTTTGTGATGGGAACAGGAATCAATTTATGTCCAAATATTCTTTCCCAGCTCTTTCACAAACTGGCTCTAGCTTTTGATCTGGCTGGTTATTCTGTCTTTCTGTAAAAGAGACAGACGTGTTGACATGGCTCAGAAGGATTGCAAGAGGTTTTGATGAGGTGTTTCCCTGTAATAGGAATTGGAGCAGTCACAAAATCCTTAATGGTTGTCTCTCCTCTCTAGGGGGAGACTGTGCCCCAGCTGCTAAGAGCATGGAGGAAACAAGGAAGCTGGTTCGTCTTAAGCACAAAGGTAACGGGACAACTCTGAGAACGCAAAAGGCTTAGATTTTCCTGAGGCTGCCTCTAGGACTTACATAGGAATGTACCTGCGTGTTGGTTTGGGAAATAAATTGCTGGGAATGTAAAGTAGGAGTTTTACAGATAATGCTGGACAACTAGGGCAGGAGATCTGTGCCTAAGCAAAGAATGTAGATCCTCCGCCATAACTGGAGATATCGTGACAGGGTGAAGAAGAGAAGAGGGGGCTGTACCTGTCTGGAATACTTAACTGCCATGTTATAACTGAGTAGTGTCATTTTTTTTTACAGCACTGCCACCAGTTTATGCTGTTGCCCTAGCTAAGAAAAGTGCCAAACAGATTAACATCCATAACCTTAGGGGAAGGCGATCCTGCCACGGTCACCTTTATAGTCCTGGTGGATGGCTGCTTCTTTCCAGATACACAGTGGGAGCTGTGGGGAATGATACTGAGAACTGTGACGTTGGCTCTGGTAAGGACTGCGCTGGGTTGTCTGTTGACTAAGCCGTGGGAATCTGAAGCCCCAAATTTAGGGGTAAAAATGGTGACAGGGATGTGAGGATTTGACTGGTAAGTGATGATGGCAGCCTCAGAGGGTGTTGAAACGCATCTTCCTACTGTCTGACGGTGTGTGGTCCTTCACACTGTTCATCCCTCTTCTTACTAGCTATGAGGATGGAATCCTATTCCTGTATTTTCCCATGCATGCAGAACCTCTGGAATATTGACCTAACCTCACCTCAGTTTTCTGTCCTCAGTTTTTCAGAATTATTTTTGGAAGGGCTGCATGCCAGGAGCAGATGGAAACCTATGCAAGGTGTGCATTGGAGACAGTGAGGTGGAAGGGGCTCGAGTATCCAGCAGGTGTGCTGCAAGTCACAACGAACGTTACTACGGCAACATGGGAGCTCTCAGGTAAGCTGTATGTCAGTTGTGAATGTAGAGCAAGAGCCAGAGTTGGCTTATTGTTTTGCCATTATAAATGCATATAAAACATTCAGTTGGATCACATTGTCTTTCCTGGCTAGGCACAGGTGAGGCTGCATGGACATGGTGCCACAGCTTTAATTTGTGAGCTGCTTTAAGGGGTGAAAGGGATTGTCTGATCAAATATGTGAACATTGTCCACCGAGACCTATACTGATATCTCGGCATTTGTTCCATACAACACCCTGTAATTGTGGACGAGAGGGCTGCTTCCAGCCGCTCCTGTTTCAGCGTCAGACGGCTGTCCAACCACCAGTCACTGCGTACTTGCTGTCTCTGACAACATCGTGTTTTCTTTCCTGCGCTAGGTGCCTAGTTGGCAATCCCAGTGGAAGAAGCTTCGGAGATGTAGCTTTCCTGGAACACTCTAACCTAAGAGTGAACATAGAGAGTGAGATGCAGATATTCTTTTTTCCTTTGAGAATGTTCATTAGCCACAGTTACTTTTGATACAATGACCATTGCTCATGAGGATCAACTTTTACAGGATTAATCTAGGTCCATGAAGTTGCATTTTTGACTGGAAAAGAGCAAGAACCTTCCTGCATGTGTGTGTTCAGTAAAGCTCAAAGTTCAGATACTGCTCGGTTCTAGGGAGGAAAGAGGAAGAGTCACTGAGCGTAAAGATCAAGGGGTATGGTGGTGGTGTGATCATCCTTGGAGAGAGCATTGATTTTTTGAAAGTCAAAGCTTTAACAAGCAAGTAATTTTCCCCAGCAGACCAACTCCCATAGGTAGCCGTAGTGCATGTACTCAGTGGTTTTAACTTGAATTTCAAGAATGAAAATGGCAGATAAGGGTGATGCTGTGATTTGTTTGTGTGAGATGTTCTATGGCTTCGCCATGACACGGCAGCCTCCTCATGTTGATTCACAGGCACTTAGGGAATAAACAGTCCAAATAGCTTAATAGGTAAAACCACTGCAAATTGTGTTTCCTTTCACAGTTTCTAAAAAACAATGCTATTAGACTGGGAACCATTTCATTTCCTCTGGGAAACACTGATCTTTGCAAATATCTAGCAATAGGACTTTGTTATTTATTTTGGTTACATTAGATTAAGTCTTCTCAGTCTCTTAAATGATGTCTACTGCTCTAGCAGCCAAAATGCGCTGCCTTTCCACAGGAGTGAGAAGCAGGGGAACCCATGTTTTGTTCAGCCTGACAGAGCACACTGAAGTTCTAATGTAGGCAACTTCAGTGACAGAAGAGGCTTCTCTAAGAGAGGAATTTTATTCAAGTCAAGTGGAGTTATAAGGGCCTGGAAACCCGCAGGAATGGGTGGTTTGTCTGGGGAAGCAAAGGCCATGCAGGCTGCATCACTTTGTTTTCAGAGAGTGATCTGGCTGCAGATGAAGATGAGCCACGATAAGCGGTCTCCATTCCTCAATGTTACATTAGTTTTCAGTTGATAGATACAGCTGACCTGGTTCCTCAGTGCAAACATTGCCCTGCTCCTCACGCCTTCTTGAGAAATGACCACACAGCCCACTGTGTGTTGAACACACTCACTCAGCTGCTTCTCTTCAATTTTTAACATTTTGCATGAGATTCACCCTGTCTTCTGCTTTCATTTTTTCAAAAGGGTTTTCTTTTACCTGATCTTCTTTTCAGATTTGGGCCGTTCTGGTTGGGCAAAAGGTTACAGTGCTCTTGACTTTGAGCTCCTGTGTCCCGATGGAACACGTGCTGCAGTGACAGAATGGGCAGGCTGCAACCTCGGCCCCGTTCCCCCCAGTGCAGTCATGACTCGGCCAGTTGCTGTCACAAAAATCTACGACTTCCTCATGAAATCCCAGGTAAAGCAGAGAACAGGGAAAAGCTAGCAGGTTATCACTGGTTATGGACAACTGCTGAAAACCTTTTCAGGATCAGAAGCGTTATATACTAAATAAATATATAAAGTGCCTTCAGGCCCAATATGAAAGAATTGAGAATCTGCATAGGAGATGGAGAAAATAAATATTTGGACTCTCTAAAGGGGTATTTCAGCAGCAGTTGCCATTCCACAAGGGTCATCCATTTGCTGAGAAATAAGTCACTGCAAAACTGCATCTTTTTGTACAAATAAGGACAGCGCTAGGTGAAAGCAGAAACTTTTTACGGCTAGATCTTGCTATAAAACTGAAGGTTGCCAGCTTAACCTTGCTCTTCACGATCCAAGCTGTGGAAATTCTTTCTTTTCTGTTTAGGAATCTCTGGGAAGCAAGCAGGATTTAGAATTCGAACTCTTTCAGTCATGGAAGTATGGTGAAAGTGATTTGCTTTTCAAAGATGCTACTCAGTACCTTGTTCATGCAAGTCACATGAGCTATCAGGAAATTCTTGGAGAGTCTTTCTTTCAGCTGGCAGAATCAGTGTTTAATTGTACGCCTGCAGGTAAAGTAGAGTTCTTAATTCTCAGAGAAAAATGCAAAGCAGAAATGAATCCTTCTGTGCTTACCTATTGCCCTCCTGTTTAAGACTGAATGGAGACAATGACTGACACAATCCTGTTAGTAACAGTTTTCCAAGGAGCACTATGTCTGGAGCTGTTTATTTAGAGTCTCTTACAACTCCTATCCAAAATTACTTAAACTAGAGCTCTGCAGGAGCAGAATAACAATATATTTCAGAGCAAATATGAGGTTATTGAAATAGGACTAGTTTACTCCAGGGTCAGTCTGGTCTTGGATCTGAAAATCTGTGTTGACATAAATGATTATCACACAGTTAAGTTCTGGGAGGGTAAGTTGTTAAAGAACTGAAATTTGGAAGGAGACTTCTACCTGTTTTCTGCTTTTTTAGCGAATAGCATGGGAGACTTTGTTGCATTCATTACTTTTAAAGCTGACAGAATCTTTTAAGTGCATACTTTCTTACTGGTTTGTAGGCATCTTAGACTTCTGCAAACAAGACGTTTGTGGATCCTCATAGGACTGACAGCTACTGCAGAGGCTCTGCAAGGCACAACCACCACCGGCAACGTTGGAAACTAGGACATCTGCCAAGTCCAACCTCTCCAAATCAATCAGTAAGGGAACAGTCATCTCTAGAAACATATGCTGAACAGTCTTTCTGTTTTTAAAGCAGGTTTTGTTTACGATAATGTAGTACTACCACTCCTAGGCCAGCCCTTTCTTGTCTGGGGCACGGCCTTGTGTGGAACAGCACAGACGAGTCCATGTAACTTGCAGCCCAGAACAGTGATTCTGCTTGACTTGCATACGGAAGTGCTATCAGAATCAGTAGTTTTTTTCTGCTTTTTACTAGGAAGAATGTATTTGCTTTTTTAAACCAAGCATTTATACTAATAAATCAAAATCTCATTTGTCCATTGTTTGGTAAGGACTAATCAAAGAGCAGAGGGAATGCAAATCCAAACTCATCTGCTCCTCGTAGAAAAAGGGGGAGAGGTAAATGGTGAGCAGAGCAAGTCCCACTGTGGTAACCAAGTCAACTCCTCGCATGCTGTGTTGCAGCCAGGTGGAGAAGCATGGGAACAGCAGAATGCTTGTTCAGGTCTCCCAGCGCTCCCTTTTCCTTTCTTCACTGGAGCTGTCATGCCATCTGCGGGACCCACCTAACACTGCACTTCCAAGAACAGTTACCACAGGAGTGAGGAAACGGCTGCAGCTTGGTTTTGCCAAGAGCAGCACACAGCTCCACAGTGAGACGCTGAAAATCGGGGTTAGGCACAAGATTTTTTTGGGGGAGTTGTTTTGTGGCAGAATCATTACAGATGCTTAATACAGCTTTTTCATGTTTCGGCTTTTGTTTAAATGCACAAGCCTGGTACCGTGGACTCTGGGCCTTGAGCCTGCTTTGAGCCTCTCAGTGCTGAGCCGAGAGGAGCTGCCTATGCTGTCGGCCTCTTGCTTCTCCACTGCCTTGAGATGGATGCTGGCTCACTGCTCTGAATAGTAGCTAGGAACATGCTTAAAAATCCTCTGGTCTGTTTCTGTTCATGTTCAAGTACAGCAGAGTATGGATGAATGAACACTAGAACTGCTGCTTCACACCTCACCAACAGCCCAGTATGTGTAATTGTGTTTATCACTTTGGAGATGTGAACTCTTCCACCCATGTATGCAAGATGTATCATGTATTTATTGATACAAGCCTAAAGGAGGCCCTGAAAAAACCTGAAAGGTGGTCAGAAAAATTTATTTCCATAAATTAAAAACACACACAGAAGAAAGAGTAAAATTTCAGATTCACACAATATTGAACAGAAAGCAAATGCCAATACCACGATGAAGGCGAATGGCATCAGCGCACAAATCTTTGAGCCGTGTGTTAGCTTGACAGCATCACAGACTTTTAATCCACAGTTACTATCTGCAGCCTGGAAGAGCACCTGGGCCACGATAGACCAAAGGCCCCAACTCTGATCAAACAGAGCCAACGGGAACTGCCTGCAGAGGTCACGCCCAGCAAGCACCAGAAGTTGAGTGTGTGCAACCGCCAGGCCAGTGCAGTAACACACATCAAGCAACCTCGGCTGCTCCAATCAGAGCAGGATGAAAATAAGGTTTGTTTTTTTGAAAGGGATGTTTCTACCTCCCATAATTAGCAAATTTAGAAAAGAGCTGCCTGGCTCTGCAAAACCTACTGCTAAGGGACAGTTCATTGCAGAAGTTTTGCAACCCTTCTCCAGCTGCTCTAACCATCGTCCTGTAAGCAATATGCACAGCATCTTTCCACCATGGTCCAAAACCAAATCCTCATCGGAGTGTGTTCATGTGAAAATGTAAGTGTACACATCCTTCAACTGGGGATGTACACGAGACCCTGAAAGATGCATCCTCTATACTTTTTCTTTCAATTATCCAGGACCAAAGCAGCTCAGAGTGGCAAACACTCAGCTTTTGCACAGTCACTGCTCCCAGTGTACAAACAGCAGCCACAAGGAACAAAGCTGTTCCATAATTGCTGTAAACAATAACAGAGGTGGGAAAAGAAAAAGTGCACAAGCATTACTGACATCTGTGTGCTGGAGGGGGGCAAGAGCTGCCTTGTCTCCATTAGCTTACACCTCAATCACTGCACAAATACTAAACCAAAGCACAGAAACAGTGCATATCTGCCTTTCCACAAACTAGGTCTGGGACAGCTAGGCAACAGCAACACATTTTATAACTTCTCCAGTAACTGTAAACAAAAGAATTGAGTGTTTTCTTTGCTCTGCTCTCTCTGCTGTAGCTGTTAAAAACAAAGCTAAGAAATGCTATATCAAAGCAATCAGAAAAGAAGACAGCAGGGAAGCAGATAAACACTGCCCCCTTCCCCCCCAAATAAACCCACAGCCCAAAGGAAAAACCCTACATGTTCCACATTTTTAAGCATGTTAGAGGTGTGAGCTCTGCCTGGACCCAAGTTTCCTCCCTCCCCACCCATATACTTGTTTCATTAAAAGCCCCCGTAAAGTTAGAACTCAACTGTCTCAAAGCACCGGCAGCCTCCCATGGTTACAGAAGGTCACTGAATGCTGTGTAACAATCCCATTTTATAGCATAAAATCATAAAAATATATCTATCTCTCTCTCTCACTTGCTACAGGTTCCAACCATTCAATAATTGGGCTAATAAACCACTCTAAGGAAAGTTTCAAACATTTTTAAAACGCAATCAACCTTTATTTTTCAGGGATTTATTTTTATAAAAATAAAGGGGATCAATTTAAATGTTCTCCAGCAGCCCAAACAGGTTAACCAGCCCTTGCTGCTGCCTGCCTTGTTTCTTTTACCCTCAAAACCCAACCACCACTGCTGTAAGTGAGCACTCCTTTCTTCACTCTTCCTGATTAAAGATAAGCTGCAAGACAAGAATGTAAACTTCTAGGAACCCCAGCACATAAGCTGGGAACAAACCAAGCCAATTTACAGCTCTTTCAAGACTCAGTTACACACAGTGTAATAATACTCTTCCACTTCTCCACTTTCAAAGCTCTGGAACTCCAGAGATCGCTTGTTACTTTTCAGTTCTCTGTTCAGTAGTAACAGAAGTGGCAGAGCAACAGGAGAAAATTATAGCAATTAAGTCCTGCATTTACTGTGACTTCATTAAAATATCTGTCCACTAGATATCTGCTCACTTTGAAGGTAAAGAGAAACTACCATATGGGCAGGTACATAAGAAAGTGCAAGTTTCAAGTGACAAATGAAATAATGAGCAGATGAATTAAATCTGAGCATCCCAGCAATGACAGCTCTGCCTGAATCCTATAGGCACTAAAGGACAGAAATTACCTGAACTGCAGCCTGCATTCACTTTGAGTTATGCTTCTACTAACAGAAGTCCTGCCAGAACTGTCTTCTCTCAGCATGTACAGCTGAGGAACTGCCCAGTGCTGCATCAGATAACTACAAATCTACATAATGAAAAAAACCAACTTCTGTAGGTGTGGAGGCTCTTCGTACAACATGATAATGTACAACAGTGCTGTACAAAGAATTTTTAGTTATGGGCTACATCAATTGTAAATCTGAAATGGTAAACACCCCTCAAGATAGAAAAAACCCACATTTTCTTGTTGGCATTAAAATTAAAACATCTTTACTGGAATTAAAATCACTTAAAAGTGACTCTCAAAGATTTTGTTAGTATACCCTGTTAGACAAAAACCTCTACTTGCATATTCTGCAGCTTAATATCCTCATGGGCTAATTACCTTTTCCTCTGGAGAAGAGGTCATCATCAGCCAAGTAGGTAAAAACTCTACGATTTAGGAAAAGGTAGTACTGGGCACTATTTTTTTCTTAAAATATTACTTTTTTTTTGAGCTCAGTCATGATAAAAGGTGTCCTCATGCAGCAAATAAACAAACACATACAAAGTGCATGTTATCTAAAGTTTAGTTATATGGGGCTTCTGCTGCGTGAAGCCAGGAAGGGCAAAGAAACTCTGAAAGAACCTTCTAAGTAAACAGAAGGAAGAAACAACTGAAAGCAAACCAATACAGCTACTTTTAATTATTAAAAAGGTAGTGGTATATCAAGACTCTGTTTGCTGGAATTATCTTTATCAATCACCATCTCTCTTCTGTTAGGTTGTTCAGGACAGACATTACAGTAACAACAGCAAACTCAAGTGTGCAAACGGTCTGGAGTGCAGAGCTCTAGCTGTCGCTGAAGGTGTGTACCCTTCCCCTTTACACTCCTACTCAGCCCCCAAAAGGTGTTCAAACATAATTAAACATCAGCAGTACTTTCTAGAGGTTGGGGAAGGAATGGTAAATTGTATGTGGCTGCATTATACTCGGACAGGGACCTAAAAGAATCCCTCCAATAGCCTTTAACACCACCCCACCCCCCAAAAATAGCACCTTAACGATGGCCACAATCAATAACTGACCTTCAGGTACTAGAACAGAGCAGCAGAGCAACACATTAAGTCAGTAGGTTTCTCCCAGTGGGACTAAAACACTAATGGAGCTGCCTGGACCACTCCCAGTTCAAGGGCTCCCTTGCATGCTAGAGGCCTGGTCCTGTGCAGCCTCCTCTGCGAAAAAGGCCTCCAGGTCCATGAGCTTCTGACTCAGAAGAACATCTAACTCTGCACTCTGGAGTGCAGCTTTTTTTGCTCGGGTACAACTGCCCACTGCTTTGACTTTGCCTCGTGTTTTCCTTTTCCGGGGAAGAGTGAAGTCCTGAAACTCTAGAATCCGCTTTCTCTTCTGCTGGCTTACAGAGATCAAAAGTCCATTTTTCTCCTTGGGCTCTTCAAAGATGGTTTCCAAGCTCCTGGTAAAAGCCAAGGACAGAACTCATGAACAGTCATGCAGCTGTAATCACCTGACATGGAGAGGAATCTTATGGAGTTTCATAACTCAAGTACACAGTCTGCTAACCCCGCACTGCCTGTGATGCACCCTTACTGGCAGCTGACCCCTCCCCTACAGCTCAATCGTTGGGTACTGGGGCACAGATTCTTGGGCTGAGTCTTCTAACTGTATTGCAGTTCAAAAGCAGTTACAGAATCTTCAATTAATGAAACAATAGATTTGCACATTAAAAAACACAGCAGCTGATATCCACACTGTACTCCATGACAGGCAGTTGGTATCTTAAAGAATATTTAGTTGCCTTCAGATTTTGAAGCAGTGCTGCACTTGGATGGAAGCTGGAATGAACGAGCAACTGAAAACCTACGAACCCATACCGAAACAGCTACCAGTCCTTAGGAGGTCACATTTTATTTCTCTGCTACCCATCCAAACAACAAAAAATATTTTTTAATTACCTTTCTCTATGGCTTTAAACTAGAGCAATTTAACAACTCCTCTCTCTCAGCTCTCAGAGAGCTTCGATTGCCCCTCTCTCTGCCCAAGTCTTATCTTTGTTATCTCATTAGGAAGCAGAACCAACCTGGCTGGAGGAGGGGACTTATAGTTCTTGTTTGTGTAAATTTCTTCTAAACTGAATTCTTTCTTCTTAAGCCTGAAAGAGCAATGAACAAATCAGTCAAGAAAGTTTCAAAACTCCTTCACAAAACTTCCTCTCTTCACAAAAGCAGATTTACCGGAAACAATAGGGTTTGTGTCCTTTGCCTAAACGCTAATTATACTTTAACTTAAAACATAGATTTAGATTCTAAATGGCGATAGGTAGGAATGAAAAATGAGGTCATTAAGTCTCTAATGTCATACAGTATTTCTGCAGAAGTCAACATTCCTTCTGGCTTTCTATGAAGTTTTGAAGTGATGCTCAGAAGGAGAAAGGGAAATCCCTTCAGAGGTCACTTGTCAGTGGAAGCTCAGAACCACTGACAGTTTAGAGATTAACATTTCATCTCAAGACTGATTTCAGAAGTTTGTTATTGGCACTTAGCGAGCTGATCTCTGAAGAAACACACCCAAAGCCAGCACTTCTTGTTAAGACAGAAGCGAACAGAACAGTAGATGGCTGATTGGGAAAGCCTGATCAATACCTGGCACTGCCATCACCCACAGCCACAATGACCTGCAGTGTCATCTTGTGTTTCCCAAAGATACTACATGACGAACCAAGAAGGAGCCGTGAAGAACTCCAACATAACTACAGCAACAGAACACTGAATCCTGCTGTGCACTGGACAGACTCATTAATGTATGCTTACCAGTATGAACTATTTTCTTTAGAAAAAGCATTCCACTGCAGCTCAGTTTTTCACATTTTGCCTACGTGTCAGTGAGTGGTTCAGATCCCACAGCCTTTATTTATCCTCTTGCACTTGAAACAAATTATGTTCAAAGAGCAGTGTCTTTCCTCAGTCTTTGACACAGCTGGTAGGTCTGTCTTGATCTTTTCTCATAAGGGAAGCAAACACTGGACACTGCTCAACTGGAAGTGTATACAACAGTGGTGGGAAGAGAAGCATTTCTCAAAATGATTACATCACTATGTGGGAAACATAAGCAAGAGAAGCTAGAACGAGTCCATTTAAAAGGAACTGCTCACCTTTTTGGTTTGGGCAGTCCCATTGGAGTAAGGTTAGGGTCTGGCTTAGGAACAGCTTTCCTGATTCGGATCTGTGAGACTTTCTTTGGTCTCTTTTCTGGCTCAGTCTTTAAAAAAATAAAAAAAGAGGGGTGGAAAAAAAAAGTTAAAATGATGGGAATAACCACCACGCCAGTCAACAGAATCCCTTTTTGTATGGAGTATACAAGTATTCCGTTGTTTTGCCACCTTCTTTCTGCTTAAGTAAAATAACAGCGGCCCAGAGCAGGGCCAGCACCCCTGCTCTCTGACAGTCACTACATAACATTCAGCTGCAGCTTCAAGTTCTGAGGAAACAAGAGCCCAAGACACCCAAAACTTAAAATGGACTCACTTTTACCAGTTCTGTGTCACCTTGGGATCTCAGACAGGCTGGAATGGAAGCATCGGCTTCAGCAAGGGCATGGACCTGGAGCTCCGATGCTGAAAGCCTTGGGGGAGATGGTGACGATTCTGGAAGTGAGCAGGACTTTGGTAACAGAAGAGGGAATGAAGCTTCCAGACTGTAAGAGAGGAAGAAGGGAACACAAGTAGATTAATATCCACTTTATACAGCAGCAGCAGTAGCTGCTCTCGGCTGCTGTTCCTAATTGGCAATATGGGCACATCAAGCAATGCTGTTCATAAACTGCCTGGGCAGACACTCTCTGGTACAGCCACTCTGCTGCAGCACCGATACCAGCGTGTTCAAACGCGGAACTTTAAACCCACTCCTTCCCTTTTCATACAGTTGAACAATTTACAGCTCTAGTCAGTAACTGCTGACAGAAATCAATTAATCCCCCTTTTCTGCCAACAAATTGCTCTGGCATAACTATTAATTTATTACTTCTTATTCACAGATAAACTTAACAGATCACTTACATCTGCTACCCCAACAGTGAAAAAGAATAGAAGGAAGTTTCAGCACCCAACGTCCAGTCGCTCAGAACTTACATCCATGTAAGGAAACAAATGTCTATAGTCTGAAATATTTATTTAATAATAAGGCACAACATGGTTGAAAATAACAGAACTGTTCTGTGCAGTCATCTCCATCGTGTTTGCATTAGTGCTGCTCCAAGCTTCTCCACAGTCCAGTCAGCTCTCCTCAATAATATCTTAATCAGAAAGTTATTTTGAAGTGAGCTGACAAAAGCTGAAAGCCAAACTGGCAAAGGCAAGGTCTTTAAGAACACTTAGGATCCCACCCCTCGGAGCAAGCACAGAGGTCCAAGCAACTCACCGTATCGCAGCAGCCGCAGCCTGTAGTGCATCCGTACTCTGCACAGGGAAGTGTGGTAACACGGCACAGCTGCTTCAAGGAAAGAATGGAAAAAAAACAAAACCAGGCAGACAGAAGTTAGGACTACACTGTGAAAAGGCGAGAGAAACAATTGGTATAAACTGGACTGAGAGACAAAAAAGTGCTAGTATCAGGAACAGGAATGAAAGCCCATAGCCACCCGAGAGCCACCACACACCTGCATTTAGTCCACTAAATGCCACTGGCAAGGACTCCCACAGGATTAACTCTGTGGTCTCCAAATCCCACAATGTGACTTCAACAGTCTTAACAGACTGGAAAAACCAAAGGCCTTTCCATCAGGGCTGGTAATCACCATAATTCTGTGGCATAAAAGTCAGCATGGCAGCTCTAATCCTGTAATATTAAGCTTTATTGTTTTTCCTGCTATTGATATTATAGGCACAAAAATGAGTTAAGAGAGCTTTTGTTAAGTGAAACAGCAAATCTTGTACTTGCTGCTCTCCCAAATGAACCTGACACACTTCACTGCTCTAATGCAAAGCAGTCACAGCCAGACAGGACTGAAACCCGGCCACGCGGGCAGCACAGATCAGCACCGATACAGGGAGGTCAGAAGGACCCCCTTACGTCTGCCGCTTATAATCACAGCCCTGTCCTCTCGTTCCTCTCAGTGTTCCACTTCCCATTCCAGCACCACTGAACCTGCACCCGTGGGCAGCAGCACCCTCCGGGCAAGAGGCACAACTCACTGTTTCATGCAATAATAGTAAAGAAAATTGCAGGAAGAGAAAAAAAAAAACCAAGCCAAACTTGAGAAATTCTGAATCATAATAAACATTAATTTAAAAAAATATTTCATTTAAAGAATGCTTTAATTACCAGCAGTGGAAGAGACAGATGACTTATGCAGAACTACTCCAGTTCCTTGTTTTCCTGGTTATTAAAAACACTACACTAACAGTGAATAAGATAACTTAAAGAGGACAAATCTCTTCCAGAAGAAAATGGCTGGCAGTGAACTTGGAACAACCTGTGAATTTTCCTGATTTTTAACTATCTTAATTGAAACAGGCAAAGACTTTTGCTATCCTGGAAGCTGCGAGTGCTTTTATACCACACCAAGCACACTTATGTTCTTGTATTTACATACCAAATGTTTATTTCATGGCAGATTTTTTTCTGAGCATACACAAATTTAGGGGAGATGCACTGAATTATCCTGTTTATACCTTCAAAAAATTATTGGTTACTGAAAACAGGCTGTCACTTTTCAGCAAAATGGAGTCTGAAATGGTGTTAAATATTTAAAATGTTAGGTTTTGTTCTTCATCTTGTTTTATAGTCAAACCTTTAATATGAATTTTTGCTTAACTGTTTTAGGAACAGAATTTATTTGCTGCCCTTTAAACTTCTGCAAACATCCTTTTCAACTCATTGTGTGCTACAGTAACTTCACTTCAAGAAAATGAGCGATGCAGAAGAATTCAGGCTACCTCACACACACATTTATAAGGTAATTTAGAGACAAACCAAACCAAGAATTAGACTCTTTTAACTCTGGGTTATTTTTCTTTGGGAGTGATAAGGTTTGATTTGGCTTCTCTCCCTTTGGGATAAAAGATCATTCACAGCCAAACATTTGGTTTTCAAACTGCCCCTTACATCAAGAAATCAAATCCTCTTAAGCTCAGTTAACGGGATGTGCTGTAAGAAGCTGCCTTTGAGCCCGTAGTACAGGAGGAAACATGAGAGCACCGAGTCAGCTCCATCTCCCTCTCAGAGGATGACGTGCCCCAACAATACAAATGATAAATTCACCTCGTGCACAGAAGGTAGGTTTAAAATGTGAGGTGTTTGGGCTTTTTAAGAGAATGGCAGCAGTATCTTATTTGGAAGTTTAGTGCTCAAACTGCAGTTTACTGCATGATCACTTCAGAGCACCAATTTGTATGCTAGAAAATTCAGCCTGACTCACTGACTCATGGAATGAAAAAGAAGGCAGGTCTAGCAGAACCCGATGTGAAGTTGCCTCTGTGCCATTGTTCAACTTTGTTATTTCAGTACAGACAACCCCCAGGATCGAGCAGTATTCTCACAGGCTCACACCTCTGGTAGACATTAGAATTTATACTAACGTCAAGGGATGTGCTTAAACTTTCAGGTATGTCATCCATTTATAGGAAGTAAAATGCAGCAGCATTAGTTAGCTGGCAGGACTTTGGTTACACGTATGGTCAAGCTATAACATAAGATAAGCCAAATTCCACAGTTCTCTAGGGACTGATGTATTAAACAAAATAATTAATCAAATCAGCTTTTCTATGGTGCTCACAAGCCTACACTCTGCCCAGGAATCTCAATACTTATACAATCAGGGACTGGGCTGCCCCATGGCACTGAGGCACAAAAAGCAAAATCTTTGCACAAGAGCATGCAAAAATCCTGGAGCAGAGCTAGGAACCTCTTTTCTCCTTCTGTTTCTTACTAAAGAGATTTCTGATACTGATAGCAAAGTTTAATTAAACACACAGAGTACATTTCAGTCCCCTCCCCATGGTTGTGTGAATGACACCAAAATTCATCAGCAGCCTGAGCTGGAGCGACACTTGCTTGTGCCAACACTACACCAGGCGAGAACTATTGAAAGGCACGGCACGCGCAGAGAGGTTTCAATTAGCACAGAACAGTCACAGAAGACAGTTAAAGATTTAACAGAATACCACCCCCCACCCCTCAGGAATCTTCCTAATGTGATACCAAGCAGTTTACAGTGGTTCCAGGGGCACCTCTGGCTCAGACCTCTGAAGAAAGCTTTCCTACCTCAGTGATCCAGTTGCTCTGCAGTCACTCTGAATAGACCTAAGGAAGTGGCTCACCTTTCTGCTTTATAAATGCTGATGCATGGTGTGTATATTTTGCAAGGGAGAAGAAAATAGAGTTAGCCATTCTGCCAAAACAGGACAGTATCAGAGAAGTGAAGGCAAATATATCTAAACTCAGCTAGCAGACTGTCCCATAGGGAAGAACCTTCCATGCGGAGCCGTTTTTGGAGTAGAACGTGTCGATCTGGAACAGGGAAAGCTCCAATGCAAGCTGCCATTACCCTCTCCCTCCCAAAAAGGAGCAAGTATGTACCCTATAAATATTTAACCTCAGAAATAAGTTTATGACTTTTACCTGTTCTCGATGCTCACACTTGGCTGCCACCTGCAGTGACTGGAATGAAGAGGAGTGATTTCGGAGGGACGGGCAGAAGGACCATGCTGACTCCATATGGACAATGCCCTGCCCAGGGAGTACGGCAATGAAGAGACGAGGTCGTCTGACATGGAAGGTGGGTACCTTGCCCCTTTCAAACCCTGTGCAAACTGGGATATAAACAGCCTCTGGATGGTAGGAATATGACTGGTTAAGTTTCTTCTTCTCGTCCAAATCCTGTAACATCCAGGGGAAGAAAGTGCTAACACTGTGTGAAGGCCAAGCATGGAGCACGCTCCTCTTCTTTCCGCTCTGGCTATTCTTCCACAGTCAGGACGCAGGGCAACAGCCCCTGGGGCTGTCCCAGAGAGAGGGGAATCCAGCTCATTATTGAGACTGGAACCTTCCTTGAAAGCTGTTACATCTGAACAGCTCTGAGACAAGAGAAGAGAGAAAGTCCACTTCGAAGGCGATGCTGGCACTTCTCCCAGAAGCGGTCTGTGTTGTACAGAGTGCTGGGATGCGATCCCGGTGAGGTCCGTCACAGGACTGGAGTCCAATTTAATGTGAAAAGAAATTGGGAAAACTGGGGTATCCAAGGAAGAGGCTGGAGGCTCGTGGCTCCAACCAGAAAAAAGTATTTTGGTAGATTCTACAGGGTAAAGTGCCAAAGGCTGAAAGCTGAACATCTTGGTGCACCAACTGTCAGCCCAGCGTGAGCATAAGCTCCTGTTAATGCAAGAAAAGGCTTCCAGTAGATTTTTAGATCGACGCTGGCTGTACCTCTCACCCACTGGAAAGAGTTCAGAAGAAGGCGGCCGAGGCTCTAAGTCCTGGATGCTTTTGGCAGGTGCCAGGAGCTTGCTGGCCATTGCAGACAGCTTCCTCAGCAAGGCTGGCTCTTTAGAACGCTTCCTAAACGTCAAGCTGTTCAACAAACCGCACCTCCTGGCCCCCTGCCTTGGCCTGTGCACAGATCCCATGACTGCTTCCGTTTCCATTGCTGATGGCTTACAAGGAAAGTACAAAGATTTGAGAAGTGCATTTTCCTGCTTTGGGGGAACCTCAAAAAAAGACAAACTTTTAATTTTTCTGGGTTTTCTCATAGTTGTTACCTGATATGATGTGGGAAATTTCTTGCAAGTCCTTCCAGGCTGTATTTTTAATGGAAGAGGTCCTCGTAGTTTACTTGCAGTTTCAAAGGCACCAGGGATTCCATTATACCCTAAATTAAGGTTCATGTTTTGCATTTCTATATCCTGAGTCTTCAAAAACTGTGAACTAATATCTGGGGTAATCTTTGGCCTTTTGATTTCTTGTAAAGTGCTACACAGTTTACTTTCATTGCTTCTGACAGCAAAAATCTCTGAAGGACCTTCAGACTTCTTATTTCTGGAAGTTGCCAACTCATTTGAAGAGCTGTGTAAGAATTCAGAACTACACAATGTCCTTGTTTGCAGTGTGATTGTTGCTTTCTTTTCATATTCTGACTTCTGTTGTTGTTGTGCTTTGTCTGACAGACGTAATCCCACCTTCTCACACTTCTTCTTTTGCCTACGTGCCTGACGTTTCTCTATTTGACCAAGACTCTCTGAACCTGAAGCATCATTTTCCTTGGACCCCAAACATGTTGGTACAATGTCCTGGCTTCCTGCAATCTCCTTTACGTTATCTTTGCTCTGTGCATTTAACTTGTAAGGCACACACACTGCGCTGCAAACCACGCAGTCTGGGGGTGACTCCTTCTGACTGTTTGATAGTTTATTCACATGCGGATAAAACGTGGCTGTTACATTATACTGCAAATCGGCCGTTGTTACAGGAAGAGGTTTTGTTTCTGAGGAACCTGTGCTAAAAACCTCAGCTGAAAACAAATCCCAATCACCTATTAGCGCATTCTCAGATGGCACGTACAGCTTTTCTTTCTCAGGCAGAGAGACTCCCAGGTCCTGAGCTGATGGTGTTTCTGAATCCACCAGAGTCTCATTAGAAAATTCCTGGATGTCAGACTTCCCAAAATGCAACGCACCAATATCCTTTTGAGCATCAGTTTTCTCAGCAGGCTCAAATGTTAACTGTGTGCAAGAGGTATTGAAGAGAGTGTTTATTCTCAGACTTTTGTTCTCTGCCTCTGAAAGCCCATTCATATTTTCCGGCTTATATTCCAGACTCCCACAAATTGATGGGAAGGTCAAAACCTGGGCACTAACTGCATTTTCCTGGTTCTCCACCAACCATTTCATCTTCGGTGAAGGCTGCTGCATCTTGTCTCCTGCAAACACTAGCTCAGCCTTCTCTTCTTCTGCACATTTGATAAAGGAAGCATGCTGTGAGCAATGTGGTTTGCTATCAGAGAACCTTTCTCCAAGACCTCCCTTATCTTCTCTTTCACATTCATTCTCATCTTCTTTCAGTTTGGCGGGCTCCTCTATTAGATCACTGATGAGGCCCAAGCGTCCTGAACAGTCTTCATTTTTTGCACCATTTAAGGAGTTCAAGTTCACGACCTTCTCTTCTAACGCTATCTCTTCACTTTGACAAGAGGTGATGGATGTTTTGGTTTCTTCCACAGAAGCAGCTCTAGTTTGTAAGCCAGCATTTGGTTGCTTGTTCACACTTTCTAAATATTGCTTGCTGCCTGGAACTAGGCCACGAAACTCGCTCTGCCATCCCAGACACTGATCTTCCATTGGACTAAGGGTCTTTTCTGTGTGGCTAGTGAGTTGTGTTTGAACATTCAAATATCTGACTAATAGCTGATCTCTAGTCTGCTTGTCTTCAGGAGCCTTTGGAGAATCCATAGTTATTACTTTATCAAGTTCATCTGTCCTGAGAGCACATGTGCAGATTTGTTCTTTTTCCTCATCTCTGTCACAAACAATTTCACTGCCATCTGTTACCTTACAAAGATCAAATTGTTTCACAACTTCCAAATTTCTGTTTGAAATCTCATCTCCTACCAAGGCAACAGTAGATTTCTCTGAAGCATAAGCTGAGCAGAACATGGGTTTTGCTGTGCAAACATCACTCATCCCATGCAGATCTATGCTTCTGTGGCCCCAGTCATCTTCACGAGGTGATCCACATGCCAAAAGGAAGCGTGCTTCTGGAAAAATGTTTGTCTTCTTGCTATGATATCTGGCTGAAGTGTCTCCTCCCAAATAACCTTTTTCCTCAATCTTCTTTACCTCAACATTAAAAAAATGTCTGCTGGGGAGAACATCACCTATGCAAGCAGCCCCTGATAGAACACAGGAAGCACTGGCAGCCGCGCGCTGCTCTTTCAGGCTCCAACTACGACTATAACATGTGTCCCTATGGTCACTTTCTGAGCCAGTGACCACACTCTCTGTATTCCCCACTGAAGACATTATGTTTTTTTGGGAAGCTCTGCTTGCCCTGTTAGCGTTATCAAAAGTCCTGGAACTTACTGAAGTCTTAAATTTGTCTTTACAAAGCACAATGTCAGCGACTTTTTCCCTTGTTGTTCCCGAAGCACCACCTGCTTCTTTTCCAGATAGATTAACCTGAGCCTTCTCCCTATTTGAAACTCTGCTAGCAGTGCAAGGAGGACACTCATCACAATGAGGTTGTCTTGATTTTTGTGCAGCAGGAGGTAGAGTCACATTTAGTGTACAGATCAAATTAGCTTCTTTGCCAGTGGACAAACTGGGATCCCTGCCGGCGTGTGCAGCTTCGACTAAACTGCCAGCCAACTCCTCTGAGGTTGTGTTCACCTCAGATTCCTTTTCAAGCAGTTGTGCCTCAGGTGAATCTTTTTCTAGCTTGGTACTAAGATCCAGACAGCTGTGGCTACTGGGAGGGAAAATTTCACTGGAGGCATTATAAAAACATGTGTCTGTTGCATTGGAAGCAACGTTGCTCCTTTCCATCAGACTATTTTCTTTGACATCATCCTCACACAGGTCACTGACAGAGAACTGCCACTGCTCCTTTTTCAATTCATCGCCTTCCAACAGGACTTTTTTAAGTTTTTCTTTTGAGAACTCCTCAGGAGCTGAAGAAACAGAACTAAAAACTGAAGAATGACAATGCTCAGACTTAGCACCTTCTTGAGCTTCAGGCCAGCTACCAGCTTCAAAGTTATCTCCCACAGCAATTTTCCTCTGGACTTCAGCAGCCTCTTCAGTTTCAGAGCTGTTTGATTTACCTATGCCAGCACTTACTTCCCTGCGATCAGTTTTAGTCCTAGCAAATCCTTTGGTCCTTACCACTGAGAACTGCTCTACTGGTATGGATGTGGAGGGTTCATTTTCTACAAACCGAGTTCCATGATCGTAATAAGTCTGACTTTCCATGGTTTTGGGAAGACCTTTGGGGGTTTCGTTAATAATTCCATGGACTGCAGCACTACTGTTTTCTAGTGGAATACTTCGAAAGTCCAGATAACAGATGCTTTTCCAAACGGGACATAAAACTTCAGAACTCTCTGTGGAGAGCATTCTACAGCTTTCTACTGATGACAGCCTAGGAGGTTTGTTATGTGTTCGTACAGGACCAGAACAGAAGTAACGAGCATTGTTTTCTTCATCCTGCTGATAAGCCTGGCAATTAGCGAATGACGTACTGAATTCATTAACAGGATTTTGTTCTTCTCTAGTCTCCAGAACAGACACAACATGGCCCCCTGTTCTCAATGGCACGGCAGCATGGCCTTTCAACCCACTATATTCATTGCTTTCTTGTGGATGTTCTATGGCTGGTTCAATGCCTGTGACTTTTAAAGGCTCTGAAATATCTAACATGCTGGTTTCTGAAACCCCAGCTCTGGCCACGACTGTGTCTACATCTGAGCACTGACTGCTCTCAGGTGGAAGACCTTTACTCACTCTGTCAGTAACGCATCCTGCTTTACTAAATATCCTAATCCTATCAGCCTTCATACCTTGTCCTTCTTCAGTGAGCTTTGGCAGAGTGTCAGCTGTCACCTGAACATGTTCTTGGTTTTCTTCTGCATAAGGAAAAATAAAGCAAATCAGAACCACATACTAGACTCAGAAGGCATTCAGCACACTACGCTCCTTTTTGTACTGTATATTATCATTGTGTACAGCGACGGATACCAAAATGGTTTTAGAAGTGAGAATTGATGCTTGCAATTCTCCTTCCAGCCTTCAGAAGAAAAACCCGACCACCCCAGCACAACCCTAAGGTAACAAACACCATTCTTTCCAACACAGACATTCCCCCTGAGCAGCAGCCATCTAAAGACCTCTGTTTCTCAGATTCCTCTCATATCCAGCTCAATGCAATGCAGATTCTGTAACTCAATACACACGTCATGGCCAACACAACGCTGCTTATTTTTGACAAAGCTCAACATGGCTGCCTGTTTTATCTGCTCTCGCCTAGAAATCTGCCCAGGTACTGAGGAAACAAAAGTAAATGCAAACTATTTATCAACACCATCTTCTGCTTTGGGGTAAATAGGTATTTGAATTAAATAACTAATCTTGTACATAAAAGGTCTTCAGGGAAGTACATGTGCTGTCAGGAAAAAGCAGAGTATTACGTTTTCCTGTTGCAGGCTAATAGTTTCTACTGTAAAGCAAAATAAATGAGCTACGCCACAATTGCTCATCAATTTTGAATCAACAAAAAGCAATCTGGGAGAGAAGCAGGGGATCAGCAGGGCTGTAAAACTAAAATACGCACCTTTGTTTTTCAGGGTTTCCACCGTTCCAGAGCAACAGGCTCCCAAAGGCTTCACCTCGTGCTGGTTCATGTGAGGGTCCACCTGGAACAAGACATAAATACCAGTGAAGATGATAGATTTTCTGGAACGCTTGGCACATTTCAGGGACTGCAGCTGCTCAGTGAGGTGAGTTCTGAATGAGAAAGCCACCAGGAGACCTCAGAATGCCTCAGCCCTTGCAGAGGGGCAGCCTGGTGCTGCAAGCAGTTCCCACAAGCACTCGTCACTCTGCTCTGATTCTATTGGTCACTGCTACACAGTGATGCACTCAAGAAGGATTCGTACTGAGCAGCAACGAGGGCTGGCGATGCAAACAGCTAAAGAGTAAGTGGCTTAAAATGCAAATGGCTGCAAATCTGAACCAGAAGAGTAACCCAGGTCTCTCTCACATCCCCAAACCATTCCAGTAAACCTCTAAGATGCACGATTCCCTGCTCCTGACGAGAGCCTGCCTGCTAGCACTGCTGCCCTGGCTCAGCACTGCGTACGCGGTTGAACAGATAACCTGGGCCTGCTCGCCAACAAAACCCAAGCCAAACCAAACCAAAACCCCACAAATATGCAAAAGTTGGAAAACAGAATGACTGTGGAGAATATAATTAATTTTCACAAACTTTCAAATAAATGAAATACACGTGAAAATTCAGATTTAAAACCACACGGTTCTTTCGCATTATGCACCATCCAGTGATGGGTGTAAAACACACACCTCTGTGCCTTATCCTGATATTCCCTGGCTGCAACGTGCTCAGCCTCAGTACTACCTCTCTTTTATTGTGTGTGAAGACTATTTACAAACCAAAGAAAACCTCAATTTTTAACTAGAGTTTTGCGACTCTTCAGTTTGTAACACAGCATTCTTAGGCACATTTTTCAGCAAGTCTTTGCCTAGAAATAACTTTTTTATCATTAGAGGGGAGGAAACTAAAAAAGCCATGACCATGGGAGTCTCTTGTTTTGAAAGAGGAAACTAACACTAATTTCCTCTTTAAATTCAAACAATTATAAAAACTAAAAATAATCTGTATTTTTAGATTGAAAATGGAAATACTAAACCAGAGCTTCCTGCAGTGCTATAATTCCATGGCCAGACTGAGACAACCATTCCTTCACGGTCAGTACCTGGCTGGGGGTGATGCTACCGGCAGAATACGCTGCACCCACAAACACGGATACTGGGCACCAGTCTTTCTAATCTGCTTATCTTCTTTTTTCAGTCACCAGTAATTTTTGTTCTCTGTTCTGTTATGCACCTGCCTTACACCATTCCAGCAGTATTTAAGCAAGTGAAAAGCTGAGGCACAGTCTAATTTGTCACTGGACCCACAACAATGTGGGTAGGAAACCACAGGGACCAAGCTCCCTAAGCAGTCCCTAACCCTAAATGCAAAATACCAGGCAGGGAGGAATTTTGCTTACTTGTTTTGAACACCTTTCCCTAGAGGTCCGAGCGCAGCACTGAGCATTCTCTTCAGCATCTTGTGCCTTCTCCTCTGCTTTCTGGTATCCATCACGAGAGCAGTTTAGTTCCCTAAAGTTTCTTTTTTTTTCTTCTTCATCCTCTTCAAGGTCTCCAGCCTCTAGAACTTCTTCAGGAAAGGAACCTGCCGGCGCGGGAGGACCCCCCTGGAGCGCATCCCCCAGACCCTCTGTCCCCTGGCAAAAGCGCGGTGCTGCGGGAGCCCTGCGGTGCTCGGCTGACAGACTGTCCCCGAGGGCCAGCATGGGGGCCAACACCTCAGATCTTGCCTCTGACCCAATGTGAGGCCCTGACACGGCCATAAGTTCAGGGGAGACGCTCTCTGGAGGTCCAGTGTACAATCCCTCTGTTACAGCAGACACGGAAGAATCATGGAGAGAATCCAGCCCAGATGAGAGCATCAGGGCAGCTGACGATTGGCAGTCCTGAGCTTTTCACCGTTCACCCTGAAAATAAAAGCAGCGTTAGATCAGCGCACAACAGAACAATCTCCAGATTAAATGGCAAACTTCATTCTTCAATGTTCAAGCGTGTACGGTTAAGAAAGTTACAGCCAGGTCACTTTTAAAAGAAGGAGCAGGGTCGCGGGTGACGTCCAAGCGAATCCTCTGCAGAGAAGAGTGCGGACAAACTGCGATTCCCAGCGGTTCCACGCTGCAGCCTCTCCCTGCAGACTTTCCCTCACCTGCTGGGAAACCAGAGGCTGCGAAGCAAACCCCAGCACCGCTTGGGCTGGAAAAGACCCGCAAGCTCACTGAGTTTCACCGGACACCCTCCTGCTGCTGCCGCCCGCTGGCACCGGAGCGTCACTTTTGCCCCGGGCTTTTCTCAAGTCTCGCATTTCTGGAGAGCCCCAACCCTTCTTGGCGCTTTCTACCTCGGAGAGACCTTCCCGGGTCGCCCCCCCGGCCCTGCCGCGGGCTCCGTTACCTCAACACCGCCCTCCCGCTTCCGGCGCGCGCCCCGCGCCCGCATCACTTCCGCATCCGGCCCCGCCCCCCGCCCCTGCGCGTGACCTCGGCGTCGGCGGTCACGTGACGCGGCGCGGGAGCGGCGCTGGTGGGACAGCTTTTACCGTAGTCCGGTAGCGTAGCTGTTGCGTGAGGGAGAAAACCTCGTTCCTGCTCGTAATTTTGAGTTTAAAAGGCTTGATTCTGAATGGCAGCGGCAGGGAGAAGCTACTTTGTCGTGGTTAAAACACAGGAGCTCCGGCTCGGCCCGCGGCGCCTCCAGCAGAGCCGGAGATCAAACTGTCAGCGGGCGAAGGCCCGAGTGTCACTAACACTTAGCGCGAGGCTTAGAAATGGAAAGAGGATTCCGGAGAGCGGTTCCAGCTGTCCCACAGGCGCACTGATCGCTGCTGAACCCTCTGGTGTTTGTTAAACTCTGCCAAGGGCCCACAGAAGGCTCTGGCGTCCTGGCTGTGTGGTGGGACAGTGTCCTCTGTGCACACGTAGAGCAGAGAAACTGAGTTTGTAGTGACAAGAGGTCTCTGCTTTCATTTCCACGTTAGGTGCACGAGATGTCTTCAGGAGGCTGAGAACTGCAATCCAAGATGAGAACTAACAAGGTGTACAAGCTCGTCATACACAAGAAGGGCTTTGGAGGCAGTGGTCAGTATCTCTGGGGCCATAACAGAGAGACCAGTGCTCTTAATTGAAAGCAATTAATTGATTTATTGATGTGAAGATAGAGCTATGATGTAACGAGCAGCCAGAGTTTGGAAAGCTCTTTCTTAATACCAAGATACAGCAGAATAGAATCACAATTGTCAGAGCAGAATGAGATTGCCCCTGTAAAACAAAACTGCCTTATTCTGCTTCTCCTTTTGTTGTCACTTTTGTTTTAACCGTGTGTTTCAGTCACTCTTAGTAAGTGCCAGACAAGTCAGTGACTTGTGACTACCTGTTCATGTATTTGTATGCTCAGAAAAATGTCATTTATTTGGTTTTTCCCTGCTTCTAGACTTAAATCACAGCACATCAGTAAAACTTGTTAAGGTTCTATAGCTCTCTGCTTTGCTCTCCTGCTGCTGTTTGTTCAATTAGAAACACAAAAGTTCCAGCTTGCCCAGTGGATGCTCGCTCTGGCTGAACAAACCACCTGTGACGGTTCTGTGATGGGACAGAACAGTTTTTGCCCCAGGAGGGGCTGGGTCAGGGCACTGTCCCGCTGTGAGCAGTGTTCCCTGCTGACGGGCTGGGGTGTTTGTGTAAGCTGAGCTATTGTGTGTGGACACAGGCAGCTGTTTGCTGTGTGTCCATTCATTGCAGTTTTCCTCCTTCGTTTATCTCTTGTAGATGATGAGCTGGTGGTGAATCCTAAAGTATTTCTTCAGATCAAGTTGGGAGATGTTGTGGAAATCGCCCATCCCAATGATGAGTACAGGTGAATTCTCTTTCCTGGTGTCTGTCGGGGGAGGTCAGAGCCCTGAAGGGGTTGTTGGGTGTCGGAGGCTCCTAGAGCTGATAACTTCTCTTCAGGATGCTGCTGTGGGTTTTTCTTCCTGAAGAAAAGTAAACAGGGTAATCATGACAGTAACTATTCCTTAAAACTTGTGAATTCCTTGTGTTTGCTGTTAATTTTTTGACCTGTTGCAGGGCAAGGAGCCCCTGAATATGGAGAGGTGTGCCACGTCCTCATCCTTATTGTAAAGCTGCTGTTACCTAGTGATAGTTGTTCTATCCCCTAGTATATCTTAGACAAAATTAAAACTTTCTGGTCACCTATAAAAACATAATCCTTTTTATACAAAGCTGTTTATCCTGAGACCCATGTTGCAAAATTAGGAGTGTAGTTTTATGAGGTTCTGAGAAGTTCCTGTCACTTTCCCATTTAGAATATTGTCTTCACCTAACAAGTACCTCATAACCATAATTGGTGTAAAGAATAAAACAGGGCAACAGGCAGAGAGGTTGATTTGTGAGGCTTTCTGGGAAGTTTTAATGTTTCTCTTTAGCTTATCCCATGCTCTGTGTTAATAAACAGCTTTCAGAGTGATTTAGAGGAGCAGGCTGTCGGTATTTCAACTTGCCTACCTGTTTTCTCTTTTGTGTGCTAGTCCCCTGCTTCTGCAAGTGAAGTCACTCAAGGAGGATTTGCAGAAAGGTAAAACTCTTGAGTCAAACTGTGCGTAGTAAAATCGCAGATAAAGACTCTGTGTTCGGGCCATACTTATGATTGACTAATGCATGTAACTTAACCTGGTAACAAAATCAGTGCTTTCTTCAGGAATGGAAGGATTAGAATTTTATCAGAAACTATATAGCCAATTTTAAATCTACTTTTGATTATGTGGGGTACAGTTTAAGCAAAATTGGCTTTTTAGTCTTACTTTTTTGTTTCTGCGTTCTCTGGGTAGCTTGAGCTCTTTTCTTCTTGCAGGAATTCCCTCAGTCTAAGCTTTGAGTTTCTTTCCTGCCTTGGTTTTAATGACTTAAATTGGGCCACAGCTGAAAGAAGCTATTTCCTTTTGCTGAGGCCCAAAGTGTTTCATGACAATCTGCCTGTTACTTTTGTGCTTGTAAACTGCTTGAAACGTTTTGGGTTGTTCACTTCTCTGTTGCCCTTTCTCATTTCTGTGGCAGAAACTATAAGCGTGGATCAGACAGTGGCACAAGTGTTCCGACTGCGGCCGTACCAGGATGTCCACGTCAATGTTGTTGACCCAAAGGTGTGTGGTTTTTTCCTATGTGTCCCTTCACTTAGCTCACATTGGAGCCCTGTGAATTTCCACCTGCAGTAGTACTGGAGGGAAAAAATGGTGTTTATTTTTTATCGAGAGGTATTTGGCCTTTTTTCCTAGGAAAATGAAGGTTGGGCAATTGAACTATTTGTGTGTTTGCTGTGTGTCTGTTCTCACTCTACCATCCCTGCTCTCTTTTTTTAAGTCCGTGGATGAGCTTCTACACAATTTAATAGAAATTGAGGAATAACAATAAATTCCAGAAATTCAGGAAAACAAGGCAGAGTGAAGAGAAGCAGTAAATGGCTTAGTCAGAAGAAGAGCTGTGGCCTGTGTTTGCATTATTTGACACCAGAGAGCTATGTAAGAGGTGTCCCAGCTATCAAAGGAGCTTCAGTCAGAGCTCACATTCAACACAGGATAGAAATCTGGGGGAAATGAGGCTTCCTTAATGGCATGAACAATGGGAGTAGATTGTTTTACTTGTGCTTCCCATTTGCACTGAGACTTGAAGCACAGATTTAGTCCTTGGGCCTTTCCTGGTCACGCTGTGCAGTGCCTTGTGGCTCACAGGAGTTCCAGGCACACGTGCAGCTTCGGCAGTTGTTCCGAGGGTGCTTCCCTTTTACCTTGCATCTGTTAGGAGTATTGACCCGCTCTGGAGCAGCCCTGCGTGTAACGTGTCATTCTTAAAGAGCACATCAAAGCGTGCTGCTCAGAAACAACCAGTGAAATCTAAGCCCTGCTTTTCTTCCATGTCCCAGGAGGTGACGCTGGACTTGGTGGAACTGACCTTTAAGGACCAGTATATTGGGCGCGGGGATATGTGGCGGCTGAAGAAGAGTTTGGTAAGGCCATTGCTGGGGGGAGCGGAACAGATTATGTACCAACTTCTTTGCTTGCTCTAAAAGAAAATAAGAGTTTTAGAAAATACAGAAGGCTCTGAGCAGGCCCAGTGTCAGCAGCTCCAGGATCCTGTCCTGTAAGCAGTACCTTGGAGTTAGGGAAAGGGGTGTGAATGCGTTGCAGAAAATATTACTCCACTCATTTTCTCCTCCCTTGTGGTAATGTTAATTACTGCCTGGGGCACTGCAAATGCTGTTGGGAATTCTTTTTTCTTATGTTCTGAATTATAATGATTTATTTCCTTTGGAATGAATTAAATCTCAATGTTTTTCAAGTAGAATTATGCTAAAGTGTCCCTTCTCCAATAGTGCCGCTTGATAAGCAGCTATTAGAATTGTTGTTTCTGTGTCTCTGAAGTGCAGTCTTTGGTCCCTATAAGGGCAGTGAATGAGACAGACAAAGCCAATAAAAGTTCCTGTATGATAGAAGCTGTTTTCTGTTGTCTCTTCCAGGGGTTCTGTAGGCTGAGATATTAGATGTCCAGAGGTTTTTGTGGTTTTATAGCAGAAGTCATGTGTTCGAATGTTTTTATGAATTGGTCTGCTCACGCTCTTTTAACACCTGTAACTATTCTTTCCTAGGTCAGCACATGTGCATATGTCACCCAAAAAGTCGAATTTGCGGGTATCAGGTTAGTGCCTCCTCTGAGACCTTATGGTTTATTTCAACTTTAGGTTGGTCAGATACTCTGAATTCACTAGAGAATCTTCTCTGAAAAATCCTTCACATTTTATTGTTCTCTAACACAGGTTCTTCCACAGGTTTCTGTCTGTGCCATGGAGTCGCGGGGAGGCTTCTCTCTGATTTGGGGTGGGGGAAACTCATAGCAGGACAACCAACCACCTTTGTTGCCTCTGATGAATGCCAAAGGATCTTCCCTTCATCTCTCATAATATTCCCCCTCCCGAGGTGTATTTTGTTGAGATGAGGGTGACTTTATTTGCTGTTGAGGTGGCAAAGGGACAAGGGAATGTGCAGGCGCAGAGGGAAACAGTTGTTTGACATCGTTTGGATTAAAGATCAGGTTTTAACCAAATAAACCTCTGCTCCAGATTCAAGTCATCCTTGAATGCAGATTTTTGGTACCTCCCTTATTTTCTCCAGTATCTGCCTGTAGGCTTGCTTAGCAGTCTGCACTCTTTTTCTTGCAGGGCACAGGCCGGTGAACTGTGGGTTAAGAGTGAGAAAGTCACTTGTGGATACATCAGTGAGGACACCCGGGTAAGATTTCCAGGCGCGGGGGAAAGGAAGTTTTTCCATGCCTCTTGCCAGGTGTGTTGTGAATCTGCCTTGCTTGCAGTTTTGTGCAGAGCATTTGAGTCAGCTGTGCTGTAGGTTGAAGCATGGCAATAAATTCAGGAGAATGAACACCTAGTAAACTTGAAAGTCTTCTGCACTGACAATTCTAGGAATTACTCAGGCTGTTGAAAAATTCCCTACGATGCAGTGGACACAGTCACTTAAATTGCTGTATGGTTAACCTCTGCATTTGACCCTTTTAGTGAACGTATCTTGTTTTAAATGAGAGCTTTCATTCCTTTGTAGGTGGTCTTCCGCTCCACTTCTGCCATGGTTTATATTTTTATCCAGATGAGCTGTGAAATGTGGGATTTCGATATTTATGGTATGTAGGTAACTGCCCTGCCTGAGGGTGTGGGTGGCAGCAGTTGTCCTTCCTGCCCCTGCTGGCTAGTTCTACCTTTGAGAACCACTGCACGATACCCTGCTTGGGCCTAGGCAGTGCTCTGAGGCGCCTGCTGTGCCCTCTTAGATCCTTGCTTGTAGTACTATGCTTTTCTCTCCCAGCTTTTCCTGTTTACTGTAGAGCCTGTGGACCATTATCTGAGTGATGAAATCAAGGCAATCAGCTGACTCTGAGCCTTGGAAAGGTTTTCTGTGGATATGAATGCATTTGGTGATGAGCGCTGGTGCAAGCCTGGGTGGATCTTGACCAGAACCGTATGGAAGTCCAGTGCCAAGAGAGCCATGATGGTTTGGGTTTCTTGTTGGCCTAGCGAGGAAGCAGAAACCCCACCTTAGCCTGGGTGGAGTCAGCTGAAAGTATTAAAATTTCAGGCATTAAGAATGAGTCATTTCTCCATGTCAGTGTCCTAGATTTTTTCTGGCTTTATTCTTTCCCAAAGCTCTTGCGCTTCCTCAGACCATGTGTTTAGGCATATGTGACTGGGCAGCTATTCAAAACTGAGCAGGGGATCGGTTGTGCATATCATGCCTAAGAGATAGTGCAGATGCTTTCCCAGCATGCTGCGAATGTGTTGGAAAATGAATTTAAAGGTCAGGTTCTTTCACCAGTAGGATTGTCTTGTTTACATCCTCAGAAATGTAGTCCTGCTTTTAATCTTTTTATCGTCTTTGCTTCATTAGTTATGCACAGGGCTGTATTGGTTCTAGTAGAAGTAATTCTACTAGAATCTCAGGTTTAAATAACAGTTAAAGTATCTGCTGTTACTTGATGCTTTGGAGATGTTTACTTTGCAGGGGACCTATACTTCGAGAAAGCTGTGAATGGTTTCCTCGCTGACCTCTTCACAAAATGGAAGGTAAGTAGCTGCTTGAGTCCACCGTGTTCTGAAAGAAGATGACAATGCCACCCGAATGAGCCCGTTTATCTACCTGTGTGAGGAAGTTTCCTCTAGGCTGTGTCAGTGCTCAGGTGTGCAGGGCTGAGAGGTGCCAAGGCAAAAAGAGTCTGAAATCCTAAATCTATAGGTTCTTCACAAAGAACAGCTTACAGTGGCCCCAGTGTGAAGGAGACCAGGAGTGTCCCCAACATACCTTCATTGTCCTGTGTGATGTATCTGCAGAGCGCCTGCTGTGCCTTTAGTACTGTGATACCACGTTGCTGGGACCAGGGCTTTCCAAGCTCCTTTTGTGGCAATGGCCAGTGTGTGTTTTACGGCTGAATTCCATGGTGTACGTTAGCACTGTAACTGTTCTGTGAAGTTTTGACTTGTTATTTCTCTGGAATTATTAGGGGCATTTCTCTGAGCAGTAGCAGATAGGAATATCAAGTTGCAATGGGTAGGTATAAACAGATAGAGTCAACATTCTGTGTATTTTAAACTAAAATCTTGTATCTTGGCAACTGCAGAGAAGCGTTTCTGTGGAAACTGGTGGAGAGTGCTCTTGTTAAGTGTGATACGGCCTAGAGGTATGGGATCTTCAGGACAGAGCCATTGTTTCACAGGGACACATGCAGCACTTGCGCAGATGTCTGAGTATGGCAGTCTGTCCTTAGCCAGTTGCCTTCAGTCCTAGGTGTGAGGGGAATCAGGAATTTGTTGTACATGTGTGTACATGGCTTCCTACTGAATATGACTATTAAGGTTTTCTTTTTCATCTGTTCTTCTGACAGGAGAAGAACTGCAGCCATGAAGTGACAGTGGTTCTGTTTTCTAGAACATTTTATGAAGCAAAATCTATAGGTCTGTAAATTCTGTATTGTCACATTGGTGTTTTTACACCTGTCTCCTCCTCTCTTGAAAGTGTCCCCAGGCTGGCAGTGACCTTCCCCCCCTACTTTATGCCTGTGTCTGAAGTATTCCCTACTGAGCGCAGTGGCTACACGGCCATTCTGAGGAAGGAACTGCAGTAAGAGCCTTGTACAGAAGGATAGAATGGCAGATTTTCCTCATCATACTCAAGCTGTCAGATTGTTTTAAAACCAATTTTGATATCGTGTAGGAGAGCTGATATTTCTCAAAAGATTTTTTTGAAATGGAAATAACAGCTCCTTACTAGAGGAGATGAGTCATTTCTATACAAGAACATAGGATAACAAGTGCTTTTGCTGCTATTTCAGATGAGTTTCCCGAAACGCATCGTGCGTCAATTCGGCAGGATCACGAGGGAAGATTTTACGAAGATTTTTACAAGTAAGTTCTTCCCTCTCTTGTCTCACTGTGTTTGTGAAACCCCTGCGGAGAACATTGTGGTGTTGACTGTAGGACCTTTCAAGGAACTTAGGAAGGAAAAAACATCGGCAAAAACCTGGTGGCAAATGGATGAGTGATCCCCATTCCCTCTGTGAGTGCACCCCTCTGTTTGCTAAGCCAGTCTTCCACATGCAGGTGAATATTACGTGGTCTGTGCTCTTTTGGAATTCACAATAAACTTTAAAGTTCTGTAGTGTTTGGACTAGTTTTTGCTTTAGGCTTGGCTGTTTTTCAGAACTTTATGTTCTTGAGTAGTTCAGGAGCAGGTGGTGCCATTGCCAAACCCACAGGTGTTCCCAGTTTGGTGCTGGAGCTCTTTGGGTGGTCACAGTGGGTGCAGCAGTGGAAGCTGCCATTTGGTTCTGAACTCGGCCTTGTTAATGATCTCGCTGCTTTGCAGAGCCATGACTTTGTGTGATGTATAACATCAATCACCTATTTTGAAGCAAGAATTTAAACTCTTCTGGCTGGGGATGTGCCTGGCTTACCTCAGTGACTGCCACAAGCAGGCAGTAGTGCTGATGTGCTGAGGAAATACCCACCTTTTTGTGCATTCATTTTTCTGTAGGTTGTTCGTCCCTTCTCACTTCATCTCTTCCTTTCGTGATTCTCATTAAGTTGTGCTCATTCTAGAGTTGTGGTTCAAAATGAGAGACGAGAAGAGTGGACCTCGTTGCTTGTGACCATTAAAAAGCTTTTCATCCAGTATCCTGTTTTGGTGCGACTTGAGCAAGCAGGTATGATCCTAGGTTCCTCCTTTCCCATGCTTACAGCCTTTGTTTTGTTTGTTGTTAGCTGTCTGTGAACTCTGGTTTCAGTTGGAAGCTGTTTTTGTACGACATGGTGCGCTCCTGGCTGAGTTATTTAGCTTGGCTCTTTCTGTGAGATGTACCAGTGCCCATTTTGCCTGGAGTGATGGGATTCAGCACAAACTCAGCTTTTATTTATTAATTTATTTAATAGCGAGTTTATACAGACATGATAATTTTTTCTTTCTCCTTCTGCACACTTGTCCAGAGGGCTTTCCTTCAGGGTACAATTCCACTTCGGCGCAAGGGAACTACCTGGAGGCCATAAACCTTTCGTTCAATGGTAAGTTGTGAACAATGGATAAAAATACACAGGGGAAGAGCCGTTAAAGCAGCTGTTCATAAACAGGTGTAGACTCCTGTTGCCTCTTCCTCAAAACTGAGGAGGGGAATATTAGGTTATGAGGTGGTTAAGTTATCATTTTCAGCCTCAGAAGTTGTCACGTGTATCTCTGGAAAACCAGTGGCTCTCAGATAGCTGAGTCTTGGGTATTTCAGGCTTCAGGAGCCATTCACAGGGTCTTGGTAGGATGAAACTTTGTCTTCTAGCTGTGTATCTGTATGAGAACCTCTTGGAGTAGGAACAGAAGTTTTAAATCATGGAAGCATTTAAAGTTCTGGTTAGATGAAATGTGGTTTAGGTGAAGCTGATCCATCTCATGGATCCATCTCATGCTTGTGTGTGCTTTGTGGGAACTCGTTTAATACAACTATTAATAAATTCATCTCACTCTGCAAAAAACTGTCTAGCAACTTTTTCTTCTCAAGTATTCCCGGATTCCTTCCCTTAGTGTTCGACAAGCATTACATAAACCGCAACTTCGATCGGACTGGCCAGATGTCAGTGGTTATCACGCCTGGTGTGGGGGTCTTTGAAGTTGATAGACTCCTTATGATTCTGACCAAGCAGCGGATGATAGACAATGGTAAATAACGATGCAGTTATTTATGAAGGCAAACGTAAATATTCGAAAAGCCTGAGCCTTTTCTTGCTATGAAAAACGACCTATTGTAACTTGTGTGCTTTGGAAGGAAGGGTTACAGCTGGAAGGCTTGTGTCTGTACTTCCTGTGGAAATAGGGATATTTTTAGAGAACTTCCAGGCATTTAATGTCTTCTGTTCATGATAGCACAGCACTTCATCTGTCCCCTAAGGGATAATCTTGTGTGACTTGCGTTAAAAGAAACCTCTTGTGTCCCCACTGGCACTATTAGCTGTTGGTAACCGTGCCATGGGACTGTTAACTACCATTTTCCAATAGTTGCATCTTAAGATCTGGTATGAATCTAAATTGGT
>WAAB01009734.1:0-15994 GCA_013389865.1 Piaya cayana | reverse complement strand
CCAATCTAGTTATTCTATGTTCCTACTTTTCCTTAATTAGAGCCTGCTAAATTCCATAGCACTACGCTGATACCCAAGTTACGTGCTTGAATTGTGATGCAACATGATAGAGGCCAATTCTATCTATACACATCACGACAAACATAAAAAATGTTTGGGTTTTGCAGTAAATTTGACTAACAAATTCACACTTGCAGTTTTTGAATCACCACCCACAGCCCTGCCTCAGCCCATGCTTCGTAGAAACAGAAACAGATTAAAGTAGATGTTCTCCAAAGTGTACAGACCTTCCCCTAACTTGAAAACAAGAGTGAACAAATGCTTCTGCTATGGGGCTATAGAAATAGAATACAAAAAAAAAAAAGTCAAAATACACTTATTTTCCACAACAAGGAACTATTAATTGTAACTCAAAGGGCTGTTCGGATGCTTAGGAATTCTTGTTCTCCTGTCACCCACCCACGATGAGGGCCTTTAACACAAGTAGCCCTGTCCACTCACGAAGGACACCAGGGCACAACCTGAAGCAAGGTGCTCTGAGATGCAGCACACACACACACCACGCCACACGGGCACCAGTGGATCCCGACACTCAAGTCAAACATTTAAATTTATGATACACCAAGTTGTTTTGCATTTGAACAGCAGTTCTGGATGAATGAGCAACGAAGTAAGGAAAGGGGCTGGAGAACAGGCCTTATGAGGAACAGCTGAGAGAGCTGGGGGTGTTTAGCCTGGAGGAGGCTGAGGGGAGACCTCATTGCTCTCTGCAACTACCTGAGGGGAGGATGTGGAGAGGAGGGAGCTGGGCTCTTCTCCCAAGGGACAGGGGACAGGACAAGAGGGAATGGCCTCAAGCTCCACCAGGGGAGGTTCACGCTAGACATAAGGAAAAAAATTTTCCCAGAAAGGGTCATTGGGCACTGTCAGAGGCTGCCCAGGGAGGTGGTTGACTCGCCTTCCCTGGAGGTGTTTAAGGGACGGGTGGATGAGATGCTGAGGGACACACATGGTTTAGAGACTGGTGGGAATGGTTGACTCGGTGATCCAGTGAGTCTCTTCCAACCTGATGATTCTATGATTCTACGAATACATCTGCCCCACTTTGGAAACTAAAAGAGAACAAAGGACTATCAAGCAGGACATAGTCCAAAGTTGCTGCTTTGAACTCATTGGTGAAGGGAAGATGAAGTGAATGTAAACAAGGTAAGCAGCAGGAATGAAGAAGAATGATAGCCTGGCTCTCTGCAAGCCCTCCTCTGCAGTTATCGGGACCAGAATTGCTAAGTTGTCCCTCTGAATTTAGCACAATTACAACATCCCAGCTGCATTGCAGGGTGGGAGATATTAATGTCTGTTTGGAACCTTCCCTGGACCCACGATGTGCGGCAACTGTCCATGGCCTGGAGCAGCCACAAGCACTCAGACCTGTTTCTTCAATTACACGTGTAGAGCGCATGTGGCACCTACACAGTTTATCTGCTAACACAGCATCAAGGATGCACCCACAGAACAGACACAACAGTCACCTCTGCAACGGGCTTGAGCACACACCAAATTCCTAGAAGCCCTTAAGGTTCAATGCTACTACATGTCTATGGTACCAAGAAGCCACATTAGAACAGTGCTACACGTTACATTAGAAGTGATTTTACTTGCTTTTGGCTTGTCAAAAATTCTTCACTCTTAGGAGGCAGAAGTTTCTAAACTCAGGAAAGTCATGCTAAGAGATCAGAATTGCAGAATGACGTGACATGCCTGAACCTCAAATGGAAGACAATCATTTGTCTGGAATCTCTCACATACGTCCTTTACATTTTTCTGGATTTCCAGGATCATTACTTGTGCCCAGAAGACAACCAAAGAGAAGATTTTATATTCCCCAAGCATGAGCAGAGAACCATTACATCCACAGAAAGCCAATGAAAAACAAAACGCTGCAGTGAACCTCTGAAAGAGAAGCAGTTTAGATGAGTTAAGTGAACAGAGGTCACGTCCACCTTCCACTATTGAAATACTCGATTTCTCATCTGTAACCAGCCCCATCCAGGTGTTGAGGTCTACTGATCCAAGAGTGCACAGTCCACTGCTAACTGTGATGCTCCAGTTTTCCTCCTAAGCAGCAGGTCATATCTGGCAGTGGGCAAGGATTCCCCTTTAGCTTGTCCATGGCATTACTGTGGACCACCGTGATGGAAGAATTACAGATATTTGGGCTGATAATCTCCACTTAAACCTTCACAAAGGAATTCCCGTTCCAGAACGGCTTGCCTTATTACTTCAGTAACAATCACTACTCTGCTATTTTAAATACCGTCAGAACTTAAGAGACTCTTCCTTGGCGACAACAGCACTTCCTGCAGATGACGAATAATCATCTCTGAGAAAATCTAACTGGCAGACACTCCATTTTCACTGTGGTAGAAACCAAACTCAAAAAAAAAAAACCCCACTTAGCGTCGCAATAGAGGGATCCTTATAGCACTCACTTAAGGCTGATGAAATTTGCTGCTGTGGGTTTTAAAGACTACTTCAACAGTAAGTCGACTGAGGCAATAATCTTAAAGACTAAAAAGCCTTCTGTACAATGTAGGAGACCCAAAAGCTGGATCCCTCCTCCCTCCTTCCCAAACTTTAGAGAACACACAAAGCCATTGAAGCCTTTGAGGAAAGGGAGCACACTGATCCCCTCGGGTCAATACAAAAGAAGTAGACGCTGCTCAATTCTCTAATTCAACTTTGATCCAAAGAAGGACCTACAAAACTGTCATCTAGAACTGACTTGATGAAAAAGGTTGAAACCACAAAGATGATCCAAGGGGCTGCAGCACCTCCCACACAAGGGCAGGCTGAGAGAGTCGGGCTTGCTCAGCCCTGAAAAGAGAAGGCTCCAAGGAGACCTTAGAGCAGCTTCCAGCACTGAAATGGGCTGCAGGGAAGCTGGGGAGGGGCTCTTAGTCAGAGAGTGCAGGGATAGGCAAAGGGGGAATGGTTTCCAGCTGAAAGAGGGGAGACTGAGATGAGGGTGGGGGGGCCCTTGCTGTGAGGGTGGGGAGGCCCTGGCCCAGGTTGCCCAGAGCAGTGGTGGTTGCCCCATCCCTGGAGGGTTCAAGGGCAGGTTGGATGGGGTTTGGAGCCCCTGATCCAGTGGGAGGTGTCCCTGCCCATGGCAGGGGTGGAACTGGGTGTGCTTTGAGGTCCTTTCCAACCCAAACTATTGCATGACTCTATGAAACAGTCTTCCTGCATCCTGGATGTTACAATGGTCCCAAAGGCACTTCACAATGCAAAAGTACAGAAGAAAACGAAAATCCTCCTCCCAGAAGCTGGAATTTGACCATAAGGTAGCAAACAGCTGGAAAATTAGAGGTGAGAGAAATTAGTAGTTTTAGCATCATTCTTGAGGACTAGCAAACATACTAAAACCAGCTGAGTTAGTTTGCCAGCAATGCAAACTTCTTCAAATACATAGGTTGGTGCATAGTGGTTCAACAGAAGCAGCAGTGAAATTTGGGAAGGATTTGCTTACTGTGGCAGCATTATGTTAGGAGAATGGGTTGATGACTGTTAGATCCATCCATCCAGCACATATAGTGCAGCAAATGCCAAACAAAGGCTGCCAACATCAAAATATGATACTGGAGTCCAAATATGAATCTGAAATCACTGCTTGTAGTGCTGGTGCAAATACACATCAGTACGAGTCCAAGAAGCTGGGCATTACCTCACTTTGATCAGTCATTTCCACACACAGACTTTATGCTACAATTTACACCTAAAGTTTAGATATATCCAATAATAGGAAGGCAAAGAGACACAGCTGTGGCAACTAAGTTGCAGGACTAGTAAGTCAACTTCACAGCAGGGAAGAGCACTGCTCAAGTGGACAGAAAACAGTCAGAAGTCCCTAGGAAAAGCAAAACCACATATTAAATGGGCATGTTCTTCTCTTCCCTGAAACACATCCAGAAGGCCGTGGTTCATGTTCTGTGGGGAAGGGGCTTCACTAGCCTTAAGTTTTTCATTGGTGTTCCAGGCCAAGACCCTCCACAACTCCGAGTTTGTCCCTTCTAGCACAACTACCAAGTTCCATTTGACAGTAAAACTTGCTGGAAAACTCCTGAGGCAGAAATCAGTTTGCAGAGATGGGCACAACCAATTCCCAAAGCCTGTGGAACGTGCTTACTGTTTGGCAAGCTTGACTTCTTCACTCAATGGGATGAGGTTTAACAAGGCCAAACACTGGGTCCTGCCCTTGGGGCACAACAACCCTGAGCAGCTCCAGACTAGGAGAAGTCTGGCTGGAAACTGCCTGGAGGAGAAGGACCTGGNCTGAGAGAGCTGGGGGTGTTTATCGTGGAGAAGAGGAGGCTGAGGGGAGACCTCATTGCTCTGTGTAACTCCCTGAAAGGAGGTTGTGGAGAGGAGGGAGCTGGGCTCTTCTCCAAAGTGACAGGGGACAGGACGAGAGGGAATGGCCTCAAGTTCCACCAGGGGAGGTTCAGGCTGGACATTAGGAAAAAACTTTTCACAGAAAGGGTGATTGGGCAGTGGCAGAGGCTGCCCAGGGAGGGGGTTGATTCACCTTCCCTGGAGGGGTTTAAGGGATGGGTGGATGAGGTGCTGAGGGTCATGGTTTAGTGTTTGATAGGAACAGTTGGACACAATGATCCCGTGGGTCTCTTCAAACCTGGTTATTCTATGATTCTATGATTCTTAACAGATCTCCAGTCTGTTCACCTCAAGCTACACGATCCAGCGCTAAAACGAGTAATTAAAAGTGGCCCAGAGCCTCTGCTGTTGTTCTCAGGTAGCAGAAATGCAGCAAAGACAGAGGAACCTTGCTAAACATCACCAGCTGTACCGTACATTTAGAAGGGGACAGGAGGATTGCTTCCCCACCTTCCTTCCCCTGCTTTATTTGATCACTTACACAGAATAAAGCGTTATTAGTAAGTCTGAATTACTGTGGTACAGTAAAAGATGTACTTGTCTTCATCTGCTTGTGTTTGTCAGGGAGTCTGACTAGGAGTGTTATTAACATGCAAATAATGTATATTATGCTCCAATCGATTGCTACAGAGGGCTACTCAGCACCACTATTTTTCTTACCTAGCGCAGCAGTAAGGCTCATTCCATCTATGCGGATGCTTTACAGCAGTGATTTCTTTTCTATGTATGTTTTATAATGGTACAATTTGAGAAGAAATTTTACCTCCGCACTTTAAGACACTAGGAGAGGAAAAAACTTAACTCACAAGAACTCTGCAGCCACACTCACAGCGGTGCTTCTAATGCTCCGGAGGGATGCAGACAAAGCACAGATGCTGCCATCCCAAAGACAGTTCTACACTACACGTACCTATAAAACCACAGACACTCCAGTATGACACTGATAAGCAGTTTAAAATTAAACCAGGAGAGGGAGCAAAAGTCCCTGAGACTGAACCGCTGCTATTTTGGGATCTGGAGGGGCGAGACTCCATCCAGAATTACATCCTTTGATAAACTAAAAGATACATTTGTGTACCTCGCTGTCTGAAGAATGCAAGATGCAGTTCTTTCAGATTTTGTTGTGAAAACTGTTCTGTTTTTAAAGCCTTCATCCCACAGAAATATTTTGGCCACTTTGCAGCAACATTATTTTTCCCTTATGCGAACCATTCAAATAACGTCATTAAAACCAAGCAAGTTGGTACGTAGCCGTGAAGGACCCCAGGAGTGAAAAAAGCTTGTTTGTCTCAAGTGTTATGGATGTGATGGAACACCCCTCCTACGAGGACAAGCTAAGAGAGCTGGGGTTGTTCAGCCTGGAGAAGAGAAGGAGATCTTATAGCGACCTTCCAACACTGAAAAGGGCTCCAGGAAAGCTGGGAAGAAAATCTTGACCAGGGAGGACAGTGATAGGATGAGGAGGGAATAGTTTTCAGCTGGAAGAGGGGGAGACTGAGATGAGATCTTAGGGAGAAACGTTCTCCTGTGAGGATGGGGAGGCCCTGGCCCAGGTTGCCCAGAGAAGTCAGGGCTGCCCCATCCCTGGAAACATTCACAGTCAGGCTGGCAGGGCTCGGAGCAATCTGATCTGGTTGAAGGTCTCCCAGCCCACTGCAGGGGGGTTGGACTGGATGGGCTTTAAAGGTTCCTTCCAACCCAAACTGTTCTAGGTTTTAATGTAAACATTTTTCAACCAAATCTCTGAACAGCCTATTAATTGTTGGCCATTTACGTCAATGCTGATTTGCCCCTCTCTACAGTAGCAATCACTATCAGTGCTTAGTTTTGCCAAGGGCAAACAATAAGTCACCAGATGGGACTAAAGAAACAGTCCCTTACTCCTACTTCTGTCCTCAATCACAACAACAAGGCAATGACCATGAACGGGTAACAAATTCCCATCCAGCTTTCCAGCTAGCACAAGCCAGCACATCTTAAAGGCAGTAAGCTCCAGCGGCTCGGAATCCTGGAATTTCAAAGAAATAAAGATTCTACAGAGGATTCTCCAAGCAAAGGGGGCAGAAGAGAAAAAAAAAAGAAAAAAAACACCAAACAAAACAATTCACATCTTAGATACAGAAAACCTAAAACGTGGCAGAACAGGCATCTACTATCTCTTTAAATCTCCCTGCTCTGCTGTACCGAAGACTGCTTAGGCTGTCTAATTCAACAATTCTGCTGAGAAAAATAGTACAATTAGGCAGGGATACGGGCAGAAGGAAATTATGACAGCCTCATTCACAGGCTCGCTGCGCTGAGATGAAAGACAGGGGTGCTGGCAAGAACAGCCTAAAAGTATCTGCAGGCTGCAAAAAACACACACAAAAAAAGGTGGAATTAACATAATAGAGAGGATATGACTAGGAACGATAGGATCAAATTAGAATAATGCAAGTGTGGGCTGCATATCAGGAAGTACTTCTGGGCTGCAAAATCCACTTACCTAAGAAGCTTCCCACCCACCCCCTCAGTGAGCAGCACGAGATGACCTCCTTGCCACCTGCATGAGCAGAAGGCAGGGGCCCTCGGACAGAATAAGGCTTTAAATAAAAAAAAAAAAACAACTCACTTGGGTAGAGGGTGCTTAGAGGCAGCTCTGACCATGCTAGGGATTGCAATCCCAAGTGGGGCACAAGCTCAGGTGAAATTCAGCGTACTGGGATGCTTTGCGGGTCTGCCCAGCTGTACCATACAAAATTAAATAGCACCAAAATTGAAAGTTGAAGAGGAAGCAAGTACAGTCATTCCCAGCCAGCCTCCTACCCCTCAGGAAACCCTGAAGGAACCCGTGCACTTCTGCAACCGCTCCACACGGAAACTCGGCATCTCAAGGCCACAATCTGAAACGCAACACAGAACCCAGCACAGCAGCTCCAGTTTAGCATCGCTGACCAGCACACCAGTAAAAGCCACCTAGTTTCACTGGGTGTAGAAAAAAAAGTCAAATTAAGCTTTGAGATGCCACTTGCAAGAAGCACTTAATAATTTACTATTTTAATAATTTACTCCTCCTACTAGCACGCTGCAAGAAAACACCTTGAAATATCTTGTTCTTTTTTCCTCCTAGCTTCTGTAATCTGCCATTGAAGAAGCTCTTCCCCCAGCACAGATACTTCTTAGAGCGTATTTTTGCCAGAAGACACCTTCCCTGAGGACTGATGGAGATTTGTGCAAATAACCAGGTCAACAAGACTGCAAATGCAGTTCAGAAATGTGGATGTCTGTACTCCGCATTCTCCCAGAAGTCTATTACTCTAAGTGGGTGAGGACAAAGTTCAGCATCGCTTACTCCACGTGAAGGTGAGCTCTTCGAGCGCTCTGTTTGGCACATTTGTGAAGCACAGGTCTGTTCCTGCTCCTCCTAACACCATGTTTCTAGGCACTTTTTCAGTGTCACCCCTCTAGGATCATTTTAAAATGTACAATGTTGACAAGTGGGAAACGCTACATTGGAGAATCCACTAATTTTTAGGACTGACCCATGCCAAGCTTGAGAAATGGAGAACCACCAGCCTGCTGCTGGGGACCTAGGAGAATTTACGTATAGAGAGCATCACATACAGGCTCCCTCTGAAGTGAGGTTTTTGGAGGAGAGGGAAATGGACCTTCAGACACACACTTGGCCCATGGTAATTACAGCAGCACTTGTTTGCTTGCTGAGGACCCAGGACCCACAAACACTGCCAAATCCTTTGCACACACAGGTTTCTGAAAGTTCATTTCAGTTTCCTTGACAGCGAATTCATAAGGAAGAACATCAAAGCACTAACCAGCATGAAAACATACTTTGTTGTTAAAGTTCCTAACACAAGAACTCCAAAGTTAGGAATCTCAGAAGTCGTGTTCTGTGTCAGCAGAATAAAAGGCTTCGTTAGCGAAGGATTTCAGATCCGCTCCGTACTTATAATTCTTCAGGTCTGCTCTGCTTAAAATGGGGCAGATTTACTTCACTTCAAGTCCTGAAACCATCTCGAAACTCATTATGTTACAGGATGGGTTACTTTCTGCTGCATTGGTTTTCCTTTCCCAAAATAGCCTGTATTTTCGCTGTTGCCTTTACAGACTGTATTTTCCCTCCCTCCTCTGATTTCCCAGGAGCTTTCTGGGTACCAGCAATACCATTTTGTCACCGCTGTGCTTTTTGCCTCCTCTCTCCCCCTTTATACTTGTATTATTTTTACAGTACACCCCAGTTTTCAAACTAATTTGTCGTTATGTATTGTTATTTAGCCTAACACGCAGAAGATATTAAGTACAAGAACTGGCCAATACTTCATCGGAGATCCAAAATAATTTAGTTGAGTTTAGTTAGCAAGTTGATGCCTTATTACACATCTTCCCACTATCGATTTCCTACAGTCGGCCAGAACAACAAATGTCTCTTCTAAGAGATGCTCACTCATCTGCTGATGTACAAATCACACTAACGATGCTGAAATGAGTGCTTCAAAAGCAAAAGGGCTCCCCTCGGTGTCAAATCCTCACCCTCATAGCTCAGTAGTTGTACTGTTCCAGTTATGCACCGGAAACAAGACGAGCAGGACTGGTTTAAGTATTCAAAGATGTGAGTTTACATCCTACCCAACCTCAATATTTCAGCATCCCTGTAGGGCTAACAGAACACATACCAGGGCATTGGTTTGGACACAAACTGTTTTCCATGCAGATGTATCCTCCATGAGAAGAGGAGGCTGACAGGAGACCTCATTAATCTCTATAACTACCTGAGAGGAGGTTGTGGAGAGGAGGGAGCTGGGCTCTTCTCCCAAGGGACAGGGGACAGGACGAGAGGGAATGGCCTCAAGCTCCACCAGGGGAGATTCAGGATGGACATTAGGAAAAAATTTTTCACAGAAAAGGGTCATTGGGCACTGGCAGAGGCTGCCCAGGGAGAGGTGGTTGATTCACCTTCCCTGAAGGGGTTTAAGGTACAGGTGGATGAGTGGACATTAGGAAAAAAATTTTGACAGAAAGGGTCATTGGGCACTGGCAGAGGCTGCCCAGGGAGAGGGGGTTGATTCACCTTCCCTGAAGGGGTTTAAGGGACGGGTGGACGAGGTGCTGAGGGACATGGTTTAGTGTTTGATGGGAATGGTTGGACTCAATGATCCAGTGAGTCTCTTCCAACCTGGTTGTTCTGTGATTCTAAGTTAGAGATGCATCTTTTAATAACTGTGCTTCTACTGTAGACTTCTTCCAGCAAGGCTATTGGTCACAAACAGCACTTTCTTCTGCAGCTGACTGAGAAAAAGGACCTAACAAAGCATTCGCCTGCATCTTTGTGGCCAAGAAAACCAAATTTTGCCCCCGCAGGAGCACACTTTAATAGATGCAGGATACCTCTACTTCACCAAAGCAAACAAAAAATAAGCTGCTGCTCAAGCGCAGCAGAGGCAAGGAAATATAATTTACGTCATATGCACAGTCTGTCTCCATAGAGGACATCTCTGGAGGGGGGGGGGAAAGCCAGCCTGGTCTCTACACTAATGCAATCTCTGGCTTCCTGCTGAGGCTGTGTGCGAGGGCAGCGCGGTGCCAACAGCGACATGCAAAGCCACAAGCTCCGTTTATGTAGGGCACGAAGCAGCCTTCACATGTGACTGTCACCAGAGCAACAACTTCCACTTACTAGATTGCACTAAGAACACCTCAGCCGAGACAGAGAGCACCTTCGAAACACAGCAAGGATTTCTTAAAGCTCCAAATTGACTAGTTTTTCCCCAGAGAAGAAAGCCAGTCCTGGGTTCATTTAAAAATAAATCAGTGAGGCCAGGTGCAGAATTCTGACTGAGTTGCAAATTGCAGCCCTCTAAGATTGTTGTGTCTTTGCAGACAACTCCTCTCTATCTCCTGCTTGAACTCTTACCAGGAACTTTCTCGGTGGAAAAGCAGCACAGTTTCTAATTTGATTAGGTTAAGTACAAATACCACTTTCTAAGCTGGTAACATGCCAGTGTGGAGCTTCCAGGGCTGTAAAAATTGTACTTGTAGAGATCTGAGAAGATCCGTATGCTTCGTTTTACACACTCACATGAAAAAGTGCACTACCAAAACAGATCTATCAAACATCCCTTACTCTGAGGATCTTAGAAGTTCTTGCCCTCCAATGTTAAATAGAATGGATTAACTGAAAATTAGTCTTATGCAACTTAATGAGTTAAATACTTATTGTTATCTTTAACATGCTGATTCATTACATTGAACAAAGCCTTGTAATCAACTAATTATCCTCAACTCTGCTTGTGGATTTTAAGGCTGATCTGCACTCAGCAAACTCCTACAAAAAGAAGTGAAACAGCACCCAAATCCTTCTTGGGATCCACCTTGGGAGATAAGGAGCACGTCTGCCCCTGCTAAGCCATCTGCCTGCTCCTCCCTCCCTGTGCAAGGGAACCTATTTCTACTCTGGCTCCTTTTTGTTGCAGAACACAAACCATAATATGTTTACTTTACTGGACTGGAAGGCTTTTTGATTCCAGAAGTCTAGGACAGAGTTCATCCACAGCTCTCCACCCCCCTGAAGAGACCAAGATAAAGGATTTCTACAAATACGCCGGCTCCTCCAAATTATTTAAGAGGTCTTCAGCTGCATTTCCTTCCTATTATAAGAGTTGAAAAGTTTCAAGACCTGTGGATTTCTTTTTGTTTGGGTTTTTGTTTAATCTCTCTTATTAAGTATAAGAGCTAATGATATGCATATTATCTTGCATAACATGCCCGTGCTTCTCTGCGTATCACACACGTGAAGGACCAGCTGGTAATATGACACAGCTGCTCTAGACTCTACAGTGTCAGTGACCCACATCCACTTAAACAGGTTGAACTGTTGCGGAGAAAGGAGCCCAAGCTGGTTAGAAAACGCAAGTCACGTCTCAAGGTATGAGCACTACAGCTGGCTCCCAAGAGGTACTCATTTCTTTAAGTATTTCACCAAGAAGCCCAGTTTCCTTTAAAAAGTGTTGCAGGGATTTTTAGCTTTGAGATGCTGAAGGGTAAGGAAGACCTAGAATCACCACTGGTACCTGGGAGGGAGGGAGCAGGGGGGTCTATGCACAGGACACAACAAGGTGGATGTCCCACCTCCCACCCTGCCTCTCTCCTAACACCAGAGAGCCCCGAGCAAGCATCTTCAGGCAAAGAAGAGATCCTTATTCGCACCCAAACAGATGCAAGGCGCACGTGACATTTAATCCTAGGGAAACCCAGCCCAAGCTGTGAATGGGAAGCTACAGACAGCCAGAGCCTGCAGGTTATGTTTTTTGAGAAAGCCAAGATAACTGCAAGGATGAGAGAAGACTTTAAAACAAGGATATTTTCCATTTATCAAGTGTCCTCCCAGGCAGATGCAGCCATTCAGGGAGGCTGGGGCTCCTGGAGAAGGGAGCAGCACTGCTCCCTGCAAAGGAGGGGGATGATACAGATTACGGATGATTGAAGGGGGTGTTATTCCTCAGATCAGGGGAGCCCTCAAAATCTGACTGTGCACAGAGAAACGTGGGGGCAGAGAGCCCATTCCGGGACTGCACTCGCAGAGAGGGCCGGCTCCCAGCGTCCCCAGTAAAGCCCCGCAGGCTCTGCCTCCAAGCAATACAACCCTGCCATAAATATCCCAGATTAATTCTGATCCCAGCATCAAATCCACTTAAGAGACTTAAAAGCCTCCGAGTCCCCAGAGCTGCCTTCCCAAAGAGGGCTCTGCAAATGACTCTTGGGCTGGGAAGGAGAAATATTATCAAACAAGGCAAGCCATTTGTACAATTTTTGGTAATGTCGTTTGCGAGAGACAAATGGGACGAGATAGCTGAGCTGACGTCCTGTACTAGAAGCAGAGACACAGAAAAATCCTCGGGTGCTGGACACAGATGCTCGGGGTAGGATTTGTGTCAATATTCCAAGCTTTCTGGAAACAGCTCTTTCTCCTCGTGGGACTGAGAGTTAAATGACAGCATATGCTCTCCAGTCTGCTTAAGGAGCTATTTGCTTAGTTTTCATGGAGACACCTCTGTTTATAAAAAAAAAAAAACAAACAAAAAGCCTTAAAATGATTGCACCCGTATCGCCCCAAAACCCCAAAGCGTTAGAACAAACAGCACCGAGGGGGCCGGGGAGCAAGAGCTGCTGCCCCTCCCACCCTGCTTAGCCGGACGGGTACACGCAAAGGAGCACAGAGGGACCAAGGACCCTTTCTAGGTCTCCTTGAGCCTCCACAGCACCGAGCACTGTTTCAGAGCACCCCGATTTTAGGGCTCCCTGAGCAGCAGCACCTCCACCCCATCCAGCCGTGAGAGAGATGGGGGGATCAGGAGCGCTTCCAGGGATTAATCCTGGAGCAGGGAGTTTAGGGGGGATGCAGCCCTGACAGTGGGAGCTGGGAGGGTCCCCAAAGCGGTGGGGATGGGGCTGTCCGGGCAGAAGCATCCCCAGTCCCAAGCTGGACAGCATCCCTCCAAGCCCCTGGAATGGTCAGCATCCCTCTGAGCCCTGGGAGTTGTCAGCATCCCTCTAAGCCCCTGGAATGGTCAGCCTCCCTCTGAGCCCCGGGGATGGTCAGCACCCCTCTGAGCCCTGGGAGTTGTCAGCATCCCTCTAAGCCCCTGGAATGGTCAGCCTCCCTCTGAGCCCCGGGGATGGTCAGCACCCCTCTGAGCCCTGGGAAGAGTCAGCATCCCTCTGAGTCCCGGGAATAGCCAGCATCCCTTCAAGCCCTGGGAACAGCCAGTATCCCTCTGAGCCCCGGGAATGGTCAGCACCCCTCTGAGCCCCGGGAATGGCCAGCATCCCTCTGAGCCCTGGGAATGGTCAGCATCTCTCTGAGTCCTGGGAATGGTCAGTATCTCTCTGAGTCCTCGGAATAGCCAGCATCCCTCTGAGCCCCGGGAATGGTCAGCACCCCTCTGAGCCCCGGGAATGGCCAGCATCCCTCTGAGCCCTGGGAATGGTCAGTATCTCTCTGAGTCCTCGGAATAGCCAGCATCCCTCTGAGCCCCGGGAATGGTCAGCACCCCTCTGAGCCCCGGGAATGGCCAGCATCCCTCTGAGCCCTGGGAATGGTCAGTATCTCTCTGAGTCCTGGGAATAGCAGCATCTGGGAGGCTCTGAGCGTGACGCCTGCTTTCCCCACTCCGCTCGAGTCCAAACTGAGTCTTAGACACACCGCCAGCAGTAGAAGCGCGCCGGGTAAGCGCCGCGACTCGAGTTCTCGTTATTCCTGAATTCCTGTTACTTAAGAATCGCGCGCAATTAAGCGGCTCCTGTAAAGACGCCCGCGATTAATTACAGATTATAGAGGCTGGAAATAGAGGCGGAGGCTGGGAGCGAGGGAGCGACCGCGTCTCGGGATCGAGCGGCCCCGGGGCGAGCTGCCAATGTTTACTGACCCCGAGCCGGGTCACTCACCTCGGCGGCGACACCGCATCCCCCCGAGGGGCCGGCGGCTCCCGGGCACCCGCACCGGCCCCGGGGACACGGGCAGCTCTCGGACGGGGGGGCGGCGTGCCCCGAGCATCCCCCGCCTGGAGCATCCCCCGAGCATCAACCCCCCTTCCACTCCGAGCATCCCCCGAGCATCCCCCCCCTGCCTGGAGCATCCCCTCCCCAAGCAGCTCCTCTGAGCCCCTCTGAGCGCGTTGGGCGGCGTGCCCAGAGCATCACTCCCCCCTCCAAGAATCTCCCTTGGGCGCAGACAGCCCCGAGCAGCCCTTCTCCAAGCAGCCCCTCTGAGCGTAGGGGGGCAGCGTGCCCAGAACATCCCCCGCCTCCCCTCGCTCCGAGCGTCCCCTCCAAGCTCCGAGCATCCCCTCCTCTCTCCGAGGATCCCACCCTGTCTCCGAGCATCCCTCCCTCTCTCCAAGCATCCCCCCGTCTCTGAACATCCCCCTCTCGCTCCGAGCATCCCTCTCGCTCCGAGCATTCCCCTCTCTCTGAGCATCCCTCCTCGCATTCCCTTGTCGCTCCGAACATTCCCCCCTGTCTCCGAGCATCCCTCCTCGCTTCGAGCACCCCTTCCTCTCTCCGAACATCCTCTCCTCTCTTAGAGGATCCCACCCTGTCTCCGAGCATCTCCCCTTCTCTCCAAGCATCCCCTCCTCGCTCTGAGCATCCCTCTCGTTCCGAGCGTCTCTCTCTCCGAGCATCCCCTCCTCGCATTCCCTTCTCGCTCCGAACATCCCCCTCTCTCCGAGCATTCCCTCCTCTCTCCTCGCACCCCTCTCGTTTCGAGCTTCCCCCTCTCTCCGAGCATCCCTTCCTCTCTCCGAGGATCCCACCCTGTCTCCGAGCATCTCCCCTTCTCTCCGAGCATCCCTCGCGCTCCGAGCATCCCCCCCGTCTCCGAGCATTCCCTCCTCTCTCCAAGCCTCCCCCCGGTCTCCTCGCTCCTCGCATCCCCTTCTCTCCAAGCATCCCTCTCGCTCCGAGCATCCCCCTGTCTCCTCGCATTCCCTCCTCTCTCCTCGCATCCTCCCCTTCTCTCCGGGCATCCCTCCCGCTCCGGGCACCCCCGTCTCCCCCCCGAGCACGAGGAGCCGGAGAGGCGAGAGGCACCGTCCCCCCCCCCCCTCGGCTTGTCCCGGGCAGAGGCTGGGGGGCTCCGAGCGGGGCGGGCAGGGGGCGGCGGGCGGCGCTGACCTGTCGGTGCCGGCGCTCTCCTGGATGGCGCCGAGGGGCGCGGGGCCGGCGGGGGGCGGGGGGCGGCAGGCGGCCAGGTGCCGCCGGTGCTCGTCCTGCAGGCGGGCGTTCTCGTGGTACAACTTGGCCACTTGCTGCTCCAGCTCGTCGATGCGGCGCTTCTGCTTCTCCAGCAGCTCCTGCTGCGTCTCGATGATCTTGTTGAGCTCCTTCAGGTACTCGGCCGCCTTGCTGGGGTTCTCGGCCGGGCTCTCCATGCCGCGGGGCGCTCGGGGGGCGCGAGGGNGCGGGAACATCCCCGCCTCGGAGGCAGGACGGCCCGGGGGGGGCGGGGAGCCGGGGGGAGGAGAGCGGGGCGCGGGGACGGGAGCGGGGAGGCGGGGGGGAGCGAGGAGAGGGAGGGTGGGAGCGGCGCCGGGAGCGGGGAGGGAGAGGTGCGGGAGCCCGGGGAGCGGGGGGAGCCCCGGGAGAGGTGCGGGGAGAGATGTGGGGAGCCCGGGGATCGGGGGATGCGGTGAGAGCCCCGGGAGAGGTGCGGGGAGAGATGCGGGAGCCTAGGGATCGGGAGATGCGGAGAGAGCCACGGGAGAGGTGCGGGGAGAGATGTGGGGAGCCCAGTGAGAGATGCCGGGAGAGCCCCGGGAGAGGTGCGGAGAGAGATGCAGGCAGAGCCCAGGGAGAGATGCGGGGAGACCAGAGAGCCAGAGGGAGAGATGCGGGAGCTCAGGGATGGGGGATGCGGAGATGCCCCGGGAGAGATGCGGAGAGAGCCCTGGGAGAGGTGCGGGGAGCCCAGGGATCGAGGGATGCGGGGAGAACCCCAGGAGAGATGCCGGGAGCCCAGGGACCCGGAGATGCAGGCAGAGCCCCGGGA
>WAAB01009733.1:0-12485 GCA_013389865.1 Piaya cayana | reverse complement strand
GTATAAAATGAAAATCCCTGCTACATCATCAAACAGAGCTGCAAAGTCACCTTTCTAATGGATCATGTCCTGCCTGTCCTTAGGGAGGCAGGGTTAATGAGCTGCTTTGTGTCCCCTTGTCTGAGGCTAACAGACTCCATTTTCTCTCTTTCAGCCAACTTTTTTGCCACTGCTATGCAAGTGGTAAGTACCTCTTCCCTGCAGTCAAAGTGGGTCTGAGCTCTCCTGTTATGACCCCTTAATTTTCCTTTGTTTGTCTGTAACACCTCCGGCTGCTTCAGAATTGGGCTGTGAGTTTTCTACCAGGTCATGCAAAGTTTAACTGTTCATATGTTTCCCTCTTTCACCTGTGTTCGTCACTTCCCTTAACTTTCCTCTGTAATTGTGGTGCTGTTTGATTAACACCTCAACTGGTAACTTGCTTGCTGTGATGCTTACATCTCTTGATGGAGATGGCTGCAGAAGGCCCTGTGTTCTGTGCCCTATATCCTCCTGGTGACACTGCGGTGGTCAGGTGGCCTCTGCACCAGGGGGAGTCATTACAAAGCTCTTGCACGCTGGAAGAGGAGCACATTTATCTTAACTAAATAAAATGCCCTGGCAGTCACCGCATCCTCTTAGAAAAATTTACTGTCAGCTCATTACATTTTGTACGTTTGTGAAAGTCAGAGTGATGTATTAAGTCTGTGTATTTGGTAGCTTTAAAATCTGACTGGTTTATTGCAGTGCTGTGATCTTAAGGATATCAAACTTGCCTATCAGTTAAATAAGATAATGGAGAAAGGCGACAACTGGAAGTTCTTGGACATAGATCGGTTAAATGCCTACTGGTGAGTGAAGGGCAGCTTACATTCAGCATCTTGTGTGTTGTCAATTTGAATACAGTCTAGGATTCAAACATTGTGCAGAAGGATGCTTTGAACGTCAGCTAGCTGATTATTGTATGTGTGTTCTGGGAACTGAGTCCTCTTAAGAATGATGATTGCTTAGGATTTTCAGTTTGTGGCCTTGCCTGAACTGAAATAAACTTTCTTGGAGCATCACTTTAGCTTAATCCTCATCCAGCAACTATACCAACCAGTTGTATTTTCTACAGTCCTGTTGTCTGCTCAGGAGGTAACAACGAAATAGCATACAGGTCAGACCTAGCTCTCTGCATTGGTGGTGTAGAAAGAGGCTGTGACGTAGCAGATGTATTTAGGCACCAAACTCCCACATAGTTGCACTATTTGACACTGTAATCATAGCATCTGAAGCATCTTTACCAGTGTCATTAAGTGCTGCAGTCACGGAACGTGATCAAGTACTTGGAGCATGCTAGTTTGAAGAAAAGCCTATTTAGGCATTGTAAGTAGAGATGCTCCAGTGAATTAATGAAAAATAGTTATAATCAAAATAAGTCTTCAGGGCTGGGGTCATCCCTGTGAACTGAACTCATTTAACCTGTAAATAAATCAAGGGAAATTAATGGAAATTAATTTCTTGGGGTACAGATATATTTCCTGTGTAACACACTGGCCTTAGGTTGCAGGTTTGCATTGTGAACTTGCACAAGTGATCAGGTTGGTTTAGTTCTTAAAGTGGTTCTTAACCAGAGATTGCACTCTAGAGATTCATGTACCTCAAACCTGGTATCAGGCAGGGAAATTGCATTGTTTAGAGATTTTAAAATGCAGCAGTCTGGCTCATAGGAATTCTGCCAATTACACAATGTCGATGTTCTCTCAGAAAAAACATTACTGCCTTTTTAATTATGGAGTATTGCAGTCTTACAGTGACACTTCTGTGATCTACAGTACAGCTCTGATCCATCACTTGCTGGTGTTTCTGTACAGTTTGGTTTTTTTAATCAGTACTGAATTAGAACTTCTTCCTCTCCTGTAGGTCAAAGTTCTTTTCATTGTTGTGTATGATGGAACAAATTGATGTTGTGTTGAAGTGGTACAAAGAAATGTCCCATTCGGTAAGTGTGTATTAGGGTAAGCAAGCTTAAAAGCTTTAATGTGGAGAAATGGAACAGTTACAGTTTACTGAAGTTGTTCTCTTCCTTATCAGGTCTTCTATCCAACTCCTAATAATATATTGGACCTTCTTCAAGCACTGGATGCAGCCAACCAGTTGGAAGCAATCCCTTCAATCTGGGAAGGTTAGTGATAGCCACATGTCTCTCTGGGCGTTTTGGTTGGTGGAAGTCAGGAGGAATGCAACACGAGAGGTAGCTGGGAAACTTCTCGGCACTCAGAATAGCCATGATAAGATGCTTTGCCATGAGAGACCGAGTTCCTTAATCAGCTCTGAAGCTGGTGAAGGGGCTGGAGAACAGGCCCTATGAGGAATGGCTCAGAGAGCTGGGGGTGTTTAGCCTGGAGAAGAGGAGGCTGAGGGGAGACCTTATTGCTTTCTACAACTACCTGAAAGGAGGTTGTGGAGAGGAGGGAGCTGGCCTCTTCTCCCAAGTGACAGGGGACAGGACAAGAGGGAATGGCCTCAAGCTCCACCAGGGGAGATTTAGGCTAGACATTAGGAGGAAGTTTGTCACACAAAGGGTGATTGGGCACTGTCAGAGGCTGCCCAGGGAAGTGGTTGATTCACCTTCCCTGGAGGGGTTTAAGGCACAGGTAGACGAGGTCCTGAGGGTCATGGGTTAGTGTTTGATAGGAACGGTTGGACTCGATGATCCGATGGGTCTCTTCCAGCCTGGTGATGCTGTGATTCTTGCTTGCTTTAATGCTGTGGTGGGGCTGGTGTATTGGAGAAAAGCAGAACTGATAGCACAGACAGGAGAGATCGTGGCTGTGTCGTAGTTAAATGTCAGGCATTTGGAAAACTGAATGCTTACCAGGGAGTAACAGCCCAGGTTTAGCTCATTTCAATTCTTCGCCTGTTCTTTGCCACTTGAGAAGATGCAAATACAGGTTTTAATGCACAGAAAATATCCTACTGTCACCATCACTGAGGGGACAGACATGTTCTTTAAGGGATCCTTTGTAGAATGATGACAGCGCTAAGTTGTAGTTACAATTAGAGCTTTATTAACAAGACTTTATGATTAGCTTAGCGTAGGAATTATAATCAGAATAGCACAAGATTTCTATAAGCAGAATCAATGTGGTACAATTTTATAAGTAGTGTATTACAGAATTCTACAGCACCACTTACCTTATGGTTCCTCATCACCTGGACCCTCTGCATGTCGGGACAAATCTTAATGATACAGCTTGGTTTGCTGTATAATAAAAATTGTCATCTATCTTCAAAAACCATGAAAGAATATGAGTCACCACTCAGTCTTCTGAAGAATCAGATGACTGTGGAGATGTCCCTGGCCACTGAGGTTCATGGGTCTCACTGTCCAGTAGCAGTTCAGCTCCAAGTTCCCACTTTGAACCTGTAGCTACTTGATTTTATAGACAGTGCTCTGTGTCCTGTTCCCTTCCTGGTTCTGTGACAGGGTCATCACCACCACCGGGCTGGCCAGGTGCCTGGGATCTTGAAGGCCATTAAGTTGGGTCAGCCTGGTGTTGACTTGAGGTTGGCAGGGAGGGGAAGAAGTGTGTTTTATTCATCTACTTGGGTTCCCTGATGACAGGAAAGGGAACTAATAAGTGACCCACTCAGTCACAGAGAATGGCTCTTTGCTTTAAAAATGGCATTAGTTATGCTGCGTTACCAGGAGTTAAGAGCAGGGGGTACCAGTCATGCCTACTAACTGCAACCTTTCTTTAAACAGATATGAAACAGCTGGGCTTTAATAGGAGACAAGACCTGTTGGAAGAGATCTTGTCTTTGATGAGCAGAGAGAAGCACTCTGAAGAGGTAAGGAAGCTGTTGTGGTTTATCCCCAGCAGGCAGCTAAGCACCACACGGCTGCTTGCTTACTCCCCCTGGTGGGATCGGAGAGAGAATCAGAGTGGTAAAAATGCAAAGACTCATGGGCTGAGATAAAGATGATTTAATAAGAAAAGCTGTATGCACAAGCAAAGCAAAACAAGGAATTCATTCACTACTTCCTATCAGCAGGCAGCCGCATACAGAGCAGACCTTTAAGATCTGCAGGAGCAATTGGACTGAAAAGGATATATTCATTCTAGAGGCTTTGGTATTAATTACACGATATTTTTACAGATTCAGGCATCATTTGCCAAGTGTGCTGAAGATATCAAAGCAGCCCATGAGCAGTCTGGGAGGGAGCAGGCCTCACTGGAATGGACGGGCAGTGCGCTGGGCCATGTCGCTCTGTTGTTTTCCAGGGCTGGAAGAACTCAGGATGCTTGGTATGTGTGGCTGTCCTGAGCTTCTGGCTTACCGACCCCAACTCAAGGCTTAGTCACAAAAATCAGAAGCTAAGAACTACTGGAATACTGGTGCAGAAGGGAGGGGATAAGTCCTGCTGGGAACGTGATGGGCTTTTTATTTACTTTCTTGGCACCAAGTTACAGTAGTCAGTCTTAAAAATGAGTTAGAAGTTATTGTAGCAACTGGTTTAGAGTATCACACGGCTACTTGTGGGAAGGGAGGGTTCGATAAACGCTGTACTGAGTTCTCTGATCTACAGCTTCCCATTTGATTCTCTAGTTTTAAGAACTCTTTGGAATTAAAACTGCTGGGGAGATTGACACTTAATTAAAAATCTAAAGCGAATTATTTTAGATCTCTTCAGAAGCTAGAATTTACTGCCCTGCATACTCCAACTGCTTAAAATATCTAGTCTCCAATTTAAGATTCTGAGCTATTTTCTGTTAAATACAGTTGTTTGCCTTGCACTGATTCGTTGCAAACAAAGTGGCAGGTGGCCTTCTAGAAATATGTAATATTTTAAAGTTAAATTGCCACCATCTGCACTATATTTCTGCATTAGTTAAGATATTCTGTCTTAAACTCATCAGCAATGTTAGCTGGCACGCATTTCATCTGTGAGGATACGGCATGGGGTCTGTTTCGCATCTCTGGGGAAGATAATTTCATGACAATGAGCTAGGAATTCATTCACAAGGGGCTTGTCTAAGAGACTTTATCTAAGAGACTTTATACTTCTGTTCCTATGTTTTGTGGTGTGGTTTGGGTTTTGTTTTATTATCATGGTGTTTCCTTTTGAACAGGAACCTGATGGAGCGTTTCAAGCAAATCAATAGGATTCCCACGTGAGTAGTTTTAGGTTCTGACTTCTAGGAGCAAGTCTCACTTTTGGCTGTGATTCTGCATTTCTGTTATAGCATCATGGAATGGTTTGGGTTGGAAGAGACCTGTAAAGGCCATCTGGTTCAACCCCCAGTTGTAACTGACAACAGTGCTCCGTAAGGGACATGGTTTAGTATTTGATAGGTATGGTTGGACTTGATGATCCGATGGGTCTTTTCCAAGTGGCGATTCTATGATTCTATAACCTATTATTACTTCCAACCCATGAGTGGGTGTGTGTCCCTGAGTGCACCGGTGTTTGTTTATCCAGCTGATCTGTTCTGATACCTTTCAAAAAATCTTGAAAATTCCAAGAGGGGGTTTAAGTGGCTGATCCTTGAGATCATAGAATCATTTGGTTGGAAACAACTTTTGAGATCATCAAGTCCAACTGTACCTGTCCACAACTAGACCATATCCCTGAGCACCTCATCTACCTATCTTTTTTAAACACTTCTGGAGATGGGGACTCCACTACCTCACTGCNTCTTAAGCACCTCCAGGGAAGGAGACTCAACCACCTCCCTGGGCAGCCTGTTCCAGTGCCCAATGACCCTTTCTGTGAAATTTTTTTTCCTAATATCCATCCTAAACCTCCCCAGCTGGAGCTTGAGACCATTTCCTCTTGTCCTGTCCCCTGTCACTTGGGAGAAGAGGCCAGCAACCAAGTGTGTCAGAAGTGTCTGGGTTTCTGAAGAGAACTTTATCAACTCAAACCGTAAATCATATGTGATACCCTTTTTAGGCTACAACAGTGTGCTTTGATCAGGGTTTTGGAGTAGAAAACAACTTTTAAGGAATAGTAATGTGTGAAAAAAGAAAGAAACCAAACAAAAAACAGTTTGGTGCTCACAGAAATGAACACCTGAAATCTGCTGTTGGAGGGGGCAGTTTCATCAAGATACCTGCTGTTCCCCATGGATGCCTGTGTCAGTGAAGGGGGTGTTGTACTGAAACTGCTGTTCCTGGCACTCTGTGCTTGCCCTGTTCTGCACGCTCCCACTGCTGGGGCTGGGGAAGCTGGGGAACCGCTGTCCCCATTTGGGAAGCAGGGAAATGAGAAGAATTCTCCTGAGATCATGGCATAACCAGTCATTTGTGGATGCCATGGGTTATGAATGCAAAGGGAAATCTACTTTCTAGTAGTTTCCCTGCCATTTACTGAGTGGAGCAGAGGCTCTTTTGGTCTCCATCCTCCCCTTCTCTGCCAAGCTCCCTCCAGCACCACCTGCAACCTCGGCTTGTTACCCTGCTAAAGGCAAGAGAGGTGTCTCCAGAAGGTGTTAGAGGGGATGAAGGAGCAGAGCCAGCAGCGTGACATGAAACAGAGCTGGCAGAGCAGCTCCAGGAACCCATGGACAGCACAGAGCCTCTGGCAGCACAACACCTGCCTTGTTTTAAAGTGCTGTTACACTGTTCCTGTATTACTGCCAGCCACGTAAAGGAGAACGAGGACCTGATTTGAGGACAGGAGAGAGAGAAAGGTTCTTCAGGCTGCTGCTAGGGTGGGTCCCTATCCTGAGCAGTGAGCTTTGCCCACTGCTTTTGCTCGGTACAGAGTGAAGGCTGGTGTGAAAATCCTGGCAGGAGCAGAACTGGGCTGCTTGAGTGATGGGAAAATGTCACCTCCTCTCCCTCTGTAAAGAACCTGCTGTAAGTTAGTGGCCACCCCAGGGCTTCTCAACAGTCACTCCTTGCTTTTTGCTTTTGCAGTGACCAGGTGATGGATGAATTCTTGACCTGTGCTAAACAAACCAATTGCCCAGATGAGGCAATTAAGCTGGTGAAGCTTGCAGTGTCCCTTGGTCTCCCTTCATCTCAAAGGCTTATAAGCAGAACACAGAAGGAGTTTGAGCTCTCTGAAGAGCAGAAGTAAGTTTGAGTACTCTGTGTTACTGCTGATGGAGTGTTGGAGGGGTGCGATTGCTGTGGAAGGGCTTCTCTGCCAAGGCTCTGCTCACAATGTACCTTTGTGTAGACTCATGTCCCCTCACTTTTTGATCTCGTGCTGTATCCATCCTGCCTGGGAGGGAAGGTAACTTTCCGTCAAGGGTTTAGCCTTACCCACCACTCAGATCTGCTGTCACCTTTCTTTCCTAGAACCTTTTCCTGGCTGGGTCTGGCCACCTAAAACACTGATTGCTGAATTGTAAAAGCCAGGGGGGTGGTAAGGGGTGGCCCTGTGTGTGGCTCACAGCTTGTGGGGCTCATGGTCAACCCTGCTGGCCACCACACTTTGTTGCTGAGCTGCTGTAAGTAGACTCAGACAAGGGGCTCAGCTTCAAGGGACCACAGTTTGGAGCCAGTGGTCTGGATCAAGGGAATGAATAAATACAAGTCCAGCACCTTTGCCAGTTGGCCTGCAGCTTTCTGGGGAACTGAAGTATCTGCTTTTCCACAAAGAGGTGGGTGTGCTACCAACTGCCGGGTGTGTTTGTCCTTTCAGGATAATGGGTATAAGACAGCCCATAATGTTGTTTGGGGGTACCCTGTGTTTTGGATGTTTTTTCAAGCAAAAGTCACAACAGGTGACTGATGACTGGCCTCCTTTACATCTGCAGGGAGACATTGGAGAGTATAAAGTCAGACAGTGACAGCAGCGACAGTGACAGTGACCGTGACTAGCTGTCCCTCTTGCCTTCCTCTGGGGAACATTGGGCGCAGCTGCTGCCTTGATGCCAGGAAAGACGTGGAATTACTGAAGTGACGGCTACTGGGAGGTGTTGCAGCACTCAGATCATTCTGATCCAGGACCTGGTTGGCAAGAGGATGTTGTCCTCGGAGCGAGCCCCAGACTGTTCTGTTGAAACTTCTTGGCAACTTCAAACACGGTGTTGGCTGCAGCAGCTGCACCTTTCCACACCACTGCTTGCCCAAGCTGGCCCCTTCTGTGCAGCATGAAGAGCTCGGCTGAGGTGCTGGAGGGCTGCACGGAGAGCAGTGCTGCTTCCCCCAGGCTGCTCAGCAGGTATGAGACCTTGTTGGCTTGAGGAGAAGAATTCTCTTGGGCCTTCTCCAGCATAAACCTGTGCCACATTTAATTAACTTCAGCCAACTTGAATGAACTACTTGAGTTTACTCTGTATGTAAACCCTGTAAGTAATGCCATACTTTGTCACCTGTGGTGTCTTTCCTCATCCTTTTGGTGTTCCGGGAGAGGTGTTGGACTGTAGATGTTAAAAAGCTACATCTTGGCCTCTGTACAGCTGGAGACTGTGTCTAATAAATGGCTGATCTTGAACACTGCTGTGCTCTGATAACCCCTGAGCAAAGCCTGGTGATTACAAAGTGCTGCTGCAGCTTTGAGAGAGTAAGTGAAGCTCTCGGAACACAAAGCTGGGGAGGTGATGTGGAAGACAGGTGACCCTCGCCATCATGCTGCTCTCAGCTTGTAGAGGCAGCATGAATGTATTTTGATGTAGTTACCTTGAGCAAGCACTGCAGATCTTGTTCCTAGAGGATTAAACCATGTTCCAGTGGAAGAGGTAGCAGTGATTCTCTTTTTGTAAAGTAAACCCTTGATGTATGCGATGCAGCAGGGTAGAGAAGGGGTTGCTGCTCTGGAAAGCAGCTTTGGGATAATTTGATGAGTTTGGGAAGCAACAGCTGCTCCAGATAGAATAAAGCACAGGTTAGAGGCTCAAAGTGAAGCATGCCTCACTGGGCAGGAGTGGAGGGGCTGGGAAGCTGTTCAGAGGCAGCATTGGCTCCAGAAAGTGGTTCCAGGCAGACGTGACTGCTGGGGGGTAGATGGAAGCCAAAGGGCTTTCAGGGATGTGGACCTGCTCTTCATTCGACTGAACCAACAACAGCAGCTCAGCAAGGAAACAGACACCCCCCTGTTCCTCATTGCAGTACGCAGCCACTCTTCACTGAGGAAAAGGAAAGGAAGGAACTTGGGTTTTAGGGGAATTTGCATGGTTGAACTGAGACCCAGCTCCTAGACAGCAATACCCTGGGCTGCTGAAACTGGTCTGGCACAGAGGGACAGGCTGGGGTAGGATATGTGCTTTTAGAGCAGCTGAAATCATGTCTGCCTCAACCTGCATTCTGAGATGGATGTTTTTTTACAGCAAGATACATACTGATCACACCAATGACTCCCTGTCCCTTGGAAGGAGTAAAATTTAACTCCATGTCATGGCAAAAGGCTTTTTCTCTTCTTTAAAAAAAAGGCTGACAAGAAGGAGAAAGTGGTTGAGGTCTTGTTTTATTCAGCTGACAAAGTGGCAAATCATTAATGGCAGGGTACAAACATTATTTTGGTTGAATCACAAGGCCGGTTGGTAAAATGGGGAAACAAAATAGTTACAGAAATCATAGAGGAGCTTTCTGGAGTCAGTTGTCACGGTAACTCGAACCCAATACAAATACAACAGGTGGTGAAGTTAAATACAGTGCAAGGAAACAAGACGGTACCCGTGCTTTGATTTCACGCTTACAGCCCCGGCCAGCAGCTCCGTTTGCCCCCTTAGGAGAGGAGAGGGGTTCTTTCTGGCACAGAATTGCCTTCGAAGCCCCACCCCGGCTCACTGCACTTGGGTTGTTCCCAGCCCCACGGCGCTGGCGTACGCTGTCAGGAGATCCACAATCTGTTTGGTTTCCAGGGTCATTCGCGCCTCCGTCAGCCAGTCGTGTGCCACTCGCCTCGACTCCCCTCGTAACTGGTTGACAAATTTAGCTGCCAGCTCCAGGTCTCCATGTTCAATGCAGTATGAAGCGTAGGACAGTAATTTAAATGTGTCGAGGTCATCAGGGCTGAGCTCTGCCGGCGGCTTCAGCTGCTGCGGGTGGAACACAAGCAGTGACTGCAGGTAGGAGAGGAAATATTGATACAAGCTGTTTCGAGTTTCATCGATCATAGCTACTCTTTTTGCCAGTTTTTGGACTGTGTGGAAGCGTGCTCGGAGGGCCTCTTCGCTGTACACACCCCGCGTCAGGGACTCCGGAGGCAGCGCTGCCGTTAAGGCTTCCGTGAAGGCGTTGTCTGAACAGCTGGCTTTGATGGCCTTCACCGCGCTCTCCAGGGGTTCCGTGGGACTGTCCCCAGAGGCTGTTTTCATGCAATACTTGAGCGCTTCAACTGAAAGCCACAGCTGATGGGCCTTCCTGGCTTCCTCTTCTGCTACTGCATGACCTGCAAAACAAGCCAAGAGAAGGACACTCAGCTGCAGGGCACGCACACAGGATGAGTTTGGAACCTAAGCACAAAAATGGAGTTAAATCCACTTGGGATCTGGTCACAAGCGGCGTTTCCCAGTGCTCAGTGTCGAGTCCAGTGCTGTCCAATATCTCTAACAATGATCTGGTTGAGGGGATTGAGTGCATCCTTAGCAAATTCACAGGTAACACCAAACTGGGCAGGAGTGTTGATGTTCTTGAGGGTAGGGAGGCTCTCCTGAGGGATCTGTCCAGCACTACAGGCTGAGAAAGAGCAGCTGGAAAGCTGCCTGGAAGAGAAGGACCTGGGGGTGTTGGTTGACAGCAGCTGAACATGAGCCAGCAGTGGCCCAGGTGGCCAAGAAGGCCAATGGCTTCTTGGCCTGTATCAGAAACAGCATGGCCAGGACAGGGAAGTGATTCTGCCCCTGTACTCAGCATCTCAAATCCTGTGTTCAGTTTTGGGCTCCTCACTACAAAAAGGACATTGAGGGGCTGGTGAAGTGTTACGAGGAGAAGCTGAGGGAACTGGGGCTGTTAGGCCAAGAGATGAGGCTGAGGGGAGACCTCATCACTGTCTACAGCCTGTAGGCAGGTGAGTGTTGTCTTTTTCTCCCAAGTGAGAGGATGAGAGGACATGACTTCACGTTGCACCAGGGGAGGTTCAGATTGGATGTCAGAAAAGATTTCCTCCCCAAAAGGGTTATAGGGACTGGGACAGGCTGTGCAGGGAGGTGGCTGAGCCCCATCCCTGGAAGTGTTTAAAATACAGGCAGATAAAGTGCTTAGGGATATGGTTTAATAGTGGACAGGTACAGCTGGGCTTTATCATCTAAGGTCTTTTCCAACCTAGTGATTTTGTGAAAAAATACTCCTCTAACACTGTGTGTTCAAAAGCAGCCATCCCCTCTGGTGCTTGATCTTAAAGCAAGTCTGTTCTGCACTTCTGGGTCAGAACAAGCTGGCTTTGGGCAGATGCAGCGGGGATTTGCTGGGGGCTCAGCACTGAGGCAATCCCAGGCCCATAAGCTCTGTGCCTAGGCCTGGGTTTAGGCAGGGAGGTTTGGGCAAGGGGCCCATGACTTTCATCCTTACTCTCAACTGCCTGCTCGATTCCCTTCAGCCTGGCATAGGCAGTGTTTATATCCAACGTGAAGTTGTCGAGCTGCTCCTGAGTAAGGCGTCTGAACTGCATTTCTTGTTCACTGAGTTTCTCTGACAAGTTCTGAAACAGAGCAAGATATAAAACAGCTGTTTCTGGCCTGAAAAATTGTATTTAACTTAAAGGTGTTTTGTTGAATCTTTTAGTACATAGTAAATACAATACGTTAGTAAGAAGCTGTATTAGGGTGAATTCAATATTTCATGCATTTGTAAGTATCAAAATTCTCCCCTCTAGCAAAAGCTTTTAAGCCAAGTATGAATAAAGCTTACACATTCAGGCACTTTATTTCAGCTCAAGATGAGCAGGTGTCCCTTCCCAGCCCGTCTTTCAGCCCTCTGGAAAGCAGTTCAGGACTCTCATCCTGTGAAACATCTGCTCTGCAAGGGTTCAAATACCCCTTTATCCTCCTGGGATCCTCTTCTTCCCTTACCTGCTCAAATTCCACCTTTAGCTCCTGCTCCTGGACCTTGAGGACATCCCGCAGGTGGTCTGTGTGGGCAGCCGCCTGCCGCCGGAGCTGTGTCCTCATTTCACTCTCCATCACCTCTCGGACTTCTTCAACCTGCGCCCACACAAGCGGTTGTTATTACACCACTCGTTTTCAGCTGTTTCTGCAATTGTATCATCCTTCAGTGACTACCGAGGGTACATTTTATAGAAGTGGCACTGACAGAACCCATGTTTCACTTTAAAAAGCTGCTGAGGTCCGTTTTTGTAGCTCACCTCCTCTTTAAGACTTAAAGAACAGCTTCACACCCTGCAAAGTCAGCAACTGGTGGGTCGACCCCCTCGGCACTCGGTAGAGTTATCAAACTACTATGTAAAATATACTGTAATGTGACAAACTGAACATTCTGGTGTTTATAAAGCACCTTCCAAACAAAAAGTGCTTCTACTTTTCCCTATGTGCTGTAACACCGAGTTAGGCACAGTTTAACAAAATGTCAGTACCCCCTGTACCGATCTTAGAATCACAGAATCA
>WAAB01009723.1:0-17842 GCA_013389865.1 Piaya cayana | reverse complement strand
GCTGCTTTAAAGATTGTGGGTCTGTCACAGAAAAATGGAACTTACTTTCTCTCGAGAAGTCTGATAAGAGGAAGTATCTTCTGATTGACTGCTGCCATTTTGGTAGGATCAGATTCAACCTCTGTACCATAGGAGACAAACTCTTCAAGAAACTTGCTAAAATTACAAACAAAAGGAAAAAAACCCACATGCTTTGGATAGTACAGGTTTCATTAATGTTACAAAGCACACTGCTAAACAGGTTAGGATTAATATGCATTACTTTTCGCAAGTACAGATTTGCTCCTTGCCTGAAGATTTCACTTTGTCCCACAAATGCTAAAAGAATGGCTCTTTTGGGTCACTGAATGTTTCAGTTTCAAAAATTCCTGTTTGGACTTATCTTATGCTCAGAAAAGTATGCTCCTAGAACACTAATGCCATTGTCAATAATTAGCTATTATTAAACCAGAAATGACTGTAGTACTGCACAAGAAAAATAACTGAAGTTAACTCACGAAGCCAACAGGTGATCTAAATCCTTCTCGAGTGGTATACTCTGAAGAATAGCTTCCAGATGTCTGATGTAAATCTGATTATCTGCATCCTCAGATTCCTCTTGTTCCTCTAAGGACAACATGTAACCATAAAAGATCAAAACCACTTCAAGAATAACCCCTTGTACTGATTAAAGTTAATTGCTTGTACAGGTGTCATCTGGTGAATCAAGCGCACACTATTCATCGATTACTACCACTAGCTCTCCATGTGTTGCTAGCAATGCTTTATACCAATGTCATTAAAATGCCAAAGGCTGTACTGCTACAAATAAGTTCAAGTATGCTTTCGAAAGTTCCACACCTGCTACCACAACCTATGCCAGCAACTCCCTACAGCATTCCCTGGTGTGAATCTGGCCCTTTTCAACAAAAGAATTTTCTCAACGATGACATGGCAATTACAATTTCACAGTGCAAACAGACTTACTGGCGCAGAAACAGACTGCTATTGCAGCCAGTCAGCCTTGCTGTCCTGTACTTTTCCCAGGCACATTTAATTCATCAGGTAAACACAGATCTCAAATCACATATGGACTCTGTGTAATCTACCTAAAAATTGCTTTGCAGTACTACAATACATCACTTAGATGTCAAAAGTTTCATACATCAAAATTAAGTTACTGCTGAAATACTGCAAATAAACACCTAAATCAAAGCAATAGATAAAACAATGCCTAACATTGCCTTCTCCGTAGGATCAGGAAAACCAAAAAGCCACACACACACACAAGCTCAATCAGGTCTATACACCCATTGGTAGTTTTAACAGCAGAAGAAACTAAAATGACACAGCTATGGCACGGACCACAGCCACCTGTCTGTAAGACTCAAGAAAATTATAAAAAAGGAGGCTAACTTACCTGTTTCACTCTTCATTATAGTGCAAACAAAGTGAGGCAACAGGTAACGCAGAAGAGGAGAGATATCATAGTCTGCTGAAAGGCCTTGCAAAAGTGTTACCAGTTCCGGGGTTTTGCACAGATAATTAAACGGCCTGCACAATGAAACAGGGGGGAAAAAGCCACAGATGAACATATGTAATTTTAACAGCACTTTCAAACCATACAGACTTCCTCAGGATTCAATTTTCAGCATCAGATAACAGCCCCATTGTAAACAAACGCAGAAAAGATTTAAAGGGTTCCACCTCCTTATTGCCAGAGGTTTATTGGTGCACTTAATATTCAAGAAAAAAAACATGGTACTGCCAGCCATGTTGAGCAGAGCTACTGCAATGGTACAGCAAACATAAATTTGTTTATGCAAAGTCAGTAGTACAACAAAAAAATACTTCTATGGATTGCATGAAAAGATATCCTTACATTGCAAGGAGCATTTTCAAACTAAGCCAAAGAAACTTCCAAGCTCTTTAAAATGTCAACCACCAAAATCTCTAAGAGTAATGTATCCCCTCAATAAGATGGATAAAAAAAATCAAATTATCAAAGAGCAACCCAAGCTTTTAAAAAATGGGAAAACTCAATTCACATAGACTTACTTTTTCCCAAGTTTGTCTCCTTTCTGAGTTTGCAGAAGTAGGTTCAGGCATGCGACACCATCCCTGACTAATGAGGGCACTTTAGATAATGTTTTGCTTATCTGTAACATCAAGGAATGCACCAAGGAAGTCTCCACTGTCACTTTAACTGTCATCTGGCAAATTATCATGTATGTTGCAGCTCTGTAATCCTGTATGGAGGATTTCAAGCCCTAGGAAAAGAAATGGAGATGGGTTGTTAACACACATAAATTAAAACAAGAGTGAAATAACATAAATATCATTTTCATTCCAACATCCATGGAATCACACAACCTTCTTCTCCATGTGTATTTTACAAGGGAATTCTAAGCTCAACTTTCAAGAAGATAAAGCTATCATGCAGAGTGCGCACATATAGGAGACACATTGATTAACTGTTGCCCTGTGTGTTAAAAGAGCAACAATCCTGGAGGAAAGAGGATATTAAAGCAAGTTGTCCACCCCGACTCCATTTTCTCATTGTTTAGCATGGGAAGTCTCTAATACAAAGAGGTCCATTCAAACTGTGCATCCACTTCTCAGTTCCATTCCTCATGCTGAGCAGGAAACAGAGTTCTTAAAGTACTCATCTAAGGTGGAAGAAATCTTAATAGTCATGGGCCTTCACCTGCCTGATGTTTCAAAGCAGGCCAAAAGTGGTACAATGCATTTCACATACATTGTCCCTCTTAAATGTTATCTGCAGAAAGCATGTTGGCAGTACACCTCACCACACAGGAAGGAAAACAAAGCTTCATGTACCTTTTGGATGTAAGGAAGTAGCTTAGAGACTATAGTGTCTGTTATCTTCTCTGCGGCTCCAAGAGCTGATACAATGGTGGAGGCATAAAACACAAGAAGAACTCTCAACTGAGCTGAGTTGCCAGGATACTCTGAAAAGACCTGGACCACAGAAAAATTAGTTGTTCAGACACCAGGAGAAGTGGAAACACACATACAGCTTCTCCCCAAACCAGCAATATCTCAGCACTCCAGCACGTAAGCTCTACCGCTCCTGCCAGGACAACCGAAGTCATCAACTCCTCCTACCAGTGACGCTCACTGGAGGTTCCTGCTTCCCGCTCACAAACAAGGTAGAAGGAAATGGGTGCTACTCTTTAGCTACTGTCTTTAATCATAATAAGATAACCTAAATCACTTGTGATTTTGGTGTAATGCTCAAGACTGAGAAATAGACAGCCCAGAAGCTGACAGGTTTATGTTTAATACTCCCTACTATCTCTGTGAACAAATCCTGTTATTATGTGTGCTATTCTTAGTTTGATAGTACATGGATTCTAGTTCCCTAAATAACTGGAACTGTCATAGATCTTACCCTTATAAGACTCTAAAACTAGTTCTGTAATTGACATTAACTGAAAAGAGTTCAAATAAATCTGTTCACCTTCTAACATTCTCTATTTTAAGTTCTTATCAATGTTTGAAGACATACATTTAAAACACCCATGAAAACCCCCAAAAGATACATGTAATTTGAAGCACAGTTATAAGCCAGTAGCAGAAATGACTGTGTAAAAGAAATCAAAACAATGTTTTAAGTAATATAGTATTGCCAAATTGTTTTGGCACAGCTCATTGGTTCTTGTCACTTCCTTACAAGAATTTCTGATAGACCGCCATCTATACAAATAGCAAGAAAAGAAATTTTCATATTATTTACCAATAAATTATTCCTTTCACTATTTGATATGTAATTAAAAAACTGGGAATCAGCATACTATTACACAAGTACAAAGATGGGGAAAATCAAGCAACAACAAATAACCTTCACGGACTTGGCCACCAGCCTGCAGATGAAATCCATGAAATCCAGGTCTTTATAGCAGTGTGTAATAACGGTACCCCTTGCTAGTGGGACTCCAGGTTTCTTTACATGGTGAAAAAAAAGTAAAATTAAAACTGTCAGGGGTAAAGTGAAAAACCCAAAGTAAAAATCAATATAAATCTCTAAATCCTACCAATCAGTTAACAACATTTAAATAGAAATACATAATGGAAACCCACATGAATCTGGACTTTTTTGTATTTGCATTAGGACAAACAACGAATAGCACTATATATAATCTATATTCAAATAAACACACATTAGTAGTTGACATCTCTTCCTAACAGTAGCAAATACTTGCACATTAAAAGCATACTCTAACTTTGCTAAAATAAAGGGTACTTACAGTCAAAAGCTTTTTATAATTAACAGAAACATGAGGTGGGCATCCAGGCTCCATTCCTGCAATTAAATCTTTCAGTACAGTCCTACAACTAACCACATAAACAGACCATATTCACAGACCTATTAACAGAGTCAGCGTATTATTAATAACAGCCCCTCACATTTCTCCCAACTTGCATCTGTTAAATACTTTACCCTTATTGGATCCATCCAGTGCCATTTATGAGTTGGGCTTTTTATATCTAAAAGCTGAATAACTCTCACAAATAGTTTAGTCTCATGATACGGCAGAACACAACCAATCAAACTATCTTGATTGTAGAGATGGATGTGAAACCTAAGGGAAAATCATATACATACAGTCAAAAATTATCTGGAGGTTCAAAACAAAGACCCAGCTGTATTCTTCTAATAACAAGATTTCTTGCTTTTAAGCAAGATAAGGAATGTGCCACCTCGACTCAAATGTATGGTCCACTTAGAGTTCAGAATCTCAAGGTGGCCACCAGACCATACGTGCTAGAGTGTTAGCATTCTTTTTCCTCGTTCTCAATAATTTTAAGTCTCTATAGGTCTTAAAAATACCTGTTTTTTCTGCATAGATTTCAGTTTTAAACCAGGCATCACAAAAATCAAGTACGAATTTCAGTAGAATACATTTTAAAAATTGTGATTCGAAGCTTATATCAACAAATTCACCCACTTTTACAAGACATGAAATATTACACTTTATGCATCTGGACAGGTTAATTTACATAACCAATTAAATGAACACTTGACAAAATACTTGGTTTGTTTCTCTTTCACACTTTAGCTCTAGTTACATTATACAATACAGAGGCATGTTATCCATGGCACACAGTTAATACTGAAAATCAGCTCTTTTACACAGCCCATTTCTAAAAGCATATAGCATAAATGCCTCTCTAGGTCCTCTATAAGATGGTTAGAGCTGGGCAAATATAGTGAAAGCCACACAAGGAAATAATTGCTTTTATCTAATTATCACAACAGATCAACATTTTCACGAAATCTATCAATCTATTTCTCTAATCAGTAGAGAAGAATATCTGGCCCCATAATGATTACTCCAAAATGGATATTAACATTCTAACTGCTATTTTCGGAAAACTAAACTAAAATTATTCAAACTTTTTCTCATCAGGCTAAAAAAAATCCAGCTTATCTATTGACATGTAGGATATTCAGTGGATTACCTGTGAATCAGCCATTCAAGGCACTTCTGGGCTGGCTTAAGCATAAAGTAAGGGGACAGATGAATCAGGAATAATGAAATATTCTTATTCAGTTCCTGATTTACTGCTTTAGACTGAACACTGCGTTCCAGGCCTTTGGACATGGAGCTAAACAAACTGGACTGGAACATTTCAAAGGCAGGATCGATCCCCATCAACTCTTCTAAGCCAGTGCATCCTGAGGAAAAAAATGGAAGAATGCTTTAAATGCAACAGTTTTATTTGCTAGTCCTACCCATTTACCTCCTCACTGCACATCCAGCCTCACTGCTATGCTGGTATATGTCATCCTCACTAATCAAACCAAACCAAAGAATAAAAACAGGTTTATGACCAAAATACCAAGTAAATGTATGAGTTGATTTATTATTTTTTTTTAATAGAGAACACAGGGATGGTCAAATATGGGATCATTTCCAAAATATTGGATCTGAGATTATGGAACCTCCACCCTTGAAGTCAGACAAACACAGGCCTGAGCAACCTGAGCTAACTACCCCTGTGCTCAGTTGGGCTAGTACTAAGTGATCTCCAGCAGTGCCTTCCATCAAAAATTATTCTATGATTTTATATGGAAGAAGCAAGCAAAAGCAGATTTTTAATCTAATCTTCTAATAGATTTAACTACAATATTCCACAGGAGAACCATGGGAATAATTTCTTTATTTTATAAATGCTTGTAAATATTAATGGTGAATCACAATGCCAACAACTTCTGTTGAAGTAAAAAAACCAGGCCTTTGGATGAAATGTGAAATAAATTATTATATGCAGGAGTTCAATAGTAACTATTCAAGTAATTAAAAAATAACCTGTGTTGCATCAAGGGTGTATGTATCGACACTCCTGTTACTTAACATTGTTACATGCTGTCAACATTTGTGGTTTTAGAAAACAGTTTTCTCACTTAAGAAGTATCACACACCCAGGTAAGGTTCTACATAAAAATGGAAAGAGATCTGAAGTGTGCAAACACAGCTATGGCTTTTGCCACTTTATATTATTTGTGGTCATTATGTTCCCACAAAGTAGGACATCAGCATGTTTTCATGAAGTCACAGAATGCAGGTTGCAAAGGACTTTTGGACATCTCTAGTCAAAGGTCTTGCTCAAAGCAGAGTTAGTCCTGAAATCAGACCAGCTCGCTCAGGGCAGTATCCAGGCAGTTTTCAAAAGGATGGAGAGCACAACCTCCCTGAACAAACTGTTCAACTGCTTGACTGCCCCTGTGGTGAGAAAGCTTTTCCTTGTATGCGGATTGAACCTCTATTGTTTCAACCCATGCCCACGGTGTTCTGTCCTCTAGCTATGTGTTCCTCTGGAAAGCCTGACCCATCTTCTCAGTAGGTATTGTCAGGCTGCTATTAGATCCCTCAAAGACTTCTCTTCCCCAGACTGAATGAGGTAAGACACATTTACTCCCAGAAGCCTCCCCTTATAGGGCAATTTCTCCAGCCCTTGACTGCCTTGGGACTCTGACTTTCCAATCAGCTGACCGTTCACGCGCCCAGAAATGTGCTCCAACAGGACACACTCTACGACTTTCCCATGGGCTAGAGTGATGCTGAGTAGCCTGTAGTTTCCTGAATTATCCTTTTGGCTTTTTTTGAACATGGATTTGACATTCCCATTTATCTTCCTCCAGCTGTTTGTTTTTGGTTTCGATAGATACATATATTTTAATGTTACCAGCACCCAAAGAGCCAAACTCACCGATGGCAAAAAACGTGTCCCTGTCAATAGCAGCAGCTTCCTTGCAGTTGAACAGCAGGGATGCTACCTCGCTGCGGTCCAGGAGGCTGGCATCAGTCTGGGGCAGGGCCAGCCGCTTCAGCTGCTCCGCAAGGGATGTCATAGCTCTATGTTTTAAGAGAAGAAGCCTCCAAAGAAATCTAAGGAAAGAAAACCAAAACAGGCCCATGGATAAAGCAGTTCATGGTGATACAAGAAGTAGTTACTATCACAAAAAAAAGCGAATATTTTTGATTTAAGCAAAAGCAGAGTTAAGTTTCATCTAAGTAATTGTATTCTTTCAAAGTTAGAATGTCCCTTTGATAGCGTGTTTTCTTTAAAACAGTGTTTTCCCAGACACTGTTCATATTTTGGAAATTGGTAACACCTTGTGTGCAGCGTGATCTGTGCTGAACAGATGTGTCTGCTGTGACCACCTCTGTAATGTCTCCTCATCAACCTTCCAGTACCTAAAGGGGCTACAAGAAAGCTGGGGCAGGACTGTTTACAAAGCCTTGGACTGATAGGACTAGGGGCAATGGGTATATACTGGAGAGAGGCAGATTTAGACTAGACACAAGGAAGAATTTCTTCACCATGACTGGCAAGGTCCTGGCACAGGTTGCCCAGGGAAGCTGTGGCTGCCCCATCCCTGGAGGTGTTCAAGGCCAGGCTGGATGGGGCTTTGAGCAGCCTGGGCTGGTGGGAGGTGTCCCTGCCCATGACAGGGGGGTTGGAACTGGATGAGCTTTAAGGTCCCTTCCAACCCAAACTACTCTATTATTCTGTCTCTACAGCAAGGTCAGGCAGAGGTGGAGCTGGCTTCAACTTATCAAGAGATTTGAGTGTTGTGAAGTTTCATAATAAGAACACTAAAATCAGGGCTTATGAAGTAAAGTTAAGTTGATTCATGTACACCTAAGTGGGAAATGCATCTTGTCTCAGCTCTTGTCCGGCTACATACGACTGATGACGATCGTCCCCTCGTGTTGCCCAGCCCTGCTAAAGGATACTTGATTTCTAAAACGAGCCTTGCAGAGTTTTATTTCCCGGCGTTTTCGGCACCGATGGAGCCCGTGCTGCCCGTCTCTACCGGCGCGGGCCCCGGCTGCCCCTCCGCGACGCAGACGGGCTTGGGGGCCGGGGTGGGCTAAGGGGGGACGGGAGTTAAGGGTTGGATGCCCCGAGCCGGGGCAGAGAAAGGCCGGGCCGCAGAGGGCGACGCGCCGACCCCGGACACCGACCTGGCCCCACGTCGCTCGCTCGCGCCCCTCACGCCGCCACCCACGTGGGCCTCGCGCACCGCTAACCCGGAAGCTGTGCCCGCCGCGGCCAGGAAGCTCCCGCCCAGCCGCGCGAGGCGGAGCCGTCGCCCTCCCTCCCCGCCCCCAACCCTGTTCCCCGGGGCGGTGCCTGCGGGTGGGTCTGCGAGGACCTGATCTGAGGGGAGAGAGGGTGGTTTGGGCTTGACACAGAGTTAAGTTTCCTCTAAGCAACTGTATATTTTGAAAGTTGGACAGAATATCCTTGTTGAGAGCGTGTTTTCTTTCAGACCACGTCTTTCCAGACGCTGTGCATTCCTTAGAGATCACAGCATCACAGAATCACTAGGTTGGAAAAGACCCACGGGTTCATCGATTCCAACCATTTCCTATCAACCTCTAAACCATACCCCACGTCCACCCTTCTTTTAAGTACCTCCAGGGTAGGTGACTCAACCACCTCCCTGGGCAGCCTCTGCCAGTGCCCAATGACCCTTTCTGGGAAGTTTTTTCCTGATGTCAAGCCTGAACCTCCACTGTCGGAGCTTGAGGCCATTTCCTCTTGTCCTGTCCCCTGTCACTTGGGAGAAGAGGCCAGCTCCCTCCTCTCCACAACCTCCTTTCATGTAGTTGTAGAGAGCAATAAGGTCTCCTCAGCCTCCTCCAGGCTAAACATGCCCAGCTCTCTCAGCCGTTCCTCATAAGGCCTGTTCTCCAGCCCCTTCACTAGCTTCATTGCTCTTCTCTGGTCTCTGCAGAGCCTCAACATCCTTCTTGTGGTGAGGGGCCCAGAACTCAACACAGGATGCAAGATGTGGTCTCACTAGTGCTGAGTCCAGAGTGAGAAGAACCTCCCTGGACCTGCTGGTCACACCATTTCTGATACAAGCCAAGATGCCATCGGCCACCTGGGTACACTGCTGGCTCATGTCTAGTCACTGTCAAGCAACACCCCCAGTTCCTTCTCCTCCAGGCAGCTTTCCAGCCAGACTTCCCCTAGTCTGTCGCACTGCAGGGGGTTGTTGTACCTCAGGTGCAGGACCTGGCATTTGGCCTTGTTAAACCTCATGCCATTGGTCTCAGTCCTGTGGTCTAGCTGGATGATAACACCTTGTGTATTGAGTGCTATAGACATGTCTGCCATGACTACCTCTGACTGCTGCCTGTCTCAAAGGTGAGGGCAGGCAGAGCTGGCTCCAGAGCTCCAAATTAGGAAGAGATTTCACTGTTGTGAAGCTCCTAATAACATTGGAAAATAATAGAATATAGACTCACAGAATCTCTAGGTTGGAAAAGACCTCTTGGATCATGAAGTCCAACCATTCCTGTCTGCCACTATGCCATGTGCCTGAGCACCTCGTCTACTCATCTTTTAAATACCTTCAGGGATGGTGACTCAACCACTGTCCTGGGCAGCCTCTGCCAGTCCCCGATGACTCTTCCTGTGAAGGATTTGTTATGCATAAGATTTCTGGGAAAATTGATCCATATGCACATAAGTAGGAAATCCATCCTGTCTCAGCTCTTGTCTGACAGCACACGATTGATGGAGATCCCTCCTTCATGTTGCCCAGGCCTGATAAAGGATGCTTGCTTTCTAAAACTCCAAACTGAGCCTCAGAGAGTTCATTTGATGGCACATTTGGTGTAATTTTTGGTCCAGATAGAGAAGCCACAGGGTGATGTCTGTGGCAGGACATGCTCTTGGCTTTGTGCTAAGCCCAGCAAGGCAGCAGCCTAGGCTGTGGGCGGGGGTCTGCTAAGCAAGATCAGCACATCTTAATAACAAAGGTGTGCAGAACAACAGAACCTTGCAGGTTGGAGGAGTCCCTTTGAGTACTGTGAGCAGTTTTGGGTGCCATGGTATAGAAAGGATATAAGGCTCTTGGAGAATTCCCAGAGGAGGGCCGCAAAGATGGTGAAGAGTTTAGAGCAGAAATCATATGAGGAGGGGCTAATGTCACTTGGTCTGTTCATCCTGGAGGAGACTGTGGGGAGATGTTATCACAGTTTGCTGCTTCCTCACAAGGGAAGGAGAAGGAGCAAATGCTATTCTCTGAGGGAATGGCAGGAATATGGGCCAGGGGATGTTTAGTTTGGATATTAGGAAATGGTTCTTCTCTGAGATGGTAGTGGAGCACTGGAACACGCTCCCCAGGGAAGCAGTAATGGCACCAAGCCAGACAATATTCAAGAAGCATTTGGACAATGCCCTCAGACATGTGGTGTGAATGTTGGGGTTGTCCTATACAGGGAAAGAAGTTGGACTTGATGATTTTTCTAGGTCCCTTCCTGCTCAGGAGATTATATGATTCTGTGAAATGTTGTCTGATTTAGCCCTGCACCTTAGAGCAAGTTGCTCAGAGGCTTGCCTGGTTGCCTGGGGCTTGTCTCCAAGGTTTGAAATTCCACAGCTTCCATAAGATTCTCATCCAGGCTTTGATTATTCTCTGGTTAGAAAGAAATTCCTAATATTAAACCCCACAGTGTATTCCAGCAGTCTGCATTCAGGGCTGCAGAGTTCTGCACCTGAAAGTCAGGGCACGAAGCCAGAAAGGGAACGTGGCTTGTAGCAAACCAGGAGAAACCTGGAAAACCAAGTGGAAATAAAACTGATTTCAGTTCATATGAATGGATGGACAAAATTACAAAAATTACAGTTACAGCATCAGGTCTGTACAATTATTTCCATGTATTGTTGACAAACTGTATAGCCATGGCAGAAATAACACATTTATTTGCATAGTACAGCTGCTTTATTTGGCAATCATTTAGCAAACAGTAGAAATGCAAGAATTGGATAAAAGTTTAGGGTTGCAGAGAACTGTTTAAATACTTAATTTTATCCATTAGGAGCACCCAGTGATTTCAACAAGACTCTGCTTGTATTAAGTTAAATCTTTGTAGGAGTGTGAGCAGAGAGAGGAAATGAAGCTGGGTGTCTGACTCTGTGCCTGATTATATTTGCTGATGCCTTGTCAGAGAGCATGTATAAACTATATATCCTGCTACTTTTGACACAGTATTATCTGAATGTAATGACAGCAATTGCTGAGCTGTTAAGGGCTGCTACCACTGCAGTTATAGTAGTGTTAAGGCGTTTGCAGGATATTACTGACTTAATAGAATTGCTACTGTTTTTCTGATTGTTCTGACACTGAGATTCTGATCATCTAGCAGATGGGCTGGCTAAGGGCAGTACTAATCAAGAGGCAAATTTATTGCACTTTTTCACATTCCCTGTTGCTTCTGTGCATATTTTTCCTTACGTGACATTATTTTTAGCATAGTTTAAACTTACATAAATATGCATGTTGCCATGTCAAAAATACTAATCATTAAAATACATAGACTTTAAAAAGAAAAGAAAGCTGTTAAAAACCCCACAAACTAGTCATTTTTGTTAGCAATGTAATTCATTATTTGAATACTGTAGCCACAAAGATAAACTAGAAGTTGTGAATGCTGAGATGTGTTNAATGACAGCAATTGCTGAGCTGTTAAGGGCTGCTACCACTGCAGTTATAGTAGTGTTAAGGCGTTTGCAGGATATTACTGACTTAATAGAATTGCTACTGTTTTTCTGATTGTTCTGACACTGAGATTCTGATCATCTAGCAGATGGGCTGGCTAAGGGCAGTACTAATCAAGAGGCAAATTTATTGCACTTTTTCACATTCCCTGTTGCTTCTGTGCATATTTTTCCTTATGAAGCCTTTATGTGACGTTATTTTTAGCATAGTTTAAACCTACATAAATATGCATGTTGCCATGTCAAAAATACTAATCATTAAAATACATAGACTTTAAAAAGAAAAGAAAGCTGTTAAAAAACCCACAAACTAGTCATTTTTGTTAGCAATGTAATTCATTATTTGAATACTGTAGCCACAAAGATAAACTAGAAGTTGTGAATGCTGAGATGTGTTCAGATTTTCTAGTACTTATACTCCACTCTATTCTTTCCTATGGAGAGCTGCAAGACAGAGGTTTGATACCTTTGTGCTTTCCATTCCATCCTTATTTGTCTTCAGAGTAAAGCTGGGATTCCCTTCAGAGGTAAATTGGAGGAATAGAGGCACCTTCTGCAGAGGGAAAGTGTTTGTTCTTGGTTTGATACTAGAAAAGTGTTTTCTGGGAAAAATATAAAACCAGAAAGTCTGTTATGAAACCTGCTTAGTTGGCTTTGTGATTCCCCAGTAGTAAAGCTGAATATCACAGAAATTTGCTCCATGCTAGACTAGAAGGAGATGCCTTTCTGAACTTAAATCTAAGCCTGTTTCAAACAGTGCTTTTAGCTTGTCAGTGCCTACATGATCCTGTATCTGTATGGGTGGAATTCTCATATGCAAACTACAGCTGAGATCACCTCTGCTGAGGTTGCTATTAAACTATGTTTGACAGATCACCTGTTAAAAAATCTCAAAGACTTAGAATATAAATGGTTACATACTAATTTTTATTTAAATAAAGGCGATATGTTTCAAGTGTTTTCTGTAAGCCTATTCACTCCTAAGTATTGGTATATTTGAAAAAATTTAATTGAGAAATGCAAATATTGTTAAACTTCTAATGTTCTTTACGTCTTGGTAATATGATGATACTGCTGAAGCAAATTTAACTGATATTTTATCTAGATAAAGATCTAATCTTTATGTTCCTTTCCTTCCAACTTACTTCACCAGTTGTACATATATAGAACTAGAACTGCCTTAGTAAGTAATGCGGCCCAGTAGAGGTAATTGGTAGGATGAAGTAGTGGTGAGGAACCTTCATTACACTGTATGCATTTCAGAAGTTTTATGCAGACTACATCTTGTTCCACCCTGTAAACCAAATTCCTATTAGGTGCACTCCTGAAATGCATCTTCTGGTTTGGTGCAACATGTAGACAACAAATGGGGAGGATTTTCCTTTAAAGAGGAAAAGGGAATCGCTTCTGGTACAGTAGCATTCAATTGTAATATATCAAAGTGAAGGTAAGGAATCGGGTGCTATCTGTTTTTTTTTAAATGATTATTCATTTGCTAGGATGTTACTTCTCTTTCCTTCTTGCACCACCTCCTGTAATCTAGTGATCCACCATAATTTGGTTAAAACTGTTCTGAAGGAGATAGAGGAGAGCCACCTTCTGTGTGCTTCACCATTGCTTGCTAATAATCTTGGTATTTTCCTGACATTTCCTTATGCTGTTACTGATACAGAATGTGGCAGTGCTTGACATCTAAAATGTGATCTGATTGCAGTGTAATGAAGTGTTATTAAAACCTTTCGAGGATATGCAAAGGTGTTTGTAACCTCATTAGAGTGAATCAAGTTCTCTAACTTTTAAAGCAAAAACAGGTGTTAACAGAAATGTGTGTTTTATGTGGATATATGTATGCTCAATGACCTGTAAACTGATCTGTGTTCCTGTGCAGTGGTTTGAAGATCTTATAAGTCAAGGTAATCTTATTGACAGGGGATATATTTTTTTTTGCTCTTGGTTGCTGAAGGCATACTAATGTTTTGTAGTTTTGGAAGCTGTGCAGCTATTTCTGCTTCTCTGAGCTAATCTGTGTCCTTTGTTCTTAATTTATGTACACCACTGCTCCCTGTTGGGAGGCTATCATTCATAAGAAGACAACTCTAAATTTATAGAGTTACTGCAATTATCAGGAAGAACACTGCTCTATTGTGTACTGCTGCAGTAACATTTTTTCTCTGTTTTCAGTTCTTTCTACTCTATTTGACAATGCAGCAGTCACCCTTCACCTCTGGACACTGTCAAAGGATGAGACAGTTCCCTTCTGCAGTGTATACATTGATAAGGCTTTAAGGTCATTATTCCCTTGGCTAAGCTTTTGTTAGAGGTTGGAGCTGTTGTAGCATGTAAAAAACCAAATATATAAAACGAGAGAATTAAGGTCTGTTTTCCCTATCAACCCTTCCTGCCCTAAGGGCTTGATCTTTTTATGCTGATGTAGTGAAAGTCAGGAGTAATTCTGGTGAGGTCAGTCGAGTTGTATGATTATGCAGCTGACGTAACTGGAAGCAGAAACCATCAAGCGTAATTCCATCGTGACTGAGGTTACAGAGAATTGCAGTTCTCATTGCTGGAACAGGACCACAAGACTGAAGGGAGAATTAATTCTTCAGTTGAACTGAAGGGCTGGAAGAAGCTTCCTTGCTAGGCAGTGTATCAAGCACATCGTCCGCTTACCACTGTGGCAGGCAGTATCATGTTTCCCTGGCTTTTCTTGGAAAATCTCCTGCAGCTTCCCCCAGCCATAAATTTGCATGTGTAGCTGCGTTCCAGATCTAATAATAAATAGAAACCCTCTGGATGGGGTGGCGGGAAGCTATTTTGGGGATTTCACTGTATTAAAGCTTCCTGATATGGTAATGTAAACTAAGGGTTTCTGAATCAATGTTGCTGTTAAGGAAGCTTTGTAAGGAGAAATAACACCCAAATAAAAAAAAAACCAAACAAAACACTGGCTTCATCTAGGCAGATGCAGAGAAAGCGTCTGCTTGCAAAGGACAGGCTATAGCCATCTTTGTGACTCCATTTTTATCCATGCAAAGTAGGTGTAGTTTGTACCAAAAGCATCAGGGATAGTAAGGAAGACAAATGGGGCTGGTGAAGAATGGAAGAAAAAAGCAGTCCTTTCAGCACTGAGCTACAGATAAATGATGATCTTTTTGTTTACTGTGTAAAAGGTCAACTTGAAAGTTGGATTTTAATGACTACACAGTTGTTACAATGAAAAATGGGAAAATGTTCCTCATGATTGCTGTAATTGTGATGGTTCTTTGTTATGAATTGATATTTATTTGGCTGGGAAGTATGATACAGTGTGTATATGCTAGCTGTTTGTTTTATGAAAAGATCCTCATGCCAAGAAAATCTACTGAGAGAATGTGTCATAGATGTGCTGTGTGGTAGTTGTGAGTCACATTGTTTAATTCTTAGGGAAAAGTTCATAATCGGAGTGTAGCAAGGTGGTCATTAGAGACTTGGATGTAATAAGCAGCAAGGAGAGTGTTTTGTATTAGACATGTCTTATCTTTCATAGTAGGGCTGTAAACAGTAAAAGAGGCAATAAACTGGAGCATGGAGAGCAGGAAAAAGTGATCAATAAGGAACATAGTTTGTACAGCATGCTTTTCTTACTGTCTTGCTATTGTCTCCCCCAGTTGCCTGTTATTCCAGCAACTGAGACATTGGAATGGCAGTAGAGCTCATATGGAACAACTACTCATTCCTGAACTGCAGCTGTTCAAACCTCTATTTGCTTGTCAGCCAGCCATTTGCTGTTATTTTTATTAAATACCAAGATGAATCACAGCTCTTTCCCTAAAGGAAAAATAGTGTCATTCCTATCCAGATGCACTAAATACAAATTTCATCCTTTTCCCGGGCTGTCCATTGTGGGGTTTTCCAGAGCAATCTCAAATATGTTGATGAAGCGAGAGTGACCTTGGGATATGGACATTATTATGCTTGATAGAACAAAACCGTGGGATGAGAAAGCAAGAATTCAATACACACAATGAAGTGGATAGAGCACTGTAACATTGCTTAGATAAGTGTATCAAAATATGTAACCACTAGCTTTGCCTTGCCTGTTGGTAGCAGTAATAAAGTATCAAAACTCTTTTTATATTCTATAAACACAGACATAAATTCTAGAGTTATATGATTTGTATCAAGAAGAATATAAAAGGAGTAGGGTTGAGAATAAAGTTGTCTCACTCTGCATCCCAGAATGAGTCCATGCAATTTCAAGATGCAACAGTCCATTGAAACCAGTGTTGCTTCAATTTCTTGATTTGTCCTTGTGACTTAGAGTCCACAGGCTTTTTTCATATCTGATGAGCTTGTGGTTTGAACTAGAACGAGCTCACAACTTTATACGATAGTGCCTGAAAGCAGCATGATCCACTTTTAGTAGCACTGAGGAGAAAATATATCTGCCAGTTTTGCTGTTCAATTATATTGAGTTACATGTTTTTATTTATCCCCTTACTAAAGTTTATTAATTTTATATATTTTTTGTAGGAATAAATTATGCCTTCATGTAATGCCTGGCACAGAGCCACTGCGAGTGCTGGGAACTGAACATGTATATATGCATATATATATGAGAGATATTAACACTAATATTTAAAAGGTATAGAAAGTCAGAGGAGGCATTTCTGTGATAATTAATTATATGAAGTATTTGCAGTCATTAAAACAACCCAAGCTTTTCAGTGCAATTTAAAAAAATGTTTGGCTTTTGTATGTACTTTCATTGTGCATTGGGAAGTGTTTGTGCTATTATGTATCTTGGTAAATCCTGGGGAAAACACCCCATTATTAGAAGAAATAGTGTGTTTGATTTACATGATAGGGACTGGCAGCTGAGATTTACTGACAAGCCTAGATCTCCAGATTTGTTGATTTACTACAGGTGCCATATTTTCAGAGTTAAAATAGTGGCTCTGCTGTCTTGAGATGATGTAAAGACTCCATGCTGCTTTTCATAAAGTAGTCTTGATATCTCAAAATGTCCTTGATAACAGCTACTAACTCTTACTGATGAAAGTATATGCCAATGTTTTCTCCAGCGCATTTCTTACTCTCTGTCATTCTGCATGTACTGTGTATGCCAGTGATTTAAGAGGGTTCTTTGCAGAGAAGCTACTTGAGAGAGACTTAGGGGCCCAGTAGCGTCAGCGACAGACTGAGAAGAGGTTGCTATTTCTGCAGAAGGCTTGACAGGCACTTAGTATAGTGGGTAGGAAGGAAGCCTGGCCTTGAATATATAGTGAAGGGGAATGTGTGATGCTAAGAATCAGGTGATTCTGCCACTGATGCTGATAGACCTTGTTCAAATAAGCCCAATGGCCAGAGACAAAGCAGTTCCTGCTGTCATGCTCCTGTATACTGCACAGGAGAGGTTACACCTCAGAATCCATGTCACATAACCTGTAGTAAGATCCCTTTGGTTTTCAACACCTGCTGATTCTTAACAGAATGGCCATGTATGTGCCTCGTTTTAGATTGTAGAGGGGTAACAAAATATTTTAAACAATTTACAATTAATTTAATCTTTAAAATGTGCCTAGTCTGTTCCTGTCACTAACACAATTAGAGACTCCTTTGTGTGAATCTGTCACATATAGATCCAAGGTGCAAATCACTATGGTCTTCCTTGGGTAGTAGCTGTGGTGGTGATGTAACAGTTAGGCTGCACTGGAAACCCTAAGTGCTTTCCTTAACATTTTGTATGAACTGTCTTCCAATTCAGAACTCATTTATAGTTAATTTATAATGTATTTATAATGTATTAGTAATTTGTTGTGGAGCAGATGTT
>WAAB01009722.1:37655-96285 GCA_013389865.1 Piaya cayana | reverse complement strand
TCAGAATATTTTCTTAATGGCTTTCCTTCAAATCTTCCACACTCATTGTAATCCATAGGTTCTGCAGCCAGAGACTGAATGGTGTCATGGAAGATACTGCTCCTACACTACAGCATCGTGTCACTTCGGTTTTTGGAGTCCCCTCCATTAGCAAGGAAGAGTTTGGACATGAGCATCAGTTACAGACACCGCAGAGCCAGCTGATGGCCTTCATCTTTCTCCTCTTCCTCCTTCAACAAATCCAGGGTTACAAAGCAACATTCTGAAGCATGGGTGCATACACAGAGAGAGACATTGGGTACTCAAAGAGAGAAATGAAGCCTTCTCTGTGTTGAAAGGGCCTTTTAAGTGAAAATAAGGGAAACCTAACAGTCGATGTTTCCCTTCCTTTCCCCTTTCCAGCTCACAACTTACCCTTCGCTGTCTAGCACATCCTTAATGCTAGCCTTGGTGATAATGGCATCATCACACTTGAACCACTGGTCCTTGTGCTGCCGGATGAAGCTGGTATAGTGCCCGCTCTCCAAGGTTCCCTGGTGATTAACTACTGCAAACAAGGAATACCTGGTAAAGAAAAAAAGTTAATGACTACATGGATCAAAAGGGAAAACACCAGATATTTTAGAGAGGCAGAAGGTTGTCTTCACAACACGTATAGCAATAGCACAGGATCTGACTCAGCAATAAAACACCAGCTCTTAACATTAACTGGGAAAAGGGCATCCTTGCCCAGGGAAAAGAACCACATCTTCCTTCTTTCTATTACTGCAACACTCCAGGCTAATGACAGCCCTCAGCTTTACCAGTAATGGCTACCAAGGATTTTTCTTCTAAAATAGATCAATATTGATGCACTCCTGAAGAGGACCATGGACTATCTAGCCTGACCTTCTATTTCCCTGAATTAGTCACTCTAGTGAACCAGAAAAATGCATTTGAGGGATGGAGATAGGTAAGGAGGTAACCTTAAATACAGCTAATCTTTAATACTTCCAGTGATAAATTGCTGTATTGATTAATTGTCCTTGATCTGGAATGTCTCTACCTATTTTGAAACACTGAATATATTCAGCCTCAACTTCCAGCTTTTGAATGCTGCTATGCATTTGCCCACTAGCCTGAAAACCAGCAGACATGTCTCTGTTCCAAAGACACTGACAGGCTATTCAAGCTGCTTAACTTCTTTTTTTTTTTCTTTTCTTTTCTTAAAAAGGAAATACTGAAGCTCTTGGCTTCTTCATTCTAAGGTAAGATTTTGTTTCCAGTCAAATATCCTTGCAGCTCCACTTTTTAACTCTTTCTTCAAGTGGTCTCAGCAAACTGGGATACACATACAGCCACACAATGGCAAAATAATCTCTCTAATCTTACTTGATGTTGTTCTCCCTACATTCAAGTCACAGAGCTCTTTTGACCCAGTGGTGCCACAACAAGGCACCTATTCAGCTGCCTGTCTACAGAGCCACTGATAAAGCCTCCCTCTCCCTAGCAGAGTCCTTAATCCAGCTGGATGCACAACACACTTTAGTCCTAGATGGAGAATTCTCCAACTGCCCCAGCTGTTTACTGGCATCCAGCTCACTAAGCAGCCCTGATGTCTCAGCTCTCCTTACCTAATCCTCTCCATTGTTAACAACTGCTCCAAGTTAAGCCATGTGCAAATCTCAACAGTGATCAGTTGTGTTTCCTTTCAGATCTTTGCTAACACCATTAAATACCACACACCTAATGAATCGATTGCTGTAAGACCATATGTAACACCTGCCCGGTATCTGCTGTAAAACAACTGCACTAAGACCTCGGCAGCTGGCTTTGAAAATCTCTCTATTGGGCGATTCCACTTTCTTAATGAAACATTTAGTGCCAAATGAAGTGCCTTGAAGAATTTAAGTACACAACAGCAGCACAACTGCAGCAACCAAACTTGTGACCTTATTAATAAAAAGATAATGTTTGTGTGACCATCTCTGTCCCCATAAAGCTATGGATATAGGTTTAAATTACCCTTCTTTACATTCTTGAGCAAGTCTTGCATCAGTACGTCATTTATTTTGACTGGAATCTATACCTGACCAAGACTCCAGAATTATTGGGTCATATACATGGGACTGGGACTGCCATTGCTTTACAAACTTTCTTTTGGTCCTCTGGAACTTCCTTTGCTATTGCAACAGAAATGGGATTATTTAAAGGAACCACCCAACCCCTTTAATACTGTAACCACAGCTTTTCATGTTGCTCATAGACCAATGGCTGGGGTCCCCACCTTCAGATCTGAAAGTCACCTGACATGGAACCACAACAGGATTGGCAATTGTACTGAAAGCAGCTTGAAAGACTTATTGTGCTGTGATATACGATAACAGACTTTGCCCCACGCAGCGGACTATGTATCTCCTCTAGAAACCAACTACCTTCAGAACAGGAGTCACGGAATGTACCACTTACTTATTATCATTGTTTAGACTATCCGTCGGCTGCTGGTACTGCCCGTTCATTCTGCTCTCTTTACTGCAACACACACACAAAAATTCAGTCACTTAATGCAGTGGCTTCCCAAACTGAGGAAACACGTTTGACACGACACAGCCTGTTTGCCAAATCCCCGTCCCTGTTCCGCAGCAGAGAAGGGCTGCTGATTAGGATGCTAAAGATGCTTTATTTGTTCTCACAGCAATGCTACATAAGAAACATCGTTTCTCCTCCCAGTCAAGGCTTCAGTGCTGCAAATGCAGATCTATTTACTCCAAATGTCCTATCCGAAAAGCTTAAAAACAGGTTAAGAAAAGATTTGTATTTTAAACCTGGAAAAAGATCTAATTACATCCAACATTTATCCTGCAAGGGGTCAATCACCCCGGCTCTGACTTGTAAATTCACTTTGTGTTTTGACAGCAGCAATAGGCTTACGCTGTTGATTTCATAGCTGATGAAATTCGGATTACTGAGTTATGCCTGCTGATTATCCCATCTGTATTCCATTATGCTTGGTACCTTTCATCAGCAGAGCCTGTTCTATCCAGGGAGAATTCACCACAGAGGAACAGAGAAATGTCAAAATCTCCAGAACATACTGGAACAAACCACATATTCTTAACACAATACAGTTCAAGAGAGCTGAAGGGCTCCCCTTGCTCTCCTGGCAGAAGCATCTCCTTTTCTTTGGGAAGGACAGGGCGGGTGGTGTTCAACTTACTAGTACGATTTTTATCACCAAACAGAGCCCTGTGTTAAGCGACACCATATTTTGAGGTTTTCTGCACTTCTTCAGATATAAATTAAGTCTAAATATCCTTTTATATATTTGAATGGAATACCTGACAACTAATTGTTAACTGAGCTGATTAAATCCCTTTCATAAAGGTGTATTTATAAAAACTTTGCATCTTTCACAAACCTAGGAGGTGGGAGAAGTTTTACTGTTTCTGTTTAAATATCAATTAAACACCTATTTTAAATGGGACTATGTTTTTTCTTCTCACAGCATTCTCTAAACAGGAATTGAAGGGACAAACCAAAACCTCTCAAGTTTGCATGTATGCAGGAATAAAGAGGAAGGATTTTTACAGCTTCAGAAATGCCAGGTTAGAGATTAGGTTGTGGCTCATCTAATTACACGAGATGACCTGTGGGTGGGCACTCACGATGAGACCAAAGCAGAGATCTGAAGTTATGATGGATCTGAGTGTATAAATTTAACATGCAACCAGAAACCTAACACACATTAATTAAAAAAAACCCCAATATTTAAATAGAAAGCACATAAAACTCAATAGTTCACCTAAAAATTAGTTCAGAAAAGACGCACATTTCAAGGAGCAGCTTAGAGCAGCAGTACAATTGTACATACTGTTCTATAACCTTGACTCAAGGCTGTTCCACGTTTCATGATGCACAATGTACGAACCGGGAAACAGTTCTGCCCAGGTCTTTGGGGGATTTGGTACCTACCTGGAAGCCATGAATGGTGTCATGTCCAGCTCCAGCGGAAACGAGACATACGTAGTGATCTTTCGCCTCAGTTTGGCTGAGTGTTCAAACCGCTGGAGACAAAGGGAAAGAATTTTTTTTCTTTAGGAAAAAAGACTTAATTTTCTGTCTTATTTATAAACATCCTAAGCTTAGGAACAATGATACAAAAGCACACTGGCAGTCAGTAGCCAGGGCCACCCCAAAACTTTTTCTACCAACTCGTTGGACTGGTTTCCCCCATGTAAATGCTAAAACACTTCTATACCAGGAAAATAAAACACAACGTGTGGAGGAAAAATGCAATATTCATTACATTGTTTACCTGAATACATTTACAGGCAGACTTATTCCCAACGGTCATTAAGAGAAAATACACTGAACAGAGAAAGCACGCACAACCTTTACCCAAACCAGTGCTCAGATACGTGGCTGCTGCCTACACGAGCACATAGAACTGGTGACAGTGCGAGCTTGCCATCAGATTCACACACTTAATCCTCCCATCCAATCATTTCAAATGACAAGAGTCAAGCCTACACAGCGATACCAATTCAAATTAAGGCAAAAAATGGAATATAATAATAAAAAGAGCCTTGTCCCTTCGCCAAAAGGAGCCTGCAATACCCACCGCCCTCTCCTCATCTTCTCGACTGAACATTAAATGGAAACAGGAACAAACAACAGAAAGAGATGAATGAGTTTCTATTTAAAGGGAGCTTCTCTCTCCATTTCTCAGAAATTCTGTTCTATTTACACTTTGAGTTAATTATTTTCCAACTGCAGTGCTGTAACAATTCCCTAGCAACAGATCCAGATGTGAAAAGCTGCAGGATTTCTGTAACTCGTATGTTTTGTGTTTCTTTTTTTGCTTTAACACATGAAATGGAATTTGCATTTTGCACGGACAGGGCAACACAATCACTTAAGGAAAATAATTCCTTTTCCAAAAACTCTTCAGTCATTCGCGAGAATACAAATACTGAACTGAGGGTAGGAAAAAGGTCGAGCGTATCTGCACCGGCTCGATGCATCTCACCAACTACTCTGCAATAATAAAATAAAAAGTAAAATAAAAACAAGAGACCAACATCCCCAAACTCCCCCAAAAGCCGAGCTGTTAGCCAAGCGCTCCTGAAACCTCAATACAGTCATGCAAGAGTCGTCTTCAGGAAGACTACAGTCAGCCAAGGAAGGACAATAGAATGGGGCTTCTGTTTATATCCAGGCTCATGGCTTTGGGATGTCACACTGCTTATCATCTTGATTAACACTCAAGAAGTAACCAAAGAACCTTTTTCCAGCAGAAAGCAGAATCAGTCCTTTCTCATGAACACAAACCTTCCTACAGCATTCTGTTTGCATGTCAAGGCCTCTGTATTTTTGTTAACAAGCTTTTGCACAAGCCAGATTTTGGAAATAAATTTTAAATTGCTGCTACACTGGATACGGAGCTGCTGTGTAATTTAATGATTCCAAGCTACAATCATTTTTTGAATACGGTCCGTGCCTTGCTCAGCGAGACCGTAACACTATAGTTACACAGATTATTAGATTTTCCAGTACGAACATACTGACCTAGCTTAGAGCACTGGAAAATAAACCAGAACCGTCTGCGTGCTATAGCAAAGTTCAGCTCACGCTTTGCCATGACAGCTACAAGATAAAGCACTGCTTCCAACACTATTAAAGTTACTCAGGTGTTTCAATGAAGTTCAAAGCCTAGACACCATGCAAGAATGGAACAACTGAACAAAGTCTCTAGAGCAGAAGGCTGGAGCACATGTTCCTGCAATTCATCATTCCCCAATTGGAAAGAGAAGGAATACAAGCCTTCATGAGTACACAGCACGTAGACTGGCTTTCTAACATCTGCTGCCAGTCGCCACGGCTGTAGGTCAAATGCCTTTGTGTAGCTTATGTGACATTAGTGTCATCATCAGATAAGCAGTTTCTTGAAACAATGGTCACGGCAAGAGCTGAAACCAGTGATCATCAGCTGCTGCTTAGCAATGAGAAGACATGGCCATTCTGTCCTAGGAGACACTCAAGACCTGATAGATCTGCATCTGAAAAGCTCAAGCAGATCAAAGATGCAGTTAAACTATGCTGGCTGCTCCTACAAAGACCTGAGGCATCGCTTTTCAAGGACTTCTTGTCACAGAAAGACCTTAAACTTCTGCAACAGCTGCCTACTTTGCACCACAGTCATACTTTAAGATATAGATTGTACAGGACTCGGCAATCTGAGGGCATCAGTTATGACAGTATCTCCCAACATTGCATCTGACATAATCTGGACTGGAAAGGTTGAAAACGACTTCACAGCTGAGAAGATACAAGAAGCTTCCTCTATTGCAACTGATGACTTCTTCACACTTCTCCTTCTACACAGAGTTCCTCTGTGGCGTTCCTCCAGCAGAAACATTTTACCATGCAGGATGAGTAAGTGTTATCGGAGGCTGGTTTCTACACTGGTTCTGGTATTGCACAAGCCTTCCATTTTGTTTCTGGGTTCTGATTAGTTAGGTTCCTACAGACACACGGCAAAGCAACATTCTAGATATGTAATACTATGACAATAGAAAATCTAGCTGGGCATGCAAGTTGTTCTTTATATTAATTTATATCGGAAAAGATTGATCGGTAAAAGCCAGAAGATACGTCTGGGAATCTAGCTCATCCTCTCAGAGAGAAATACATGTCTTCTGCTCTGTCTTCCCCCTGTGAACTTACTTTGAGATGAAAACAGGCCACAATGGGTAACTTCTTCATAGTGAGTTGTTTGGTAGATTCCTGGTAGCTATGGCAACCACTACATTTGATTTTGGCACTGCTTCCTAGATGTTCTGGCCTTGTAAACCTGAAAAAAATATTAAAAAGCAAAGGGATGCACAAAACTATCAGACTGTTTTCCACATATGCTGAAAACACTTTTACTTGTGGGTCACTGGCAGCACAAGAGTGAGTTCATGGCTTTTAAGTGTCCTTTTGAAAAAAATCCAACACCTGTAATGAGGTAAAGTGCTCTGGTTCAGATATCCAAATCTGACATTTATCATTGCTCTGCTTGGGAACGCTACACTGCAGTGCATCAGTGTCTGAGAATGGAGCTAAATGTCAATTCATCTCTTACAACAGGACAGCTAATTTTCATATAGAAAGCAAAGATCTTTTGTCCTCAAACCCCGCAACATTGACGTGGAAGTTCCGAAGCAAGTTGACATGATCTGTGCTCAGCTGCGTGCCACCTGCAGGACACTCTTCTAGCTTGTAGCCCGCCAGGGCTAGGATCAAAGCTCTGAGATGGAAAGGGCTGTAAACACAAAGTTCTTTTCAAAACACAGATATCTTCCCAAAAAACCCTGAGTGTTGACATCTATAAAAGTCCTCTTTCAAAATTTTCAGACAGAACTGCTCAAGGGAGCTATAGAAGGAGAGCATTACAGAACAGGGAACTGCTCAGAGAAAATATACTGCCTCTATGTTCTCACAACGCCACTACAGCAAAACATCTCTCACTGTTTCAGAACCTGTCAGCACAGAAAAGGCGAGGAGGATGGACTGCTAAGCCTCTTCCTCCGAGTTTAGACTTCCACAGGGCACATATATCATCTCCCCAGCGGCTATTTTACAGCACAAATTTTTTGAGATGACATATTTTGAAACACAGTTGAACATTTTACATTAGCGCACACACTACGCACGTGAGAGCAACATGGCATCAGCTCTGCACTAACCCTACCTTGCCTCATTCTGTTTACGGCCAACGCAGCATCCAGCATTACTTGGTGATCACAGCCTCTTGGTCTCTCCTCTCGTTTGATTAACAACATTTCCTTTACCTCATCCTGTGCACCATTTGCTGGTTTTATTTATTTATTTTTCCCTCCTCCTTTCTCAAGCCTGTAAAANGGTCATTAGGCACTGGAATATGCTGCCCAGGGAGGTGGTTGATTCGCCTTCCCTGGAGGTGTTTAAGTTACGGGTGGACGGGGTCCTGAGGGACATGGTTTAGTGTTTGATAGGAATGGTTGGACTCGATGATCCAGTGGGTCTCTTCCAACCCGGTCATTCTGTGATTCTGTGATTCTGTGATTCTGTTAGGAGTGCCTACATTTTGCTGGTTTTTTTCCTTCTTCAAGTTGGCTTCAAGTTGTGCGGCTACACCGGTTGACTGGATCTAATACTCAACCTGCTTCCTAACTTTTGGCTAAAACCCTAGACCCGTCTTCTTTACGTGTGCGTCTCATTTCATACCTTCGCAAGCAGTCTGTGAGAGTGGTGGTGCCTGATACATGGCTTTCCCCATTTACGACACTGCCATCACTCCCTGGACTCAGCGGCCAGAACGGGGTGGAGGAGCCTGGCAAATCCAAACTGATGTCCCAAAACGGGTCTATCGTTGTGGAAACGCCACTATGAAAAAGAAAGCGGTTTAATACATGTTTGAAGGAAGTAAAAGAACAGTCTCGGTCACTTTCGGGTGTGCACCACATACTCACTTCTAAGAATTATGGGATATACATCACCCCTAGAGGGCACTCGAAGATGATAGAAAATATAGTCACTCCAGCTTATTTTCCCAGAATGGATTGTTTTTCTGAATATTTAAATGCCAGATGTTTTAGGAAATGTAGGTGATGTATTAAATGGAGAATAGATGCATTTAATACATTTTCCCACTCACTGGAGCCCTGTGACTCAAAGTGAACGTGCAGGGTTCCTCAGAGACAGCAGTACTGGTCATACCACTGACCAGTATAAACCAGTTAACATCTATGACAGCAGCAACTAGGTTAGCAGTGCAGTTCTTAGGTCAAGACATGGAAGGTGGTGCTTAAGGCTACTTGGATAAAGAGACAGCCCAATATTTCTGCTATACAACACTGCACTGAAATTAGCTTTGCAGTTCATATTAGCATCTCCTATAGCATTTGCAATTTGAGAGACCAAAGAAAACTGCATCAAGAAATAGCATATATTCTCAATTAGATTTCTCTACAAGACAGATGAAGATAAGCAAAAACTAGGCTACAGAAAGAGGTTCTCAAAATTACAGCTTGTGTTGACTAAAATATCTTCTTCCAGTATTTACATTTTTAAGAGAACTCCAGAACCCCTGGAGCCTAAGTCCCTAGGCTGGAAGCATGTTCTGTTATGCTTATTTTCTGAGTTCTCTCTTCCTCTAAAATTAGGGTCTTTCACTCTGCAATCTCATTAAGCCTTCAATATGCTACTTTTTTTCCAGCTTCATTTGTGCAAAAGTTGTCAATTTTCAAAAGAAAACTTCTTTTGTTAAAGTTTCATCAACGGTAATATTTATGTCACAACACAAGAAGCTTTTCATTATCACACAGGGATTCCGTGGCTCTACCAGGCAAAGAATAAAATTTCGTATGTTTTCCTTAAAGTAAGTCCTCTGCAAATCTCTCCAGGAAACTGGGAATAAAAGCAGATCCAAACCAGCACAGCACCGCAGTCCATCTAGAGGACTGTGTAATTATAGAGAACTCAAGATAGGACAAAATAATAACTCTGCCTTCTACACTATGGCCATGCCAAACATCTTGAAAGAAAAAGCCAGCTTGCTCCAGAACACAGAGCAGAACAACAAATACATTTTTCCTTACTCTAGTAAAAACATTCACTTGCTGGTAACTGAGATTACATCAGGTATCAGCCACTTTGAAACCTCTCCTGATGATACATGAGGCTCCTAATGGAAGGAAAACCTGGTTGCGTATCAGCATTTTTTTAAATGTAGTGGTAATTACACTTTCAAAACCAAAGAAATCTTGGAAGTCTTTTCCTTACCAACTTGGAAAAGAACAGCCTTTTACAGACTAGTAAAAAGTTGACGTCCATAGCCTGTGGTGCTTTCCAACTAGTTTTTTGGTTATGTTTTAATAGACAACAGTTAACTGGTAATGGGCTGCATTTAGCTGATGCTGTGTTTAAACAGCTCTTGCCTTGTTGGAATTTTACTGGTATTTTATTTGTATTCAAGATAGGAAAGCTTCAGCTGCTGTTGCACTAGGGTTGTACAGATTCAAAACATAAAAAAAATTACTTACTGGCAGACTTGACAAGTAACATCAGACTGCAGCCCGCCCGTGAAGATTTGGTCTATGATGCAGTTACAGTGGTTGGGGTTGTTGGCCTTCTTCCCATTATCATCACCTGGAGGGATGCAAACATAGGCTGAGAAGTCAAAAATCCTCTGAGGCAACAGTGGTTTGTTTTGGATTGTGTCTCCAGTAACTCTTTGTAATGCAAAGCTATAAACATACTGCAAGTTCACACAGACAATAGAGAACTCTGCAAATGTTGTGCATTAAAGAAAAAACAAGGGAACAAGAGAATTCCTACAAAAACATAACATAAGATAATTGGAGGGTATCTAAATGCAGTTAACTCCTGTAGAGCTGAAGCTTCAAGCCCTATGAGCTGTTGGTCAAACCCTTTGTCAGAGTTCAGCCTTATCTCCCTTTACAGATATTTGCTTTCCGCTATCTGGTACAAAGATCAGTTCCTAAGATGAAGGATATACCGAGGCAGTTCATGAAATCGAATATTTAAACTTTGCTTAGAGTGCTGCTGTGCAACTTCTGTACCTAAAGAAACGACCACAGAAGCACTGGTTTCTGCTTAAGCAGAGCATTCAATAGCACATGACTAATCGTCTTCCTAAATGAACAGAAGCGAAAGGTGAGCAAATGCTACTTTTTAATTATTTCAGTCACCTTCTGGGAGCAAAGTGAGGGGAGGTTTGTTTGGACCCATTACCCCTCACCTGGCTGTCTGCATCCTGTCCTCACAACATAACAAGGTACTGTCCGTTCAGGGTTTCACCAGTGAGAACATGAAAAATGTCCTTATCGGAAGTGGGAAGGTAAGTGCTGGGTCTTCCTCAGAGACGCAGCAATACTCTAAGTTCCCAAGGGGCACAATGGATGCATACTCATCTTTTAGGCATTATAAACTATCATTGCAGGTCCCAGGAGCACAGCAATTCATTTTTATGATCTGAGCGCTGAGATTAGGCCAAGTCAGCTTTCTTAGACTAACCAGAGCATTAAATAACCAAAAATGTCCTGGCACAGTTCTTGACTTTGCTGCTTACTCCTTCCGTTGCCTGCACGTGAACTTGGAGTGATCCACTTTTTTTTTCATTCCCAAGACTGTACTGCTTATTTTCCTTGGATAGGATAGATGCAATTGGTTTTGCTTTGTAAAGAGATGCACACACAAACTATTTCACAGCATCAGCTAATTATGCTGTCAAATCCACCTTAAGATGTCTCCCAATTTCCTACGACTGAAGCTGCTAAGACAGAAGTTTAAGTTTTGCCAGGTTTGCAAGTTATCCTTAACTTACTAGAAAGTATCCAACTTCTGAAACTGAAACATTAAGATGTTGACTCCTCAAATCACAGCTATTACTCAGAACCATTTTGTTTCTAGTCGATTATGTAAAAAAAAAAAACCCTGAAGAAACTAAAAGCATAGGGCAAAACTCCACCACTTTTCTTATGTCTAAGGTGCTCCAGCTGGAGTCTTCTTGCAGCAGGAAGGAATATGAGATTTTTTTCCCCACAGAAGCTTTAGAAGTTTGTTGAGAAACAGTGTATTAACTGACAGTGGTCCCACCTGATACCAAGTGTGGAAAAGCAGACACTGGTGATACCTGCTGAGCTGTAATGGGCCCCTTCGATTCATTAGATCCTCAACGCCTCAGCTCTCACTCAGTTGCCTGCTTTCGAAACTTGGGTTTGACTTGTCAAGAAAAGCATATTGTTTCCTTACAAGGGCTCTTGAACAAAATGCTCTAAAATTAGGTTTCAAATGGGCAAGGGTCAAGCTGGGGGTTATCAGATCCAGTCTCAGGCATTTTTTTGATGGGAATTCCAGCTAAATCTTCCTGAACTTAAGATCCTTTTAAGGTCTCAATTATGCTAAGCTAATGAATAGAGCATACAGAACAGAGACTGTACAAGACATGCTTCACCTTTAGAAAAAGATCACTTACAAGCTTTAAAGACTACATGCGGATTGTCAAAAAAAGACCTTAATGGTTTTCATCCTTCTTTTAAAACTCCACGTTTTAAGGAAACAACATTCAACACCCATCTCGCTCCAACGTCACCATTTGAAACATTATCTCCCTCTCTTTTGTTTCGGGGAGGCAGAAAAGGAGAAATAGTGTCTAGAGCTTTTCCCTGGACCACGGGTACCATCCCTGTTGGACCCCATTAACAGCCATTCCCGCCTACGGGAGAGAACGAACGCTCCCTTTTCAATTATACAAGTCAATTAGCATCAGTGATGAGAGGGTCTCGAAAGAATATCCTGCGAGCTTGTTCCCAGCAAAACAGAAGGGCATTACCCACTCAACATTACTTCCCATGACATTTGATTGGAGAAGAGGGAAAAAAAAAAAAGTAAGATTACCACCTACTCACACTTGTCAATATGTAACAGATGCTGAGAGGAGGTATATTATGCAGCTGAGAACTAGAAGCTGTGAGATTGTTGTGCTCGAGTTAAGGTTCCCTTCAACATTTCTGTCTTACAAAGCAGGTTTTATTTTCGCACATTTTTGGTTTTAGAGCTGGCCATAATTCCTGCTGGGGAAATTCCTGTAAGAGGCTGGTCAGCATAAGACGAAAACCAAACCTTAAAATGCATCAATATACATGCTAACACGATTACGAGAGCGGTAGAAAACTGAGTGTAAAAGTTCAGATTAAAATTAAATGCCCTTTGTTTTACGAATCCAGAAGTTACTACTGTATTTGTGCAATAACTCAACATATTAACTCGTGTTTGCAAATATACACTTTTCATAAGGTACTAAGGGTAAATCAGGCAAAACAACTGTAAGAACAGCTGTAGATTGCTTTCAACATTGTTTTGCATTTTGAAATAAAATAAAGAAGTTTTGCCTCCAAATTCCAATGTCCTTTAAATAAGAAAAAGGAATTTAAAAAAACCAGAAGGATTTTAGAAGGGGCATTATCAAACCATTAGTCTTGACTTGTCTGCTTTACTTTGGCCCCCAGTGTTCTCAGCATCTGCTTGTTATTCTTTGACAAGCAGTCTACACACAAATTTATAAGGATCATAGCAGAAGACGTGTTTCACAAGCCTATGCTCTATTAGTTCCTAAGAACATGATGCAGAATTCAGAGAGCAAGGTGGTGTTTTACTCCAAATCTCAGCACAAAATTCTTTCTCTGTCATGATACCCAGCACCAGGCTTTTACGTTTGCTTTGTAGCAGAACTTGTTAAAGATGAATGCAAAATGCTTCATGAAAACCAGATCAATGAGGAATAATCAGCTTTAAAGTAGTACGCGGTTTTTTTGTTACACAACTGAATAATACTGGTTGAATACAATTTGAGATAAAGACATAGGATTACTTCAGTTTTTCTATCTTGATATTTGAAGCTTTGTGTACAAACATACACCACTGCCACTGCTGCTCATTGTTCTTGCAATAAAATAAAATAATAAAAATTATACAGTCAGTGGGCTGACTCTGGGCTGAATATTATCTTTGGAATTGTAGTCTTGCTCCACACAAGAAAATAACAATTCTGGGCTAAGTTTCTCGAAGTCTGAATATGTCTGAGACAGTAAACAACAAAGCGTTTGGGTTATTGTAACCTCACTCTCTTGGGAGTTTGGAGAATTAGAACCTGAACTTCTTCCAGAGCACTGATAATTAAGACCTATCTGTTATGTTTACTAAAAGCTGACCTAATTCTTCATGGACTGGGTAGAAACACCCATTATTTACATTCCTGAGCACTGGAACTCCTACATGAAGAACAGCGTATACTTTGGACTTGTCTGTCAACACATGCAAGAAGGAATATAGCAGGTTCTGATCACTTTCAGCATCTTCTATACCACGAACGCACTCAGAGACTGAAACCCCACGTTGCTGTGCATTTTATTTATCATACATGCCCAGGTTCAGGCGAAGGGCCAGCCTTGAACACAAAGCATGTGCCTTTCCCTACACAACCAGGCTGTTCACAGCATCGCACTGGGGAAGCAGCTTGTATCTGATGGGGAGTAAGCCATGAATCCCATTTGAAGCTTTTGTGGTTGGCACAGCTGCCAATGTACAGTGACACTGCACAAGTCTGAGCTCTACCAAAGCAGCAAGGGAGATGGGAATAGCACAAGAGGCAGGTGTAGCTCTAAATGTCATTCTGAGTAGCAGCATTGGAAAAAGAATTCAGATTGTAGCTTTTTTAATTGTCAGTTGTGCACACTTTGAGTGAATGGCAGAGAAAAAGGAGTATTTAATAGCTTAGTATTTTTTTTTTTAAATCAAAATACTACTCTATAGTTACTCCCTCCTCCTCCAGCAGCTGGAATGAAAAACAGCGATGCACAGGCACAACAGGCTACATTCCCTTTTATTCAGAGACATTACTCCAGCAGCACAGAGAAGCCCTGTTAAGTGTTCAGAATGTGCCCCGCAGAGCTCAACCCAACAGCACGAGCACAAGCAGAGCCGTCACCCCTGAGACATGATTTATGTGGGTGATTGTGCAGGTATCCTGGGCTTCCAAAAGTATATTAAAAACAAACCAAGCCAAACACTCCCTGGGCCAGTGCATATAATAATCTCAGGGCATTTAATTTTATGTTTGAGGGTTTGCAATACTAAAGCCTAATTTTTAAACATGCATCAGAAAATCATATTTTTTTTCCTTAATTTGGGCAATAACAGATATCAATAACAGGCCTTTAAAGATTTCTCTGACTTGCATTAGGACACTTCCTAGAAGTAGGAGTAAATGGAATGGAAAAGGGATAAATGACCCATGTCAGCCAAACAAATATCACTGCATGTTTACACAGTTCTTAGCATAAGGAAGACTTTATTTTGGTGCCTGGAGCTTTGATGATCACAGATAATGTCCAAAAGCCAAGGCCTTTGGACAAAATTTTCTCCATACTTTATTTTACTTCATTGTATGTTAATTGCAGAATTTGAGTACTACTGACTAGAAGCTTTAAAAGCTTTTTTGATTCAGTAATGTAAGTATTTAATATTGGCGGGGGAGGCATTATTTGCTTATTGCAGCTTGAGGACATATTCTCACTATTAGTAATATTTTTTATATATTTATACTTCAAGTGTGCACGTGTGTCTGTGTGCACTGGTAAATATGCAAGTGGGAAAACTTCCTCATTACCTAGCAAACTTGTTCATTCCAAAAGTGGTTTATCATGATCACACTTGAAATTCTGGTTTAGATGAACCCGTTTGGTTCTCACACAACTGCTCAACCACTTCTTTTAAATTGCCTTGATGCAGCGTAAATTATTTACCGTAGTTTAATAAAGTCTATTTCTTCAGAAACAGAAATTTAAAAACCTGGATGCACAGATGCCAAGGATCCAGTGCCTTCCCACTGGTAGCACTCTAACAGCTTAGTTATGTCCATGTAAGTAGCTCAAATGTAAGGATATCCATTAGATAACTGAATTTCAGTGCAGGTATTGACTATAAATACACTACTCAAAAAACCTCAGTACTAAAGGTGCAAAGTCTCTTAATTCAATTCAAGCTGGCTGAAACCATTTTGAAATACCAACTCAAAAGTGAGTGTTTCCAACACACCTGTGATAACCAACCCATAGCACAAGAATCCACACACATGCACATGCTCTTTCCCTTTCCATCATACCCCTGGAGGTGTGCAAGGCCAGGTTGGATGGGTCCTTGGGCAGTCTGGTCTAGTGGGAGGTGTCCCTGCCCACGGCAGGGGCATTGGAACTGGATGATCTTTAAGGTCCCTTCCTACCCAAACCATTCTAGGATATAGTTTTTTCAAAGTTTTAGGACAAATCACAGTTTCATTTTCATTCAGGCCAAAGAGGCCAAATGGACCCAAGAATAAAGAAACTGTTGAGAAAGCCTGATGTTGGCAATTTCAGAAGGTACATCAGATCGATTCTTCATTTAGAGTCAAACCACATTTTAAGAAAAAGAAAAAAAAGGAAATCTTTTAGTCTTTTCAGATTCTTTATCAGTTTGAAAAGAATGCAGGGATCTTTGTTGTTGCAAGCTTTTTCTTTACAATTCTGAGAAGAAAATACCGCACCTTGATGAACTGATCAGGAAGTAGAGAAGCAATATGAACATCATTTTATATCAAAGATGATGAAAAAAGGTTCAAGATCTGTTGGCTCAGCGGTTCAGAATCTTTACAGGACCCATGAAGTATTTGTGTTTGCAGCTGAGTTTATTCAGTATTGAGAAGCGAGAGGTCAGTATTTGGGCAGACTCTGCTCTTTACAGTGCATCAACGCTGGTTTCATTAGGGGTACTGGATTTCCATTAGTGATGGTCAAATGACAGATACTAGTAAATACAGGAGATCAGCTCTCCTTTCCTTAGGAGCACTCTTTTTGGAGAAGACTCTCCTTGGAGGACACCTATTACGAATCTGAACAAGCACATCTGCTATCATAGAAGACTCTCTCAAAGATAAAAGCCAGACTTCAAAATGTTTCAAAGCAGCCTTCCCTTTGATAGTCCCTCTGACAAGCCAAAAACTGAACCTTTGAGTGCTTCTTCTAAGAGCACTAGAAGAAAGTTGAGTGCTTTACAGCTTTTTTTTGGTGACTAAGGATTTTTCCTGTTTGTTTTACTAGTTTCAACCCTACTATTTTTCCCTTTCAAGAACAGTAAAAATTTCTGTGCTTAAGTGAATTGAGCTAGATCAAACACAGGCAGATTGGGAAACTTTTAGTTCAGATTTAGTTAACTAACACGAAATACATCCTTACATATGATATTATATATTGATTCAAGACTTTTATATGTCACCTCTAAAACCATGTCACTGAATATTTTTACTGCATTGTAGAATGGTATATTTTTATATACAGACTGATAAAAGACACTAAACCCAAGTATTACTGTTATTTCTTATTCACATTTCCGTAAGCAATGTAGCTTACAATAAATACAGCAGAATATTTAAGAACAGCAATAGCCTCCCCTATGTTATTTTCATCAGTCCCATGGCACTCTGAGTAAGAGTTCTAACTACCTCATGTATAAATAGAATAAAAAGGGCAATTTAAAAGAAAAGACAGTGACTCACAACCAATAAGAGAAGAACACGATGGTGATTCAAACCAATGTATTAAGTAATCACTTTAGGTAATTTCTGACTGTGGGAATGGTTTATTAATTTATTTATGATTCTTTTCCTTTAAGTCGCCAAACGTTTTAAGAGGGATTTGCTAAGACTGCTGTACTGGAAGACACTACTCTTGATTTAAGAAGAGACTGTTCTACCTCCTTTTGATGCAATATTCCTTGTTGATTGGAGACTGGGTACAAGCCTTACCTTTGCAGTGTCTGTGTAGCACATCTAATGCAGCAATGAGGAACTCGTGTGCATCTTGTTGCTCGTACCCTGCTAAATGCCGTGCATGAGTCCATACCAGGTGCAATAACCTATATGGAATGTGAGGAGATCGGTGCCCAGAGTAAAACTGCTCGAAGCAAAGAAAAGGACATGACTGTTAACAAGTTACACAGCCTCAGTGCATTTAATTATTAAAAACTTAAAATGAGTGCAATTAGTCAAATTTAAACCATTTTATTGTGATGGTCTTAATAATAAAATACAGCGACAGCTTTTTATCACAGACTATTGAAAGGATCTCAGAACTGTGCACCTCAATTTTTTTCCCTTGAAATTACTTCAGTTTGTGACGGATTAGCCTAAAATAAGGGAGAAGGGAGCCGAAAACAACATTCAAATGTTCCTTTTATTAAAATATCCTGGGGGGAAGAAAAGAATTCCACATTTGCAAAAGATCAACAATTATGTTCACAAATTACACCCCTCAAAATCAGGACAAACACTGAAGATGAAAATATTAGATACCAGCTGCCATCCAGCCCCTGAACCAAGGCGCAATACCTCTTTGCACCCAATGGCTGCACACAGTCTTATCTTATGGACCAATTTCCAAGCAGGATAGCAGCCTCGTGCCAGCCCTGGCCTTTTGCTGTACGGCTACCGCAGTGCAAGGCTTTAGAAATAACTATTTGGCTCAGCCGTCTGCAAGAGCTGAAGGTACTGCTTCATTCACCTGTCCCCAAAGGCAACCACCCATTACCGTTCCTGCAGGGCGTCACTGCTGGAGATCTGGTCCTGGACCAGTTCCTGCATCTGCTTCGTAATCTACTTGGGTCAAAGTCTGATGAGCTGGCTACCCTGGCAACTGGAATTGCCCCAAGTGATTTTGCCAGAAGTGGTTTAGAGAGGGCACAGACAAATTAGTCACTCACCAAAACCGTGATGTGAAACACCACTGCTGAGCGGCGATATGCAGCCGGGGCAGTAAATCAGACCAGAAGAGGAGGAAGATAACCACTTACTCCACTCCAGGCTGTTTTTCTTTTTGAATAACAATCAGACAGCTCCCACTTAAAAATAAAACAACAAAAAACCCCCAAACCACACCTTCCCCCATACTAAGGGTCCGTTTCCCTGGGTTGAGGTTCAGCTCCCTCCTTTGCCCTCTCCAATTCTATCGGAGTGCTACTGCTGCAGTGCTCCTGCTTTTGTCTTTTTGGGTCCAATTCTGGCACTCAGAGCCTGAGACCAAACAGCCCGCTATGGAGCAAGCTGACTTCTGTACCTGTTCAAGAACCCCTGCACCATGATGCCAGTTCAAAAAATCAAAGCAGAGACGCTTGTGGTGCCCTTGCAGAGAGCTAGAAAAGCCCAAGAAAATTTAATTCCTTGGGCTTTGTGTTGTATTTAATGGGCTAACATTTTATCTTCAACAAATGAAAATTTATAAGTCACTTTGCCTTCCCTAGCATTTGGAAAAGGCATTTGCCAGTAAAGGGTGCCTGCAACACCATGATTAAGCTTTGCCGAGATCCTATCCAATCGATGGTGGTTTATTTTCAGTTACTCTTCCCCAAAAGAGGTCAGTAAGCAGAAAATACACAGTACAAAAATAAGATATAAACCTCCAGCAAGATAAAATTTCTCTCTCTCGTTGGAGATGCAGGCTTCCTTCCCCAGCCCTAAGTTTCTCAGCCTGAGTATTTTATATCCGTACAAGCACAGGCACTGTGCTATCACACAAACCTCCCCAGATAAAATAGTATTTTAACGGACAAGTAGGCAAAAGGCAGCACAATCTTCTCATCTACTCCTCATATCTGTAGGGTTTTCTAATGGATTATAGCACATTTCTGTGGAAGGGATTTCTTTATTGCAAGCTCCACTTTTCCCAAACAAGAAGATAAACCTCTGCAGCCGAACACCTCAAAATGCTTCCACAAATAAACAGATCAATAGTTAACTTTGATGCCAGCAGGAATGACACTAAGGGACTGGAGCAGTAGTATGGTAATTGAAATCTGCTGACGCAGCTGCTGCTCAACATAATTCAGGGAACTGCAGCAATAAAACTTCTCTGTTCTGTCATTCCTCGCAATTAGTCCCAGAGCTCTCCGGTCATTTTAACCAACAGCACTCTCCGTAATTACTCCGCTGCAGACACCAGACCTGCCAGCAGATTTTACTTTCTCTTGTGCTTCATTAGGATTAGAAGACTCTAACAAGAAGCTTTATCAAATTATTAGCTATTATCACAGAGAAACTAGAAGCACACCTAGCAAGAACAATACTGAATCTATGTGAGAATGGGGGGAATCTTCACTGTTCTATCAAATCAAGAATGAAACAAGAGAATCTGAGCGCATTCAATAGCAATATTTTATAAAATATCCATCCCATCTCTGTTGTCTCCTCGTTGCTGAGGAGAGCAGCCTTTCACAGCTGTTCCAATCACAAAAAAAAGTCCATGTAAAGTCTTATTGAATCACTGTTATACAAACCTTTTAAATAAAGTATGCAAATATAAATAATTATGTATTGGCAAGTCATCTTTAAAACACTTCGATGGCACAATTCTTCCAAGAATAATTTAAAACAAATTTTCCTTAAATTTGTTCTCAGTTCAGCAGTATCAGTTGTTTATATTGGAGAGAACTAGTTCAGGCAGTTTGAAAATGCTGGGTAATAAACTGTCTAATTGCTGTTCCAGGAGAGGAGGGAAAAAACCAAACCAGGATTCAAAGCCTATCCCCTTACACACAACCCAAGTAACAGTAACTTTCTTTTTTTGCTCTTAAAATCCTTGCTCTTGGATCAGAAAGGAAGAAACTAAAGGGAATTTAGAGGATTCTAGGCTTTGTATTTTGCATTACTGTTATCAAGAATATACAGGTACCAGTCAGGTTTAATAAAAACAAACCACCACCACACACACTTTCCTTTTCCCCTCCTGCCAAACACACAGGCCCAGAAGTTCCCCAATTATGTGAACAGATACATTTGACCTATCCTGCACATGGACCAACTAAACAGCCCCTCTGTAACCAAGAGTTTGTAGACATAAATCCCACACGAGGCTCCCACACGAAGCTAAAACTTCCTCTTAGAAACTCATTCTCCATTTAGACTTAAAACGTTCTGAGAATTACAATGGGTAATACACACATCTTTCAGAAGAAGAGAACACCTACTGGAGGGTTACCAACAGTTTTCCTTGCACGCGCTCTGTATGGTCCATACTAATTTCAGAGAAGACTTTACTAAATGGGCACAAATTGTATTTTGAATTACAAAATGCAAGGCCTGTCTACATAAAGAACTGTAACTACTTTTTCTCCCTTGTACCTTTGTTGTAACTTATTTTATACATAAGTCATCTCAACAGCAACAGCTGGCCACTTAAGACATCAAAGCCATAAATCATCTCGTTCTTTTCCCTTTTTGTCCTCACTTCTCAACTTTTCACACAGTTGTGCTGTGCACTTTTGAGAGGCTCAGGAGGATGAATAATGCTGGGAATAAAGCAGACCTTGTTCTTTACATGTCTCAGCGGATGCACTGCATTCTGCTATATTCCCAGGTATTCTTGCTATTCCAGTCACAAACTACATGGAGATACGAATCCACTAATTGTACGATCCTGAACGGTCATCCTGTAAAGTACCAAGATAATTTTTCATTGGTGAAACAAAACCAAATTACTAATACCAGTAGGTAAAAAGTAGCACACAAACCCTTTCAGCCAAAAGGCTCAATGAACAGAATCTCTGTGTTCTATCCTCCCTCCATCCAGTTTCACCATTATCTGCTACTCCTAAACAGTCTTCATTCCTTTTCTTATGCAGTGCAATTCATGCCATGATTCTATTGAGAAATAGCTTTCACGTAGCACAAATGAGAATGTTAATTGATGCATTTAGATATTTTTAAAACAAACAGATATCAGTGCTTGGCATATCTGCAAGAAAAGCTACCAGCAAAAAACTCTGTTCTGAGAACCATCAGATATTCATTACTCACCACCAACCTACTTCAATGTGGAAGAACTTTGTAGCTTCCCATTTATCACAGAGAAATCACACAACCTATAATAACTAAATGATCTTAAAAGGGGCACGTGCTTTCTGTTTGAAAAGCAAACCAGCAAAACTTGCTTGTTTACATACAGCAAGTTTCACTTCATATTCAAAACAGTCTCTTTTTTCTTCTGGAGAGTTCTTACTGGCATGAATTCACCAGATCCCAGGGCATTCCATTTGTCTAAGATCACACCTTTGGAAAAGAAGGGTGGAGGGGAGATGAAGTTAACCCCTGCCCTGATCGTTTGTCACTGGGTAAAATGCCTTGGAATAACTACAGCAGTTAATCCCGGTGGGAAAGCTATGTAAAAACAAGACAGAACCTGAACCAAAGTTTCCCCAGTAATTCAATTACAAAGGAATTCTTAACCATAGTGCTGGAATCTCCACTGCTTAGCTTTCCTTCATTCAGGTCTCATCTCTGCAAAGCCAGCTTAGGAATCTTCAACATAAGCACTGCATGCAGTTGGGACATGAATGACAACAATTCTGCTCCAAAACTGCAGGATATTGGTTTTAATCCTGAATACAGAGAAATTAAAACTCGTTGGGAAACAGAATTTTACAATGGCTGACAGAACCATAAACGTAACACGGTATTTACCTCTTGCAAGGTAAAATACACTGAGCTGGTTACAGATAGTTTTGCTTGTGGAGGACTAAGCTCTAGTTTTATTTCAAGATGGTCAAGTCCCTCTTTGTTGTCCTCCCACAGCACATAGATGCTAATATTTCAATGTGAAATCAGGACAGAGACTATTGTATCTGCTGTCCTCACAGTCTGATTTCACAGCTCTGACTCTTCCCTCATTCATACAGCCTCATGTCATCAAATGTTAATTATTAGAATTAATGTAAGCATAGGCACACATTTTTTTGGGGGGGAAACAAAGGCTGAGATTCCCAAAGTTGTGTGTGAAATTCAACTTGATTACAATTGAAACCAATGCGAATGCTGCGTTTGAGCCCCATTTTGGATGACAGCCTGCTCTTCATTACATGTTTGTACATAATCTTGCAAAAGATACCCTAGGCCATTAGCCGGGCTCCACGTATAAAAATGGAAATAAAAATCCTTACCTAGACAGGGTTTGTCCTTTCTCCAGCCCCTCAATCTGTAACGTGACACTCATTTCCCCTTTCCCAAGGGAATTTTTAAAAATGCATGTGTGTAAACAGAATGTGGTGATATTAATCAGAATGAGACTTTATACCACAATTTGATGAAAGGATATCAAGATTCTAATCGTACCTGGTTTTTAAATAAGCAAATAGGTTTCTCTGCTAATAGTGTACAGAAACTGGTATTTCTATACCAGGGCTCATTTTTTTTTAAATCTAGGCAGAGGGATATTTCCCCATCTAACTGCACATCTGGTTTCGATAACTCTGCAGCTGCTACCTATTGATGTGCCTGCCTTTTGTTTCTACCTCCCTTCCTGACAGACTCAGGAATAATTGAAAAATAAATGAAAAAAAGATAAGTACAACATACAACTAACGACTGCCAAACAGCAATGAAGTGCAAATTCACGTGACTGCCAACTACGAGCAGAAAACAACTTTGTCCTGGAATGGCTAATGGGGACTTTTCCTTCCATTCCACGTATGTTTAACTCACCTGCAACAGTCATCTCTGACAGAAAAGGCACAGAAGTAAAATCAAATTGAAAATCACAAGATAAGGTAAAACTATTTTAGGTTGGTCTCAGTTTGAATGAACTTCCATAACAGCTTATACACAAAAGACAAGTTCTGCATACAGACATCTCCAGCTTTTAAATGCTCTGTAACAGCCAGTACTAGAGGGCTTTTTGGGTTGGCTGGTTGTTTTTTTTCCCAGTCACCAAGAAGGCAGATCTGTTACTGTGGGAAGAGTCACACGATTGGGTTGGTTTGTTTTTAAAGGTTCATCTAAAACTAGAAACCCATATCTAACCATAGTCCTTACATTTCCTATGTGGAACTAAGATGGTTAATAAAGCTCCATCTACTCTATTAAGGAAAATACTGTGTCTGTCTCTTAGAGCACAGACCAGACCCAGAGAGGCACAGGACAAAGCCAGGCACCTGAGTAAGGGAAAGAGAAACTCATTCATGCGAGATACAAACTGTACCAAAGCATTCACTTTTCTACATCCTTTTGACTGTCAACGGGTTTCCGCATAAGAGATGACAACAAAGATGTTTCTCTGTGTTAGAAAGCACTGGATCAAGATGTTTAAAATATTTATGCAGACCTACATAAGCCAGTGCCCTAAACCACAAGGCTATACACGACTGCTTTATTCTCACCTCCAATATCATCCAAAGAGTCTGTGACATATATTCCAGTTACAACTTGCACCTTTAATTAAAGCTCACATTCAGTTTTAAGACTAAAGACTTCTAGATCAGTCTCAGAAGAGCAGGCTGCACTGTAATTATTTCCAAAATCAGCTTTGCCTAAACAAGGGTGACTTAAGAATAGGACTTTAAAGGCCAAGAGATTCCTTTTCTATTCTGACAGTAGGGTCCCACTCAACCTTCCCTGCTCTGTTTTGCCACACCTTGAGGGGAAATGTATTTTGCAGCCCCTTTGTATCTGCAAACAGAACACAGTCCCTTTTAAGAAACAGTCAGCATCTGTGCAAAGGCAATGCCATTGTGGAAAACAGCACTCACCTCCTGAAAAAGCGTAGACATTTCACAGACCAGACATGAGCTGGGGCTTTGCATTTCACATTTGTGCCTGTCGGAGAGGAAGAAATCTCGCAGCAGTGGAGTGTGGGTAAGTGCCTGGACAATACAGTTCATAAAACATGTGTTCCCAAGATTGATTAGCCCTCGTAGACCTATAAAGACAGAAGGGGGAAGAGATACATAAGCATTATCAAGTTAACAAAATGGTATATTTGCATTTTTATATAGATTTTGCAACACTGCCACAGATTTACTGTTTATGCACGGCTCCAAGTCCACAGCTGTGTATTGTTTTAGGTAGGCTATTGGTTTTGATGTACTCAAGGCACAAACTGCCACGAGCTTTCTGACCTACACCAGGATTTGTTTTCTGAAATCCTTAGAAGAAAGAAAACCCCAAGTACAGCAGCACCAATAGCAGCATTTTGCAATGGCTCTTCTGCCATACATCACCAAAATATGTCCCCCTGCCCAATCAAAGTGCAATGACAACCGGTTAAATCACTACAGTAGGCACCAATACATTTAAATACATCAATAAATAAGGTTTCAGGTAGTTTAATAGGCTTTCCCTCATGCACGTCACGAAGCCACAGTAAAGATTTTGTACTGTCATAATGAAACAATCATCTAAGATGGGCAGCAAAGGAAACAGCCTTGACAAAACAAAGTCAGGCTCTCAGATCTAATGCAGACTTAGCAAATCCTTTTTTTTTCTGTACAAAACATGAGATCCAAACAAGACAATCTTAAATAGAAACTCTGAACAACACTGGTTCCACATCTCTTCTAGCTAAGTTAAACATTAATCTATAGTATACATCAAAAAATTCAACTTGGCATAAGAGGATTCATCACACCTTAAGTCAAACGTTCAGTAATGCCCAGAGACGATTTCTTGTGCTTGGAAACCAAGGTGCTTAAAGGAAAGCTCTTTTGTTGCACAACAGAAGAGAGGTTAGGAGTGGGGAAAGCTTTTCAGTCATTTGCAAAGTCTAAGCGAGAAGAAAAACATGCTCAAATCCTTGAGTATTCTTCCAGACTCTTAACATAATACCACCATACAGGAGTGCTAAATGAGAACAACATCAGGTGGACAAAAATGCTTATTTTTAATCAAAAACTTATTTTGAAACAAGATCAAATGCACCAATAGACATAATTCTGGTATCGATTTAAAATTAATACAGTCCTCTTCTGCAATATGAATGGGATTATTACACAAATAAGGAACAAAAACCAGGATTATTTGACAGAGAGTGAAGAATTTCGTTGCCATTCCACATGAATGCTAGCAATGCTGTGGTAATTAAACCTGGTGCAGTTCCCTTGCAGTACACCAGGTAGTGCTCAAAGGGCTCTTTAGCATCTTTCAGTAGGAGGAGGTGTGGTCCGGTTGCTACGTTACCAGAGAGACACGGCACTACATCAGCTTGAACTGCATACTCAGCTGTAGGCGATGGCCACCAAGCCCTCTTAAATTTTTCCTGCATCTAACGCACCACCGGCCTCCTTCCAACAGCTTCCTGGTGCTTCTATTTACACAAAGCGCAGGGCAGAATTTCTCATTATATTACAGTAACTTCTACTGGGCAGAAAGCTTATTGCAATTATTTGCTTTATTTTCATGCTGAGAGGCAACAAGTGTATGCACAACATTAGCAAAGTGTTAAATAGTTAATTTCTTGTAGCAGCTTGAAATATGGTGTGATGCTTCAACTTTATACACAATCCTATTTCAGTCTCCAGGTTTCTGCAAATAACGTCACAACAGAAAGGTGTTCATGCTGTGCAAGTGGAGAAATGTTTGGTCGGTGCTCTTTGCCAATATCTCCCCTGTTTTCTCCATTTAAAACTGGTTTTATTTAAAATACTGACTGTGCAAACAGACGCCTCTAAGGCTCCCTGGACATGTCTGAGACGCACCAGGAGGCTCTACCTATTTCTCCCTGGAAAACTCAGTTGCTCTGGTCAGTGCCAGAATTCCAAGTCAGCCTGCACAGCGCAGAAGACCGGTGGAAGACCAGCATCACATCTAGAGATTCACCCTCTATCACTTCTCTTCTTAATATCTAATTGAGCACTCATGAGTAAAAGCAAACACATAAAGGCAGCTTTTTGGAATCATTTATTAAGCATCATTTGTTACATGCCTGTGGCTGGACCTTCTTTCCCTGTGACCACAAGAATCAAATCTTCCTCAAAGCTGCCACCAGCAGACTAGTTAGAGGCATCAGACTCAGAGGGCTCTCTTGGTCATCTGGTGTCAGTTTTTCATGGGTCTAAAGGGAGAGCTTCACACGCTCTGACTTGAGTGCAGCGAGACAATGGAACCTGCAAAACAGACAAAGCTGAAACGTGAATACTCCACACCCCAATCAAAGAAAAGAAAATGGTGAACGTAGCAAAACATGAGAACTCACTGAGCTGAAAAGGCAAAAAGGTAAAGAGGGCATTCATCAGCCTTAGCCTCGAGGGAGCAATGACTGCAGCTGCCATGCTGTCTCTTAAACTGACATTTGAAATGAAACAGGTATGATGCACTGAACTGCAGCTAAGATACTGACTAAATAATTGCAGCATCTTGGAAAACATCAACATTTGATGTACATAAACTAAAGAGCTGAGAAAACTCAAAACCATATCCTCTTGTGCTTAACTTCATGGAGAAAAAAGAGTTTTGCTGGAAAGCAGCTAAGAAGTAAAGCCTACATACAGCGTGCTGGTCAATAAAATATTAAGGCTGTAAAAGACTTGAGTCTGCCACACCTATTCCCTCCCTATCAATAAAGCCTAGCAACATTTAACTGGAATAGTCAGCACTGCAATATGTGGGTCATAAATTAACAGAAAAATAATAAGCCAATATCTGAAATGCAGCAAGTCCACTTTTGCTGGCATCAACAATTCTTTCCACTAGCACCTCATCAGCAGAGCTTATTTGTACAGAGGAGTGGGCTGACTGCAAGGATTGCCAACAGGATCCAACCTCTAGCAATAAAGCTGTAAGACTTTGCAAACTTCTGACACGTTTCATAGTACTACCTTAACTTCGGTGTCTTATAAACCATTTCTGAAATGAGCAAGAGCCACCAGTGAAATATTAAATATACTGTCTACACAGATGTGTGCTCTTGCAGTAAGTGCAGTTAGCAGAAAAGCATTTCTTTAACTTCTGAACCTTGTTGAGGTATATGTAAAAGTGGAATAAATTAACACTGCTGTCAAGACAAAAAATTGTCACGCACGGTACAATCATAAAAAAGAAAATACCGTTTAATCATCACATCACTGGTCTATAACTAGCTCCTGTCATTCTGTCACATGCCGGACAGGCAGAGCACAGGCAAAGCAGGAAGAAATCTACTCCTGCAATACCTTGAGTACACGTAAACCCATCTGGGAAATTCTTTCTACATCTGGTCTCAAACCTAGGTTCTAAGCAGCTGGCTTACCTTTGTCAGCTTCAGTTGTTCAATCTTCTTCCAGTACCAGTCTCTGTTGGTTTTTTTTCAAACGCTTTAAGCAATAAATCTGCAATACTGGGCAACAACACTTGCTGTGAGCAGGGAGATCTAGAACACTGTTCTGCACGTTCACCCACGCAGGCGAGATGAAAAAGCCAAAACAAGATAAAGCAATTCCACTTCTCTGTGAAATGCAACTGTACAGCTATTAAAGGTGGGGAAGGGGAGGAAAGAGAGGACCATACATGAATACAAAATACAGAAAAACCAATCGGGTGCATATCTTGCTCTCCTGGAAAAGATATTGTTTGTCTCTATAAATGAGGCTTCGCACTGGGAAAGGAAAGACAGCAGACAAACCAGTCTGAACAAATATTATTGCACAAAAACTGTGATTTATTTGAATGAAAATTCTGGAAGTAAGAACACAGGTCACTATATAATGCAACTTTGAGAGACAATCAGGACATCATTCAGATGCACCAAGGCACAGCTTGAGACCCTTTATACATGAAACACAGGTTGGCAACATCTTAGAGCAATTTGTTGTCCCCTGCTTAGAGCCCTCCCAGTTCCCCATCTGGTGTCGATGTTTCCCCATGTCCATCCCAGTATCAGAAGTCAGTGCAAGCTGAGGAAGTGCTCACTGAAATATTTAGAGAGTTCAACAGAACCCTTGGAAACAAAACACGTCACATGGCAATGAAAAGTTCCACAGCAATTTGGAGGTTTCATCCCACATTCATACAACAGGAACTGCAATATCACCTGAGAGCACCTTTCTGAAAGCATATTTCAAGGGAGAACTGCCCTACTTTTTAGCACCTATAACTAAATCCAAACTCTCTCAGGTATCAGGTGCAGACTGTGCCACCCATTACTGGAACGCATCTGTTACAAACACCGGCCCCAGTCAGGCCAATACAATTCTCCTCTAAAGCTCTGCCAGGGGTTGGTGACAGCAATTACTCTCAAGAGAGAGTCCCTTTTGAAATAATAATATAACCCACTATTTTCAGAAAGCAGCAGTACATAGGTACATGAAAATACAAGCCTGCACAGCAAAACACATGACATTCCCTGACACTGGCAACCACGTGAGTTATCAAAGTAACAACCACATCATTTTCGTGATTTATTCCATATCACTTCAGGTAAAGCATCCTTTCCCAGTGGCTGCAGGAAACCCGCAGGTAACTGTAGAAACAGGAATACTGAGTCAAATGTGTTAGAAAAGGTCTTTCCAGAGGGATTCACAGGACACATGTACAAACAAACTTACCGATGACACACTCAGGTATTCAACTACTTTGACAAGAGTTGAAGAAAAAGCTACATAAAATTTTTCCATAGCCAAGTTAAATGAAAAAATTCAACCACGTGATCTTAAAAATTAACTTAACAACTCAACGTCTCTACAACAGTGAGAAGCAGCCTGATAAGAAAAATGTATAATGCTAAAATAATATAAACCATTCAAGATGCTGAATGGTTCTAAACTGCTAAGTCACAATCAAGACGACAGACATTTCCAAGAGGCTAAACTTGAAAATACTGCATCCCCACACTGAACCTCTCCCAGATTTATATAACCACCAAGCTATAGAAAAAACCTCTCTAAGCAGAAAACATGAATATGAGGCTTTGGAAGAACTAGACTAGAACAATTCAGTTAAATGAATGAAAAAGATGTAGTGACATCCAGATACGTAACGCACCACAGAAATGTTCTAGGAGCTCCCGTAAAAAGAGCAAACTCAGGAACATTAAAGAACATCACAAAGATTATGAGACACTCCCACTGAGCAGTGCTGAGCAGCAACATCAGGGACACCAAGGCTGCAGCACTAGGCTTCTTGTCATTGCATCTCCTCCTTGCCCTGGCTCTCCCCTATCTAGCACGCTCATCACCTCAACTGCCCCTGAAACCACCTTCCCGAGTCACCATGGGCTCTTCCTCACCAAACGCATCCTGCTCTGTCCTGCAGCTGACCAGCACAAAGAGGTTACAAACCAGACTGCTTTGTTCCCACCATTCTCCTGGTACATGAGCATTCCCTGCAGAAACACTGGGGCAATCACTTGAGTACATGCTCTTCAAACTGACTGACTGTTTCAGACTGGCTAATCAGTAGATCTTTTTAATAGAGCACTTTTGACAGGAACAGTTAACAAGAGATTACATGACAGATCAGAGAAATCAAGATGAACACTCAGGGCAGTAATCTTTCCTCTTTACCTCGTTACCTTTTTCCTCGTTATCACTGCCCCAGGTGAAAACGTGCTTAAGTTCCCCTGTGTTTCTTTTCCCAACTTGGCTCTTTTCCTCCAGTTATTCAAGGCTGTCATGTTAGTCATCGCTCATTTTGAGCCACTGCAAAACCCTTCTGAAACAAAGCACCTCTCTGGAGCTGCACCACTACCACCACCCACCCGCTCTCCCAGCCCCCTTGAGCTATTCAGCCACCAAGAGACACAACCTGGAGAACTTCACTCCTCTGCTCTACCTGACATGTAAGTGAAGCCTTTTAAATCACAAGTCAGAAGAGAGCTGTAGAGCAGTATTTCTTAACTTCAAGAAATTTGATACATGTTTTCAGTTTTTCCATGTTATAGTCTAAGTATCGATGCAAATATTTTTCTCTATTAATGCATCATCTAAAAATACCTCTTAAACATTATGTATAAATGTGTATGCATCAAGATTCATAGGCCACGCCAAATCCTGCAGTTTTGGGAGGCTGGGAAGATGAAAGAATATGTTGTATTTAGATAATCCTGTTACACAAATTTGGATTTCTTCTTCCTGATTTAATTACAAATATTCACATTCTGCACTGACAGAAGTCAAATAAAAAGCCAGCCCCTTCCATCCAGAAGCCCTAACAGACACAAACTCTTTAGTTTAAATATCTGACCCGCGCTCACATCATTTGGAGGAGCCATAAGTTAGGTTCATTCTGTAGAGTACTGGAATTAGAACACAAACAAAATCGACGTTTATTTATTGCCACTGCTTACCCTGTCCAAACACACAAGAAGAATGAGGTAGTTTTTTTCCTTACAAACACTGACCTACCACTGGCAAATTTCCCTACCACCAACCCTTCTGGCAAACACTAACATAAGCACCAAGGCGCACCTGAAAACTAATTTAGAACACGGAAGAGACTGAAAAGAGAACCAGTCAGTATAAGACTATGAAGAACAACTCCTGTTAATAAAGAGAAAATAAATTACAGGGTTATTCTAGCCACACTGCATTATGCATTGCACCATAAACTACAGGTCTACAGACTCCTACAGAGAGAGAAAGGCAATTACATCAGAAAAGGCTTTCTGGAAACAAAAAGAAAATATCATATGAAAAAGAAATATTTACATTCTAAATGAAACCCCAACTTTAACCTTCCAATTTCTGGCAAAAAATTCTGGAGCACAGTATTTTTTTCCATTACTACCGAAATAACAGATTGCTCAACAAACAAGTTTGCTTATGTGTACAAAAGGAAACTGCTCATGAGTGTCTTTCCCATTGAGAATCCTGGAGTCCAGCTACAAAAGATAGCAGACCAGAGGAAAGAAGCATATCCCAAGAACAGCACATGTATAGCAAAATTAATGCTGAAAGAAACAGAATATAGCAAAGCATTCCTCCTTGTACTTATCGCCAGCACCAGAAGACAGTGACTGTTTAGATGGATGAATCACCCAAACCAGGAAAGTTCACAGTTTCGCTATGTCCCTGCTGTACGAAGTAAGTGGAATTCAATCTCCTTACTAATCCCTTTACCTGTTAACACAACTTGACCCAGAGACAAAGATGGGTTGGCGAGTCCACTTAAAGAAATAAACCAGGTGCAATGTGCTCTACAGCTGAGTTACTGACAACTCAACTCCCACGCACTGAATGCACGTTGTGATCTTAACCAGGCTCACATGTCAACTCAAAGTGGTTTTTTTCAGCAGCTTCTGGCGTACTTGCATGCAACTGGGCTGTTCTGGAGTGACCTCAGCATTCACAAGAGCCTTACCCAGATTTTTTATGCTATTTAGGACTGTCATCCAAAAGCCATTGTTTTTAATCATCATCTTCTTTAAAAGACCCAAAAAAATCATGAAAATTACCAAAAGGTAACAACCTGCCTACATTAAATTGTCAGGATACATACACGGTGACGTTTGCAGTGTCTGTTCAGCAGCAGAGATGAACACGTTTTCTAGCACGTCTGTGAGGACGATCTAGTTCATCCACACTGCAATGTAAAAACAGCAGCACTGATAGCGTACAGGCAAGATTAAATAGCCCAGACCAAGCAAATGCGGTTACATTCTTGATGCAGCCAGATTTAGTGTCCCTGCACTGCATTCTCCAGTACTTCTTGGAAGGCTCGTTACCTTGGGCACAGCGCCACAGGAGCGTGTTTGTACTGTTTACAGAGCCACGCTGACACTGCACACATTCACGCTGCTCTGAGCCCAAGCTGAATTTGCATTGAGTTAATGTGGATCAAGACACCAATCATGTCTTTCCAGCATTTACTCTGTCCCCACCCCTCTTCATTAATGGGGAATTGATTGCATCCACTATTTTTATTCAACAGCCTCAGTGACATCACATAATATACTCACAGAAGGGGCAAACTACATCGAGATAGCGAAGACATAATTGGAAGACAGAATAATAATTCAAGAGCAACTTGTTAAATGGGAGAAAGTATCCAAAATCAATTAAATTCAATAAAAACAATTGTGAGGTAGGAGACAAGAAAAATTAACTAGGCAAACACAAAACAAGGAGCAATGGCTATATCAGCACAACCTGAATGACTTAATATTGTTCTTAGCTCTGAGCCAAACAGCATTTTGAAACTCAAAAGCATATGAGGAGGCCTGGGAAGTAGTTATCCTGCAACAAGAAACCTTCAGCTGGATTTAAGCACCATTTTAAGAGAGACCCGTGCAAACTAGGGAAAAAGTCAAGAATATGAATGAAAATTTGCACAAAATTAGTATTGGAGACTGGTGAAATGACTGAAGAAGCCACTGGATGAGCTAACTAATTAAAAAAGATAGTGCTGGAAGACTAAACAAGATGGATGGAAGAAGAGCCAGGCTGACTATCTTCAAGTATTCTACAGGCCACTGCCAAGCGGACTGCAATTAACTCTTGTGGCCTACCAAAGCTATAATAAAAAAAGACTGAGCTCACAAGAAATGAAATTTAATTAGATGTTAAAAATAACTGTCTCACAGTTAGAAAACATTGCAACAAGGGAGTTTGGGACTCCCTGTTGTTTGAATAGTTCCAGAAGAGGTTCTGTCAGCCACTGGAAATGGCCCAATACCCAGACCCTGACTCAGAAGCAGCACTTAACACCCCATCCACTTTTTCATCTCATGATNACACCCCTTCCACTTTTTTTTTTTCATCTCATGACTGTTCCCAAATCCAGGTTAATATCACAGTGTGACACAAACCACATGAACCGGCTTTGGCACTCTCCATACTACATTTACAACATGTTCATCTATGAACTAATCCCTAAACCAATGATGCCTAAACATGAAGCATTTCACAGCCCAGAGGAGCCTCCATTCTTTGCCTTAGGGCGCTCTCCTTGTGATTTCCTTCACCAGTAGATCCTGTGTGAGTTCAGTGGTGTGCAAACACCATGTGCCGCAGTTCTCCAGGGGAGTACTGACCAGTTATGCTCAATTTTATTTGTTTCTCCAGGCTTAAAGCACATCAAACAAGGCAAGTGATCTCCTTAATGATGTGGGCACGCTAAGCCAGGCTGTGAGGTTACAGCCTCTCATTTATTTTGCAGTAACTATATCCTCACGTTAAGACCAAGCACACAGACCAGGTAGGAGTAATTGATGTCCTGTAAGTTCTCGTCCTTCTGATTTGATGGTCATTGGCTCATATTTGCAGACGTTCAGCCTGGTAAAATGAGTCAGCATTCCTAAAATATCTAGCAATACAAACAAACAAACCTCTTAAGGTTAATTTTTCATATACCCTGTGTAAATACAGAAGCTGTTTGAAGCAAGACAAGGGACTGCCAGTATTTTTTCCCTGTGAATTTAAATTAAGCAGCATGCTTCCAAAACAAAACAAAGAGAGCATTTTTGACCAAACTGCTGGGAAGGGCATTTAATCTTCTACTAAAAATCACAGGAAACACAGCTGTAGAAGATCTCAAGTAGTCATCTGGTCTATCCCTCTGCCTCAAAGCAGAATTAAGACTACTAATATTATTCATGACAAATGTTTTCCTGAATTGTTCTTACGACTCCTCAGTGATGAGATCCTGCAACATCCTCTGGTGCACTTGCATCTTGAGAAGTTCCACTGTCATCTCAGTCAAACTAACACAGAGTTTAAGAACTGCAACAACATTAATCTGGAAGATACACATACACTACAGAATCTACAGACAAGCTCCTCTACCAGTAGCATGAGAGCTTCTGAAATAGAATCATTTTTTTTAGTCCTTCAAGAAGACATCACTTGTGTAAGACACTGCAGCATCACTGGGTTTCTCTACTAGAGATTTCTGTGCATCTGAGCGGGTACGGCATGAACCAGTTCCCCATATGCTTCCCTACGAGAAGGAAAAGACAGCAGCCAGACAGCAGCCTTCTGTAGGCCACATCTAGCCAACATGGACCCAAACTGATCACATCTAGAGCAAAAAGGAACAGATCAGAATACTAGTACAAATACTTCCTTCTAGAGGAAATATTTAGCTGTCTTGTAGCTAGAGAGCACGACAACAATCTCAATACAATCACAAAGTTTCATGTGACAAGTCCACAAGGGCTGGGTTTTCACACAGGTAGGATAAAAACAGGGACAACTTCTCCTGGTCAGGATGTAAAGTTGAATCATTTTTCCTGTTAAAGCAATGGCTGCCTTGTACTGTAAGTGTAAAGAATGACCTGAATTAAAAAGAAAACAACAAAAAACCCCAACCCAAACCAAAAAAAGCACCATGGAGAGGCTTTGTCTGTCATAAACTAAGGTGACACAGTTAAATCCACACCTAAAAACTGTTTTTAAAATAGCTATAAATGTAATAGACAGCTGCAGGAATTTACTGCCTCCCATAACCAAGCTTGGGTTTAAAATAAATGTGGGGCAGGAGGGGAAAGTGAAGCTGAAGCCAAGGTTCTCTGCGATATGCATGTGCAAGCTGAGTTTTGAACCTTTTGGTAAGTCACCTAGCAGCAAAAGGACCCGTGAACACTCCGGGCAAATAAAGGTCAGTCTTTCCTTCTTCTAGAGTACAGAAAATATCAGGGTTTATATCCATAACTTCTTATCTTCAGCATTTTTACTGACCACCTGCAATGAAAAATTGGTTTTCACTCTCGGGTGCCTCAAGAAGAAACCAATGCATCATGTTCTCAAAAGCAGAAAGCTATACAGTATGTAATCATCCACAGCAATCATTTCTATTTGATTCTCTCAGCTGAAATGAGTAAGACTGAAAAAGACATTAAATTCTGCAGCAGAACTTCTCTGAATTCCTATCTTGGCATACCAAGACCCACTGAACAAATTTTGTCTGTCGTGCTTCAACCTGATCCAATCTCTGTCAGGATCTCTTAGCAGTGAGTGAAGACACTGGGGAATGCATACGTACAATCTGGATCTCAAATTGTCAGAAGACACAATAGAAGAAAACATCTTTCATATACAGCACTGAAAATAATCACACAATGCTCTGATACTTGGTAGTAGATTTGATTATCTGATCCCTGTAACAAGTGAAGATCAATTGGCTGGAGGAGAAAGATGAAACACGATGCACTCCAAGCACGCACTACACCAAGAGTTGGAGAAACAAAACAATGCCTGGTTTTGCACAGTAAAAAACCCTAACATGAGATGCTGCATACAGGCAGATGCATTGCAAAAAATGCCTGAGTTTCACAGCGAAGCCAGATCCTTTACAGCCACGGTGCTCACTGTACACAAGACAGGCCAAGCTGAACATGCCTGAAGTTAAATAAAGGTGTGGAGAAGCTGCTAAAGGAACCCCATCACTGAAATAGGAGCTCACTCTCTCAGACCCTACACAAAGCAAAGTTCAAGACATTAAAGTCCGAAGAACCAGAGCATAGAAATAGTGATTGATACCTGCAGGAAAGTCAGGGAGAACAGAAAGACAACACTCAACATCCAAAAGGAAGAGCAGTCAGGAAAGAACAGGAACTGTGTTTGACAAAGCAGCGGAATGATCGATAGAGAGTACTGTGACAACTCCTCTTTAAAAACTGGATAAGCTGTAGGCTCCTTCAAGGTATTTTTATTTGGCAACTTAATGGCAAAGAAATAAAGCCTTTAAACACAACAAAATACTTCAAAAGGTGGCACGGAATAAAATATTCTCTTTGCCCTCCCCCAAAGCACCCAAACTTAAAAACTCAGCGAGATCTTACATGTTCTGCACAGAAGCATAAGACTTAGCGAGAACCCTGTGCAGATGGCAGCTTTAAAGAACAAGAGGTACTCCCACTACACTAACAAAATAAAATTCACACCCGCAGCCGTCCTTTCCCCCCAATATCACACCATATGTTGCCTACAAGTTTTTTAGCTTTCCTCAAAGCAGATTTCACAAATTAATAACTTAAGGAGTCGGGTAACTGCCAGTGAAATTAAATGCATCCAAATATATTAATATGCACAAATTATTGTTGATGAATTGGCACGAAGCTGTTCCAACAATCCACAACACACAAGCCACGCCACATGCTGTTTATGCATATTCCTAGTTTCAGTATATACTGTATCTACCTTCTGTCCACACAAAGCCCAACTCTAGAAGCAGATACGAAAGAGCAGAATGGAAGGTCAGAGTAAATATAATCCAAAAGCGATCCACAAAAGAACAAAACTGAGATGGAGAACCGGCCTTGTTGAAAATGCCGTGCTCTCTGTAATGGCACACAGTTAATTGGGTTAAAATACAGTGGTAAATCAGAGTTTGGTTGGTTGGTTAAGTTTTTTTTTAATAGGTAGAAAAAGAACCTCCTCATGCTAAGGGTGCGTCTCTGTCCATGACAGATGACAGGCACGTGTTGAGACTGGAACTGGTGTAGCTACATGGCCTGACTCTGACCTTCCTTATCTGGCTCTTGATTTAGAGATTATGAAAGTATCTTTGCATTGACTGCACCACTTTAGTTTTAGAGGATCATTGCATGGTATTGATAAGAAGAGGAACAGTCTGTAGCTTGGGGTAGTGTAGCCAAGCGAAAAGGAGACACGAGACAAACCTGCTGACCTCAGGGTCTGCTGTCAGAGAAGGGCAAGGTTTGCTCTTTGTTCTGACAGACACAGATATCTCAGTACTTTTAGCACATCTGTTTTTCTGTAAGCATCCACTGATTTATTTTTTTTAAAGCCAGTTAATCACTAAAGGAACACTCTGATAAATTTGCTTTAATGTTAAGCAAACAAAAAATACTTCATCTAAATAAAGGCATCTTGCTCAGAGGGCCAGACTAAAATTCCAGCTATACTGCTGTTGGGTTTTTCTTGATAAGAAACCTCTCTTTCTCATACAAACCTGTTCAAGTAGAGAATGAAAAGTGACTAACCCTTACTGCATTTCTCAGGTCAAAAGCCCAGTGTTTTGACTGTGCATTGCAGTTGTAGAATGACTTAATGAAGAAAGCACAGAAAAAAAAAAAAAAAAGTAATTCCAAGAGATAGGCAAGGCAAATAATGGAGTCAGGAAACATGTTACACTTGAAAGTCGAATCAGCATCTAGAAAACCAGGCTTTTTTTATTCTCCCACCTAGCTGGATCCAGATGATAAAGTTTCACTTGAAGTGCAGAACCCAATTTTTGCAAAGTCAAACTGAAACTGTCTGTAACTAAAAACAATATGTATGGATCCGTAACAACTACGGATTCACTTTAAACAAATCCAGAGGGGAAAAAATCAGGTTTCAGTTAGAAGTTTGGAACGCGATCCAAGCCCTGGCTTAAAAATGCTGTCTTCTAAGGAATTTCGCATTGTGAATGCAGGCGGTTACCTTCCTTTGTCTCAATCCCCAAGAGCCACCTAATGTTACAAAACTAAAGTATCTTCTATGCAAGTAATATGAATGGCAATTTTCCAAGATAGGATAACAAAAAAATTCAACCCCAACTGCAATCTGCTTATTTCATGTACAAGCAGTTTTAACTTCAAACAGTCTGCAGGGGTTGTGTTTGAGGTAAATATCCCTGGAGATTAGGATTTCAGCTTTAAACTTTGATGCTAACATCAATATTTCTTAAATATCTGCAATATTTTATATTATTGCAGCTAGAGACGTGCCTATACATTGGTGTCACTCCGTTCTTATTTCCCCTCTACTCAAAAGTACAAACCAAGCTTTACAGGGAAGGGAAAAAAGCTCAAACTCTTCACCATTTTTTTTTATATGTTTTTGTGAAGAACTCTAAAACCTGTACGAAACACCATTGCTCCTCACACAGCAAATACACCCAAATGTTCTGCTTGGCTTGCTATTCTTTTTAAACTGAACTGCTCCCACATAAAGCCATGCAAATTAAAACCTCCCAGCAGACTTCTGAACCCAAGAATCACCTCTAGAACACATTCAGTGAAAGCTGTTTCTGCTGCCAACGTAGCACCAGCTCAAGCTTCAAGGTATCTTCTCATCAAAATTGCTTTTGACATTTTGTTAATTTTTACTGGAAACTACTGCAAGATCAACCGACAGATAGGTCACTTCTCCCAACTAAAATGCAATAGGACAAGAGGAAATGGCCTCAGGTTGTGCCAGGGAAGTTTAGACTGGANAAAAAAAAAAAAAAAAGTAATTCCAAGAGATAGGCAAGGCAAATAATGGAGTCAGGAAACATGTTACACTTGAAAGTCGAATCAGCATCTAGAAAACCAGGCTTTTTTTATTCTCCCACCTAGCTGGATCCAGATGATAAAGTTTCACTTGAAGTGCAGAACCCAATTTTTGCAAAGTCAAACTGAAACTGTCTGTAACTAAAAACAATATGTATGGATCCGTAACAACTACGGATTCACTTTAAACAAATCCAGAGGGGAAAAAATCAGGTTTCAGTTAGAAGTTTGGAACGCGATCCAAGCCCTGGCTTAAAAATGCTGTCTTCTAAGGAATTTCGCATTGTGAATGCAGGCGGTTACCTTCCTTTGTCTCAATCCCCAAGAGCCACCTAATGTTACAAAACTAAAGTATCTTCTATGCAAGTAATATGAATGGCAATTTTCCAAGATAGGATAACAAAAAAATTCAACCCCAACTGCAATCTGCTTATTTCATGTACAAGCAGTTTTGACTTCAAACAGTCTGCAGGGGTTGTGTTTGAGGTAAATATCCCTGGAGATTAGGATTCCAGCTTTAAACTTTGATGCTTACATCAATATTTCTTAAATATCTGCAATATTTTATATTATTGCGGCTAGAGACGTGCCTATACATTGGTGTCACACTGCTCTTATTTCCCCTCTACTCAAAAGTACAAACCAAGCTTTACAGGGAAGGGAAAAAAGCTCAAACTCTTCACCATTTTTTAAATATGTTAATATGTTTTTGTGAAGAACTCTAAAACCTGTACGAAACACTACTGCTCCTCACACAGCAAACACACCCAAATGTTCTGCTTGGCTTGCTATTCTTTTTAAACTGAACTGCTCCCACATAAAGCCATGCAAATTAAAACCTCCCAGCAGACTTCTGAACCCAAGAATCACCTCTAGAACACATTCAGTGAAAGCTGTTTCTGCTGCCAACGTAGCACCAGCTCAAGCTTCAAGGTATCTTCTCATCAAAATTGCTTTTGACATTTTGTTAATTTTTACTGGAAACTACTGCAAGATCAACCGACAGATAGGTCACTTCTCCCAACTAAAATGCAATAGGACAAGAGGAAATGGCCTCAGGTTGTGCCAGGGAGGTTTAGATTGGAAATTAGGAAAAGTTTCTTTACTGACAGAGAGGTGAAGCCCTGGCAGAGGCTGCCCTGGTCCACAGTGGAGTTTCCATCCCTGGAGGTGTTCAAAAAACGTGTAAATGTGGCACTTGGTGACATAGTTTAGTACACATAGTGGTCTTGGGTTGACTTACTTTTCAAAGGCTTCTATACAAAGGCTTACTTACAAAGGCTTCTATAGCAAAAGATTGCTCACTCCAAGCAGGTGAATTCTGCAGGGACTTCAGTGACAATGTGGTTGTCCCTAGGCTTACCCAGGAGCAATTAAATCACAGATAACTCAATCAGCGACTGCTGTGAAGATAAACCGTAGACAGTTACAGCAGTGATGCAAATGGCTTTCTGGTGCTGGCTCTGGAAAAACTAGATAATGTGTTCTCAGATGACAATCGATACACAAAATGGCTATGGAAATATCAAATCTGGAGTTTCTTTTCAAAACATCCTTTGCATAGTAAACCTCTATGTTTTATATTGCTAATGGGGTAAACTTTGGAAGTCCAGCAAGACTTTCTGAAAACAAATCTCTACAAACCTCAGCAAGTAAATGATTTAGAATATGTTTTAGAATTCTTAAAAGATTCACACCCCTCTAATGTTTTTTAAATATCCCTATGAGCTCTGAAAAAAAAAAGGGTTTCTTACTTATTTTTACTGTTGGGTTTATCAATTTAGACCTAGGAGAAATATTACACAACTCGGTCCAACAGTCACAGCTCCTGACAAGGTAAAACAGAAAGAGAAAGATCACCCTGGTAGAAGGGCATCATTTTTTAAATTCTACTAATCCAGCCTTTTAGGGAATAGTTTTACAACCAACCATTCTAATTATGAAGGTATATAAAAGAAATTATCACAGAGGAATCATTTGCCTGAATAGTCTTAAAGTTTGCCTTTCTTTCATCACACAGCAGTCTAAAATAACATAAGAATCAAAAAGGCTTCGATTCAAGGTGTACTTTGTGTGGCTGTGATTTCAGATATAAAACTATTACTTCTTACAAATCAATAACTTAAATTTAAGTTACAAATCTGGGGCTGTACCGAACTACATTTTTCATTCCCTGCATCCCTTCAAGCTACCTCACATAGAACTAGAAAAAGTACACAGAAAGCTGGTACGTTCACAAAAGCTTTCAAAGTATGAAGATGTTGAAGACTGCATTAAAGTTATCATTACCTCCACAGAAGCAGAAAGAGCTCCTGGTAGCTTGTTTAGAGAATCAGAAATATTTTCCAGGCCACTGTTGTTCTTCCATTGCCATCTTCACATGGGAGCTTTGCTGCAGTACTCACTCCCCTCATGCTGCTCTGTCACATCGCACTGCTTCACACTGCAGAGCTGCAAACCCACCTCCCTCTCCCATGCAGCTTCTGTTTGTACCACTTCCCCGCACCTCATCGTTCCCTCTGAAAGTGATTTGCTCTGTCTCCTATACAGGCTTTCCTCTCTGCCTTTTTGCAGCACTGCAAATAGGAATCCCCTCGTGGCTCCTGCTAATTATCCACGTGCCTGGGGAGTCTAATTCTTCCTGTTGTTAATGTACCAATCTTTAGCCACAAAGTCACTTCATATTCTGATCAGGGACCAGCTGATCCCAAGCCAATACTCTGTGTACTACTCAGGAGAACTGATCTGTTGGGGGTATTAATGATAGCAGAGCACCAAGAGCCTTGGAAAATAGTTCCTGAAAGATATATCACTTTCGCTTCTAGTACAACCCCCAAATAAACAATTTTCTTGAGAACTTGGAGCTCGGTCACCAACCTCACTGGCTGAGGGTGGCCTCTTCACAGACAAAAATAGACTGAAAAAAATTAAGATTTTCCTTCTACGCTGTTAGCAACTGTTAAACTGGATTCTAAGTCTTGCCTATTTTTCCATATAAAAGCTCTGGTGGTTATAGGATGCTTGAAACATCAGCTTCAACCCAGAATCAAGATGGGCAACTCTTTGAATAGAAATATGCAACGAATTGAATAACTTGGGCCATGATTCAGTACTGATGGTAAGAACAACACGCAATAAACTCACAAAATTTACACTTTCCACCACTCACCCTCTGCATTCCCCACCATCCTTCAGTCTGAACCAGTTCACCTGAACACAACTGTGCAGCCTGCACAATGAAATAGGCAGCAACTTGGGCACAACAAGGTCTGAGAATGCCTCCAGTTGATATTGCTACCAAAGAGCATATTTATGTAGACTACAGGCTCTTCTTGAATGTCTTGAGATACAAAAATCCATCAACATTTCAAGTAGGCTGGGACACTTCAGAATCTGAAAGGCTCCTCTCCCCAAAATCCATGCCACAGGAGGATTTTTCCTCATGGCTTCTTGGATGATAGCTCAACGTTTTCACTCGTTTAACAATGTGTTCCAAGTCACTTTGAGGATGCTTATGTGTAACATTGGGAATAGTCCTTTGTTTATATCCCAAAAGACAGGAATCAGCAGAGTTTCTACAGCCTGTAGCGGTGCCCAGCATGAGTTTTCATTTGAAGAGCAATTTACTCAATGGTAAAATAGTGATTTAAGCAAAATTGCCTACCCTGTCTTCTCACTATCTGGAAAAATAGCTGTAAAATGGAAACACACACCATGTTAAGAGAACCAAGCAAAATGCACGGGTTTTGGTAGAATTTTTTGAGGGGGATTGTTTGGGGATTTTTTTCTGAAGATGTGGACAAGAAGTTCCTTCTTCCATGGGTTTCAAATTATCACACATGGGAAACATCATTTCATTGCACCAAATCAAAAGCTGGGTGTTTTGCATCGTATTTCCTCTAAAGAGCTACCAGTTCAGTCCTCTATTACAACAAACTCACTTCATGGCCGAGTATCCTTCATACTTAATTTATGGGGCCAATGAAAGATGAAGAATCTTGCACCTGTATTAAAGTTCAAACAGTGGACACATCAAGCTGTTTGAGAAGCTTCCTGACATTACTACAAATCTGGAATAATAAAAAAAATCCCTTTATGCACAAAGAGGGTTCTGCTACAGAGAAGAACATTCACTTAAGTGAATGTCATCTAAATAATATAAATGTAACAGGAAACTATAACAAAACTAATTTTACCACCTCAGCGTGTACTAGAGAAGAGTAGCATCCATTTTAATGTATTTTATTTTTATCCCACCTGCTTTAGTTATAATACTAATACGCTTCTCTTATGCAAATTCTGAGATGGGCTCAATGACCATTTCAGAAGGTCATCGCAGGGTGGTTAAACATGTTGTCTCCCAGCTGACATCAGTGTATCTACAGAGGTAAGTCAGAAAGCAGTAAACACCCCTGGAATTCCTCCTAAAATAGCTTTGCAGAGTATTTTATTCGTAAGAGGCAGCTGGTTATACTTTAACAGACTCTTTCATAAACAGAACCAATCAACAGATGTGCAGTGCTTACAGACGGTTATCAACATAATCTTCATTTTCAGGACCATTAAGACTGGACATTATGACTATTCTCTGAGCCATTTACCTACCTCAGAAGATAAACTGGATTCACTAATATCCGCTATGGGATTGATAAAAACTTGATGTCAAAAGAATTGAGTATTAGAAAAGGGAGAAATGGGAATGTCCAGATAATTGCAGCATTTCATTCTGCATATAGGCTCTTCACTGATCTGAAACTGCAAACAGACAAGTCAACGCGAGGAAAGTGAAGGGAAAAAAGACTCTGAAGCAGATATATATTTAGCAGTAGGCTAGAGGGAGAGAAACGGCTCAAGGACAATGGCAGGTCTTTTCTACCTTCAGCTAAACCTCCAATGTATTTCTGTGAAAGCAAGCTAGTCTTTTGCTTTTAACTGCAGCCCAAAACTGCATTATGTCTCCTGGGTGCTTTGATTTTTTTCTCTTTCTAAATCTCGGCACATAGACAGCTCCAGGGCTCAGTAGGAGAAATTATTAAAAGCATGCCTGCAGAAGTAAAGAGATCAGTCATTTCCCTTATCCCCTACGCTTCACAAGTGCTTCCCCCCCCATGCAGCGTTGTACGAGATTTCATGCAACCAGACACGTCCTTTTCAAAGGCTGAAAAATTTGAAATCTTCCAAGAGTCAGCACAGATTCCCTCGAACTGGAAGGAGAAACATGCTTCAATTCCTCAGAAAGGTCACATTCACTTTCAAATTTCTATCAAACTTTGGTTTTGCCCTGTGGAAGTCTACTACCTTGAGTAATTTTTAAGTCCTTACAAAATACACTGGAGTTTCATAAAACACAGGATCCCAGTGTGAACATGATGCAGGCAAGCTTAGCCTAGCACCATTTTAGGCTGCTTGAAAGTCCAGACGTTCTTCTGACTGTCTTTCTCATTCCCCTATTTCAAGTGCATAGGTTCCTTCTTTCGAACTACCCCTCTATACACATTTTCAGCTTACAACTTACTCTGTGCTTCTCAGTCCATTTTCCCAAATAGAGACACATTTTTTTGGATTACTTACTGTATTAGAAACATCACAGTAGAATGTTTTAGCAGTTACGTTCAGTGTATTTTGACAAAAGCAAATGTTCTGAAAGTGTGATGCATTCTCATAAAATGGTGTGTAGCTTAAATATTAGGAAAACCACTTTTGAAACAGTTTCCTGCTTCCAATGTCTATAACTGCATCTCCAGCCTGCAATTTAACCATTAACATGTTACCATGCATTTAAGAGTATAGGAAAATTCTAGATCTTTATTAGAGCTCATCACGAAGCTGGTTTCAAACCCCTACATTCCCAGCCTAGAGCTAATGTTAAAAAATAGAAAACACTGCTAGAAAATAGAATAATAATAGAAATAATTAGAAGTAATAGAAAACACCCTCACCCAAATACTCTCCCATCGTAAGTGGATACACCCACATTTCAGTGTTCTTTGCTCCAGGACTACTGAACTTTATCATTTGACATGCATTTCAACTTCTATTTGACACACACTGGAGAACAAACTGCATCTTTTCAGAGACAATATGAAATGGAAGAGCCCCCTTTTAGAGTTTATAACATGAAGCAGAAAGACGTCATTGTCCTTGTTCTGTCTGACAAACCCAGATTTACCAACAGACTGCTACAATCAAGGCTATATCTGAACTAGAGAGTTTCCCTTCGTACATCTGCATGAGATCTCTGATGCAGACCTGGTGGAGAAAACACCGCTGATTTCTGCTAAAGACTTTAAATGGATATTGTCAAAAATGTTCTGGTTTGTAGCTGTTAAACAGATGAATCATCATCAGTACCTGAAGATGAGCAGACATCCTTCTACGGCGAGACGAAAGTAGTGTAAAATAAACATACTTTATTATCCTCACAGTTAATGAAATGCACTACAATTACCTCAGGGTAAAAATATTTAAGGAAAAATACCGAAGAAATCTGAACGCACAAGCAGCCGAGAATTGACTTCGGAAAGGACTTCCAGGACTGACTTACCTATGGTGCAGTTTGTGGTTATTTTTCTCCGCTTGGGGTTGTGTCGTAGCAATTCTAACTCTCTTTTGGTTGGCTCCCAGGTTGAATACTTCTCTCCAATGCCTAAGCAGACGAAAAGAAAGTTTCAGGAAGTTGTTTATTAAAGGATTAAAACTCTGTTCAAGAAAAACTTTCAACATGCTGTCCATTAAGTTAGGTTCAATCTATGTACAACTACAAGAGATTGATTTCTTTTTACCTCTCCCCCAAAACCTACTGCTCAGAAAGCTATAAACTAACCTTCCAACAACTACACTAAAAGAAGAAAAGCACATTTTTTTACTTATAATGAATACCTAACCCACATAAATTTTCCATTATTGGATTATAATCCTCCTTTCAGTTAAAAAGGAATTCCAGCAGGAGAATAAATGCACTATTACTCAAAAATGCATTTCTTTGTGCTCAGAGGATGCCAATTGACAGAGCCATCAGACGATTTTAGGTGAAGACAGACGATAACCAAGAAAACTGACCACTGAACTTTGACAAGTTAATAAATAAATCAAAACCAACCCAACTTAATGGACAGATACAGACTTAATCTTTACAGATGAACAGCAGAATTGAGTAATTCAATATACTGAACAGTCATTACAGGTCTTAGGATATATCATTACAGAATATGACCTCTCCACATAACCGCTGATGTTGGACTGTGTATTAACAAGCTCTAATACTTGAGATTGACTATACTGACAAAATCTATCATCTAAAAATGCAATGAAGTAGTAGGTTTAAACATAACACACCCCCCACCAACCAACCCAAACTCGACTACCTTTTTTCATAAGCTGCAGCTAATACCTGTCATCACTCTCTTTAAACATCAACACTGCCTTTCCAACACACTGCTTTTGTTCAAAGGAAAGAGCAGTAGAAATGAGCCAGGTAAGCAGCACAGAGAACAGATCTGCGGAGTTGTGTTCAGTGTAAATCTGACAGGAGGAAACACAACGGTGAAGACTCATGTGCTGACCAGCTAAGCGCTGCTGCAGCATTCTGTGCAGCAGAGAGAAATTATCATGCAAGGTCAATTACAGCAAGTCTCAAAAGCATCTGGGCTTTTAAAATAAAGAATAATAAGATGACAAGCAATCTATTCTAAAACTGAGGATTAAAGTCAATTAAGAGTTATTTTTCACAGAATGCACGGAGCAGAAACTGTGCAGCGCTACAGAAAATAAATTATAAATCATATATATGAAAAGGAGAGTTGAAAATATAGCTAGAGGCTTACACATTCTGCATAATATACATTAAACTTTAATAGCTCTTTGATCTTCATTTTCAGAAATAGCTATGCTTGTCACAAGCTACCCACCCAAAAATGTTCAATTCATAGCTACTACTGACCCTCCAGGTTCTAGTAATAAAAGGTCTTATTTTCAGATTCTTGAGAACTAGTAAATCCTTATTTACGTGGATGCACCCATCTCTCACTTTGACTCCATGAGAAATTATGCAAGAAGCATAAGAATACCAGCATCGTATAGTCCCTTTCCTTTACCCAAGGCTCAGCATCAAGCTACAGACCCAGGAAAACAGAAAAGGAAACTAATTACTGTGCAAGAGATCGATGAGATAACACAGCTGCAATGCTTTGAATCACTGCACAGTGTGCGCAGGCAAACGGATGGAGCAACCTCAGAGACGCACATATGGACACTTCACATGTGACAGAACATCGGCTCGCAACAAGTTTTATATTGAGTGTCTCCAGCAACCCTTCTTAGTTTTGTAATGCCCCTTTTGGAATTGACAGAAATCAGTTTGTAAAAACCCCCAACGTAATTTTCACCCCCATGTAAGTATCAACTATTGCGCTGGGCAGCTGCAAACTTGAACTTGTGCATTTTGGTCGCTAAATGTGGCCAAACCCAGTGAGTGTCATGTAATAATGGGATGAAAAATTATTAGAATAATATACTTGGGTGTGTTTAAATCAAATACAACAAAATTTACACCTGGAAACACATGTGCGCTCAGCTTCAGGCATGCAATAGTTCCACATATGTGAGTGGGACTATTCATATATATTTATATATATTGATATATAATTATATAGCTTCAATGCCTAGAGAGGATGTGGACCAAAGCATTTCATGAGAGTAACTCTTCAGGTAAAGTTAACCATGACAGACTGGGTTATTTTTTAGGATTTTGGGTGAATCATATGTTGATATGAAATCAAACAGAAAACCATGTACAGTCAATGCCACAACAAACATGTAGCAAACAGACAGAAAGCACTCTTACAGAAGCCTTTCATTAGAAAGAGCACAATTTAGGTCAGAGACAGAAATTAAGGAGTGTTCTGTTACAGCTGGATAATTTAACAAGAATACCGGGGTTTTATTACATTTGAAAATTTGGAAAAAGGAACCATTTCTTAGGAATGGTTCTGTGTTTAAAATTTAAAAGGAAAAAACAAAACCTACAACAACAAACTGAAAAAGGATAAAGATTCCATAAAACTTTTAACAACACTCACAAACATGCCAAAATCTCTATATAAAATACCTTAAATATTTGCAAAACATGCATAGGTTGCAATTTATAATTAAAAGGAAACAGTGTTACAGGAGTGAAAATTCATTGTTTTAAAAAAGATGCTATAAAATAGCCAGAGATTCGAGTTGGCATGTGAAAACTCCATTCAAGGATTATTTTTATTAGGTCAAATACACAAAATTTCATTTTTCAGAGACTTTATTGGTGACCTAAGGATGACTGAAGGAAAAGGTGGTAAAAGCTCTAGTTCATAAGTCACAATTTTGCAAGTAATCATCAATACAGATGGTTTACTTTGCTCTACTTCAGCCACCCCTCCCTTCTTCCCCTCCCCAAAATCCAAACATTAATTAGAATGAAGGTCTCTGTGTATTCTCGCCTCCCTTGTCATTAAACAATATTCAATATCAGAGGAAAAAAATCGTACAGTTGCAATTCGTTCAGAGTTATATCCTATAACTCTGAACTTAAGCTGGACACAGGAACTTGCCACATGAAGTTAATATTACAGGAGTATGAAATGAATCTCATTTTATTTGGGGTTTTTCTTAAAGTTTTCTCTCCAGGCATCATGTTGTTATGTGAGTGTCTACTGAAGTACATACTAATACCCTTTGAGCACTGGGGCTGGATGTTTGAAAACACACATTGACACTTCCATTCTTAAGCCAAGTTCAGTTTTTGCAGACTGGATCTGCTTCCTAAGTTCCTGAAGCTGGCAATACTATCTGAGATAACCCAACCCTGTGGTAGAAACATGACACTAAGACACTGGGTTTGGGGCTTGTACTAATCCTGGTGTTCAGATGAGAGGAAGAAGTGCTCCCTCTCCCTTTGTACTCTATGGACTTTCAGATGAGTCACTATGGGAAGGATGGGATGGGTTGAAGCAATAGAGAAAGAAGGAGAAAAGACAACAGTTCTCCAATGTTTCTCCGGTCTATCTCTTTCTCACTCCTTAAATAAACTTGCAGGGAAATATGCATGGCTTCATGACGAAAAGCCATGAAACAAAAGACCTGATGCCATGACTTCAAAGAAAAAGTTGTTTTGTACTGTGTACTCCAGTAATTTAAAATGTATTGTTGTCCATTCCTTCATTTTATCTTTGTTGCATATTGTAGACTATACTCTCCAAGGACTGAAGATGCAACATGCATATTCATATAAATATACATTCCTATGTATACATTTGATATGTCATTCATTAGGCAGTTAACCAGCACAGAGAAGGGTCTTCTGCCTGGCAGTTCCTCTCAGTGGCTCTCCCTTCCACTGCACATCTCTGTGGTCCAAGACGACAAGAGGAACAATCTTGTAGCTGTAATTACACTAGAATATAAGCTATTGCAGCCTGATGTCCACTGCAGGACAAACTTGGTGCATCTCAGTCCAGAGGGTACAAATTCATCATCTGCTAAGGACAATGTAATTCAGAAATTGCTCTTTGAATTATGTATTCAAAAGTAAGGAACTGTGAGGCCTTCCTCTTCTACAGCAACATGAAATGTTACGTTGCTGTAATTCATCAATTTGGTACCCAAACCATCAGAGTTTTCTAGAAGAATTTGAAGGAATTTTCAGAGGAGGCACAGAGCCTAAGTGAAAGGTTTAGGCACATTTCCATTTTGTTTTGCTCTGAAAGCCAGTGCTTTGTGCTAAAGCATTTTAAGCTGTTATTTTCTTGTTCTTGGACTCGCCGACAACCTCACTATCCTCCTTTCCACTGACTCAACTCCCTGAAAATGGGGAATAAGTAGAAAGTAGAATGAGATCTGAAGTGGGAACTAAGTAAAAGCAGCTATACTTTTGATACGCCATCAGAAAAGCTCTAGTTAATACGATGTTAGCTGCTATTTTTAAAATTGGAAACGAGGTTAAGAATGGTTTGAAGTCATATCAGCCCTGACTAAGGCTGTCACACTGAAACAGGATGCCTTGGATTCAGTAAGAGACGTTACTAGACAGAAATCATCTGTCTTCGAATACAGACTTTCCCACTTTAAGAAAACATACCCCCTAGAGGCCACGGGAAATGGAAGATGACAAGCTTTTATAACTGAGGCTTAAATTTACTCAGTTAAAGGTAAATGCTACTTCCTTTCCTTTCCAAAAAAAAAAAAAAAAAAAAAAAAAAAAAAAAAAAAAATAAAAAAAAAAAAAAAAAAAAAAAAAAAAAAAAAAGGGAGAAAAGGTTTGTTTTGGAGTAGTTCTATCAAGGAAAGGGCATATGAAATCAAGTCTGCTGTAATTATTCAATCATTGGAACATATCCAAACAAGAGAAAAACAATTTGCACGATAAAACTGGCATTCTTAACTGTGATTCATGTCTCAAATGGCAGGATAATCAGCAAAGGGACGCTTGTTAGTGAAGTGCGTCGCCAGCCCACGCCTCTTACCTGTCATTGTACACTGGTAGTGAGAAACCACTGTTGGGGTGAAGGCTAAAAAAGAAAAAATTAGGGAAAGCAAACTCAATAAAACAAATGTGTGTACATATATTTGTGTGTAAATATTTCTACATAGATACTGTGCGTGTACCATGAAAGCACAGGTGTGTAAGCAAGCTGGCACATTCTATTAAAAAAAATAAAAAAAAAAAAAATCACACACAAGGGTGGCATTTCATGGGAGGGGAACAGATTTACTGCCTGTATCACCTAAATCAGCCTAAAGGAGCAGACTGCTACATTTTCTACCTAATATAGATCTGACTCTGATATTATGCAAGTTCTGCAGGATTAATGTTAGATATTTTTATATTTTTTTGCAATTAAAAAAATCAAATATTTGTGCTACAATTAGATGTGGCGCACATGTTAAACTAACAGTCTAACTCTTGGAATGTAACACCTAGACATCTCTGTCTCCCAAGTCCTGCATCACTACCTCTAGAGAGATCTTTCTCCCCCTTACTCTTTTTTTGCCGTTGAGAAGTGGGAGGGACAGGTATGATTGAAAACAGAAACAAGAAATTCAGGCAGGAAAACCAAACCTTGTAATTTCCAAGCTTTTCGTTGTTCTTCTTTGGCAATTTGTTCCATGTCTTTGTCGTATATGTAATCTTGACACATAAAGCAGTATATACCCCCATACAAAAGGTCTATGGCTGCAAAACAGAAGGGAAGTTGGGGAGGGGGGAAAAAAAAAGATGTGAGTTCATGTACTAGAAGACATTTTAAAGCAGGCTTCCAAGTCAGGTACTCTTTCTTCTCAGTAGTCCAGCAAAAGTAAGATATGTACCTTAGAATCTGGGGGGGGAGGAAAAAGAAAAAGGGGAAATTTTTCCAGTTAGAGTAAAAGTTATTCAATTGCTTCTGGCAAAGCAAGAAACCTCTGCAAGACAACAAAGCGTTAGCTGCCTTTGAGTTGTTTGTAATTCACAATATACCTTTCAAAGACATAAGTAATGAAAAAGGCATAATTACGGTGACTAAAATACACACAGAACTAGTACAGTAAAATTTGATATTTAAGTTCGAATTATCTTTTTCTAAGACTTCAGTAATTTCCATTCTAAGCCATTTAAGCGGTTAGAGAGTACCTATCCCACTGCTGGTTCAGAAAGAGGATAGCACTGAAAGATCAAAGATTCTTCTCCAGGGCAATGGCTTTCCAGAGCGGTTTATTCCACAGGTTACACATCTCACGTTTTCTCTCTTCAAATGACCTTTTAGAATGAACGCTGACGAATGTTACAAGCATTTTTCTTACACAACGCAAAACAAAAGAAAGCCAAGAAACAAAACTACTCAGCTAACTGGGAGATGACATTTCGCTTCAACACGTACCCAGGAAGAAGTAAGGGCAAACTAACCCCAGCAAATCACTGTTTTTCAGTACATAAATACAGGAAAACACCACATTCAAAGGAAATAAAAGATTTTAGTGGGTACTTAGAAATACTTAGCCAGCTACAAACACAAACTGCACCTAGCAGGCAGCTGAGAAACATCACCACTCAGCCTCAGTGTATCCTCCTAATATTTCCAAGTTCCTTTCATTTCCAGATAAAAAGCATTATTTTAAAAAATCTCACTACAGTGGAAACTAGTTTTAAACAGAGGAAACAATTAGCACACTAGGCAGCCTGCAAGAAATGGTGCTGAAATACTCTGAAGTCACAAATAAGCCAAACCACACACCATGCAGCAAGAATTCTGCTGTCTCATCAGGCAAAGGTGAGGTCTTCACGCTCTTCCCATTAATGGCCTTGGTGAGGTTCCTTTCAAACCACATCTCATCCACCCTTCACAGCCTCTACCCCTCTCACCACCCGCTACCGCTCTCATTTAGTCCTGTATTTTTTTTACCTCCTTGTCCTCTTTCAACATCTCCTTTTCAATGATTCTGTGAAACTGTTACTTCTCCCATTCTGTATTAAAGAGAACAATTACTCCAAACACATTTACTTTATTCTTTTGTTCTATTTGGCCCACTATCAGTTTGTGAAAAGGACAAGGACTACTTGTCTGAACATCAGAATTTTCATCCTGGAGGACTTCATTCCTTTAGGAAAATATCACAATAGGGGATAAGAATCTTAGTTGTGGTGGAGGATCAGTAACCAAGCACTGTGCTGTGAAGGGAAAGGGAAAAAAATAATCACAATTAAGCTACAAAGTGCGAGAGTTGTATTGTATTTACTCCATTATCTATTGTACTACCTGTTATTCATAGTTTCTAACAAAGGAATTGTTGAAAATTCAAAGTAATGGCCCCAAACCACAAAATGAAATATTGTTCTCCATGTATTTTTAAAAGATTCCACAAGCAGCCCCCCTGCAAAATAATAGAACAAGGCTGGCTGTTGAATAAATGGGACCTTCTGTAATCACCAGTGCTTTCAGTGCCCATCAGAACAGGTAAGCATATGCTGTGCTTGGAGGATTCCTGGATTTCCATGCACGTCTGATGCAGTACAGATATCAAGATCCAAATTACACAAGCCACTTGTTCAGAGCGGAATGAATTCCTAGTGTAAAGAATGAAAAGTTTAACAGAATCACTGGCAGAGTAAAAGCCGTACTTGTCCAGCGCCTGATTAAGGACTCTTGAGAAAAAAATATCTCCTCTCCAGCACACTTAGGAGAGCAGAGAAGTTGTAGACACGCCAACATTTTCAAAGGCATTAAATGACTGCAATAGGGTTTGGAGAAATTGCCTCAAGCACCTGCAGGCGTGCAGGTTGAGCGCAGCGAAGGGCAAGCTGAGGGTTCTCATGGAACCCAACCATGGCTGCTTACTTTCAGGATCCTGGGAAAAGAGTCCGGTAGTAAAGTGCGAAAGTTAATTGTTACAAATCCGTATAATATGTATTTTTCCCTTGAAACATCCTTTAGCCTTCTAATTCTGATCCTCTTGAGGGGAAAAAAAATGTTTTCTTTATAAAAAAGTACAAACTATCCACTAGGGCATCCTGCCGTGAACCCCCAGGGCTGTGGAGCTGGCTGGCTGAGCGCGGCAAGCACTGCCTGAAGGTCTCCAGCGGAGTGGCCACCAAAGGGATTGCCTGACAGAAGCTCCTCCAGAACAAGAAGCTTGAGAAACTCTCCATCTGGGAACCAAGTGTTTTCTTTAAGCCTGAGTACTTTACTTTGCCAAATATATCCACAGATTTCCTTGTGCAAATGTTAAGAGACCAGAGATGATGGGAAATGGGAACATAACAACAATACGCAAAGAAGCAGGGAAGCATCCCACATGTGTGCACATGCACATCTCATCCAGTCAAACTGTTCAGTTTTCAGAAGAACCCGGTGAATAGAACTAACGCTGCTCAATTGAAAACAGGAAACCATATTATTCAACAGCCTTACATCAGATATGACATATCTGTGAATCACATTTTGATATCGGCTTCCTTGGAATGCTGGCTGCATTCAAACACAAATAAAGACATGGCAAAACAAAGTTCAGGTTTATTTTCACCTGTATTAAAATTCACTCCACTGTGAATTCCTGTGGCTCAACCTTTGCACGTCATCAACCCCACATCACCATACGCTCAATATTCTACGCAAGTCACCTACACTCTGTTCAACTTCTGTAACAAAAGAAACTAAATTGGTAATTCTTTTAGGCAGCACTCTCAGTCAACATCCTAGGCCAATGCACACTCTCTAATTTCTCACACTATGTGTTAATTGTTAAACTAGTTTCAGACAACAGTCTCAAGTCCACAAGCAGTGATTTTCTAAACTTCAAACCCGCAGAAGTCACTAGTTGGTCTGAGGTAAGCAGATACATGCAGAGGTAGCAATATGTAGGTAAACGGTGAGGAGGCTGCCGTCAAGGGATATTCCAGGTGTACAGAGAACTCTTCAGGAGTCATTTCTGATAGCAAGAGGATGGTGTCCAGCTGGTGCCAGCTACCTGTACTTACCAGAGCAGCTCCTAGCAGAAGCCAACTGCAATGAACAAATGCCTGCTGTCTTCTTAGGAGTTTGGTGTGGCCCAAAGCTTGAGCTAAGCTGTAGGAATGCCATGCTGGAATGTGCATCCCAGGCAGAGGAGAATTTGCCTGCAATACCTGCGTAATACGTCACAGAACAGCAGACATTTTTAATGGCAATGAGGAATATTGGAGGTTCAAAGCCATACCCCTACTGCTGACCTGGATATCTGAAATGCTTTCCTCCTCCTCTTTGGTTTTCAGTCAATGATCCTCTGGTTGACATCACAAGAACATTATTTCACTGACGTACAAAGTGTCTACTTTCTACTATCAATTTTCATCTCATTTGTATTACTGCAGCAGACAATGAGGCTTTTTAATTCTTATCTTCTCAACCTTTGCACCTCCTCAGTATCAGCAAAACCTCTGTGACCATCATGAATTTCAAACACAGGTACAATTCCCTCTCTTCAGTAAACAGAAAATAGCAGTAAACTAGGACTGGTTCTGCTAGGAAATTCCTCCCGTCCAATGTGCTGTTCTTTCAGTTAATTCATCACCAGTCTCCTTTTATCCTGCCTCACATACACTACAATTCTGACATCAATCCCTGTCACTTCTACCTCAACTAATAATTTCCAAGAGGGCGAAATGTCAAATACTTCACTTATATAGACAGATTAGGTCCTGTGTATTTCCTTCTTCTAAGAAAATCAGTTATACTATAGAAAAAGACACATTTGTCTGACCTGATCCATCTCTGACAGAACTAAAAACACCAGAACCTGTTTCCCATTTGCCTTCATCGCCTTAACAGACTTTTTTCAACACCCACACTATGCAAAACATTAGAACAGAAGTCAAATCAAGAGGTTGGTAAAATGCCCAGATGACCTTCTCTACTCCTTTCTGAGCCTAAACGCAAAAGGAAAAACCAAACTGCTGCTCCGGTACTGCAATATGCTGCACGGGAAGTGCTGCAATCGCCCCTTCCACATGGAGTATAAAGTCTTAGCTGTTTACAACAGAACTCAACTCTACTGCCATCATGCAGAATTAATATTCCAGCCAATACCTTCCAACTCAAACTAAAATTAAATGACTTGCACTGTTATGTCTTTACGTACACATTCTGTTCCTACATACTAAATTTCAACAGACAGGTATGTATTAACAGCAATAACCATTTTTTTTCTAATTTGACCAATTTCAAGTATATAAACCAGCTTCTTGACATTTTTCCTCTGAATTAGATGAAAAAAATGTAGTTATTTATTTTCTAAGTGAAGCAGCTTTATGAATTCTACTAAAAACTCTCAATCCAGGAGCATTACTATTAAGCTCACCCACCCAGTTCCGCTCACCACAAATGTATTTACTGGACTGAACCTTACACCAGCATATCCTTAGAAAAAAAACAGTTCCTCAAGCAGTTTGCAATCTAATAAATAATGAATGTACCTTAACAGGACTCATTCTGAAATCTCCTGTTTGCCTGTCTCCTTAGAAACTGAACAGTATTTCAGCCTTCCAACTGTTTCTCACTGAATCTCAGTCCTGCTATTTCACCTACCTCCATTCTTTAATCCAGAACGGGGCTTCAGAGCAGACCAAGGCTTCAAACAAAAACTGCCTCGTGTGCTGTTTCAGAGATGCACTCTTAATGCACGAATGGTATCTCTGACAGATAGAAGCACAGCATGGAAATGCCTGAGTTGGCTCCTTACCAAGGAGTTAAGTAGGTCCACCCAGAGCTTTGATGCCATAATGGAACTAATCTAACTCAGAATGGTTATCTGTAACAGACTTTCCTAAGCCTCGTATCAGTGATTTCTCTTGCAGTTAAGTGTGTGTGTGTGTGTGCGCGCATGTGTGTACATACATAAAAAAGCAAGTGAAGTGAAACTCTCAAGCAACATTGTGTAAATACTCCACTCAAAATCATCAATTTTGTTTTCTCAGATGATATTACACCAAAAAAGTTCTAATCGCTATGTTACAGAAAGAGAAAATGTTCACTCAGAGAGGTTATTAAAACTTCATGTGGTGTCTGCCTAAGATTCTTCAGTCCTAATCAGGAGACTGATAGAAGAATCACTGCTATGTTTTGGAGATGAACTCTCTCTACTGCATCAACCTCTCTTCTCTTTTACTGTTCACAGCCATCCTACTGTTCCTTCTACTCTGTGAAGAAGGTATTCTATATATTTTCCTTCACCGTGGAGCTGTGGAAGAGATAAGGAAGGGAGCATTTTCACAAGAACTGAAACTACCAGCAGACTCCCCAGGTGCTGTAACCTGATTTGGAAAGATTACATAGGAAGATGACAAAGCATACTGATAGCACCCATTCATTTAGAATACTCAAATCTGAAGCTTGCAGAAAATCTGCTGCAGGATTCTAAAATATTTAGCAAATAGGAAACACCACCAAGAATGAAACTGCAATCACTACCAACAAGGTAGCAGAAGAGTTACAGTGACCACGCAGGAAAGAAATTCTGGAGTCACTGCCTATAACTCTAGAATAACATCCACTCAGTATTGCACAGCTGTTAAGAAACACAAAGCAGAAGTCATGGAAGTGTTAACTAAGAACTCAAGTCATTAGTACAGTAAACTGCATTAATCCAAAGAGTTGTCACCACAGGTGGACACATTAGTATTAAAAGAAAAAGTCTGATGAGGCTCTTGAGAATCATACAGCAGTTTGAGTAAGAAATGCAAAAATTAGTTCAGAATCCTACAGGCTGGGAAAAGCAAACCTCTGAAAATATCAAAAAGATCAGGAATCCCAGAAGAGATTGGTAAGGACTTCTTACTCACCATCTCCCAGTTCCTCACAAAAGAAATGCAGAGAAAATTTACAAGATCCATTATAAAGCAAACCAGAAAAATACGAGGCTTGGATAAACAGCAGAACTTGCTGTCTTTGCACGCTGTGGGTGTCAAAAAGGAACCACGCTTTAACACTGGATGGGCCACTGGAAGCACTGGAACAAAAGCACCTAGAAGCAGGCTCATGTTCAGAAAGGTTTTGAAGAGCCAAGCAGTAAAAAAGGGAAAGCAGAACAAGGGAAAAAATGCTCAATAACTACACTGCATCTGCTTTCCAAGTGACCTCTGTTGACCACCACCAAGTGGAAGGCTGGATATTTGTGATACCACTTCAGCTACTACAACCAACTTCAAAGAAGTAAAACATGTTTTATGAAACTGGGAGAAGTTAAAAAAAAAAAAGGCTTCTATATTACAAAACTGCAACAACAGAAACTATTTGCTGAAATAAACAACATCCAAAGCTCAAGGTATTGCTTTGCTTAGGCTGCTGGATTTCAGGTCTGTCGCATTGATAACCAGATGTCTGTTGCAGTGACTACAATTCAGTATCTTCAGAGTTCCCAAGGAGGGTACAGGCAGACAGTCCTGCCTCACAACTCCTTTCTATGCTATGTATCTCAATGTAGATTATCTCCGAGCAGTACTAAGGACTTATCCATGGGTGCTTACCACTGACACCATTTTTGTGTTTTTAAGGGTTAATGAAGGATGGCTACACCTTAAGAAAACAGCACTGAACCAGAAACGGAGAATGCTAGTTTCGATTATTTCAATTTGTCAAAGACCTGGAAAGGTCAATCTTACCTACCTCACTCTAAGGGTTTTCACACCTATATAAGTATTCTACATTGCTTTAATGATCTCCAGCCCAGCGGAAACCTCAGCCTACTGTGATTGACTAACAGAGTAAAAAAAGCAGCTCAGATAGCCAGATCTCGCTTCACCGACCCGTCACCCCATCCACAACTCAAGGGATATATTAAAATAAATACAGTATCATTAATATACACTGGATAGGCAAGCAGATGCAAGGGCACTGGTATCACTGTGAGGTCAGAGTGTGACTGTCTAATTTGTATCGCTCAGGGAAGCAGAGATAACAAGGGAGGTATTTTAAGAACACTCTGTACAATGATCCTGAAGCCTCCTGAAACACATCAGTTAGCTGCAAAAACATCGCTTCCAGTGCTCAGACAGCTGTTACAGCCGAAATCCATGATATTCCTTAGAATTGTGACTAAACATGCAGCTCCTGCCAGTCTCCATGGAGACTGATGTTGGCTTAGCAAAAAGTCACCAAGTGTTTTAAAATAATTCCTGTTCGTTTTGAAATTTCGAAGCTCTTAACTCATTTTTGCCTATCGGATGTTATTTCCCCAACGAAAACTGCAGCAATAAAAGCAACTAGAAAAGCTACAAAAGCACTAGGAAAGATACAAAAATATTTTTATAGCTCATTCCACATGCAGCTGGAAATTAAACACCAAAACATACATTAAAAGAGAGAGAAAAGGAATCTCCAAAACTAGAAATGAAGCAGTCGCATATAGAATCTTCACATTACATGTATTTATGTACTGAGTACATTTTGTTTAGCTGCAAAATAAAGGCTGTGGATGTATCTTCCTGGACTTCAGCAAAGCCTTTGACACAGTTTCTCACAGCATTCTGCTACAGAAACTGTCACCTCTGGCCTGGACAGGCACACACTCTCCTGGGTGGAAAACTGGTTGGATGGCCGGGCCCAGAGAGTGGTGGGAAATGGTGTTAAATCCAGCTGGAGGCCAGT
>WAAB01009722.1:1343-37267 GCA_013389865.1 Piaya cayana | reverse complement strand
GGAGGTTGTGGAGAGGAGGGAGCTGGGCTCTTCTCCCAAGTGACAGGGGACAGGACGAGAGGGAATGGCCTCAAGCTCCACCAGGGGAGATTTAGGCTAGAGATTAGGAGGAAGTTTTTTACGGAAAGGGTCATTAGGCATTGGAATATGCTGCCCAGGGAGGTGGTTGATTCACCTTCCCTGGAGGTGTTTAAGGCAAGAGTAGACGAGGTCCTGAGGGACATGGTTTAGTGTTTGGTGGGAACGGTTGGATTCGATGATCCAATGGGTCTCTTCCAACCTGGTGATTCTATGATTCTATGAAAATAATTCCTTCTTGGGGTGAAACAATACTATAAGCTGTATTTCAGCTTCTATCCTTAACTCCTGCCCTTTCTATCTAAAGGCTACTCCTTCTGGGAAGCAGCTTATCTGACACATTCTTAATTGTTTGGTACCATGACAATAACTTCAATGGTCTTTAGACATGAGTGCTGCTTCAAGGAACCTCCCTCCTCTCTCCAGGTTAGGTTTTCCATTACGGAAACAGTATTTCACTAGAGCAGACAACAGCAAATTCTACTTTGCAAGAAGTTAGCTTGAAGAATTAAGACTTCCCTAATATGTAGATAAACAGCAGCTCACAACATGGGTAATTATAAAGGTTTTCCATACAAATAGTAAGTTTAGTGGTAAAAACAAGACAGTGTTTACACGGTACCCACAGATAAACAGGCAAACACTGTCTACTGTCTCCATTTAGCACTGTATTTTTTTAAACCTTAACCCTGGCCATAAATTTATACTGGCACAAAAGGGATTTTTTTTTTTTAATACATATATACAGCTCACCAGAAATTCTGGTAAAGATTCTCAAATAATTTCACCTAATGAATTCATTTCAAAAGCTCTTTGAGATTACATCCTGTAAAAAGCAATAAAAAAACATGTCATACAAGGCTGGTTTGTTTTTTTCAATTTTCACAGAAAGGCTGAGGTTGGCAGGAGCCTCTGGAGGTCACCTTGTCTGACACTCCTGCTCAAGCAGGGCCACCTACAGCAGGCGGCCCACATCCAGACAACTTTTGAATATGATGCAGTGGAAGCTTAAGTGGCCAGTTTAATAATAATGCCACTAAACTAACCCACACCACAGATAAAATTGATCTCCCTGTCTAATGAGGGAGCTACAGAAAATGGCACCTCCCTGGCCTGGAACAGACAGGATAATGCAGTGAGCTGCAAAGCACCAGTGAGTACTTTGGGATGAGAGCTTACCTAAATTGTGTCGCTTTGTCTTTGCGTGCTCGTGAATATGTTTCTTTGTAAAACAGCCAAAGAAGACACAGTAGAGGCAAGAGTGGAGTCTGTTCAGGTGGGCACCACACATATGACAAATGCACGACTTTGCCTGCAAGAGAAACAGACACGGAATATGAATGACAGAAACATTATCTCTGAGTACAGCTGAAGGGACGCAGATCTAATTGCCTGCCTCCCCTTTTACTCGATGCCTTTGGAACGCTGCAGACCAGGAGAGGAAACAGCCTTGCCTCTGTGTGACAAAACCACAAAACCACCAATTAGACACATTAATGGAGAAAACTCTTCCATTTGTCCGAAACATTTCCAAAACGCAGTAAGACAAGCCCTGTTTCCAAGATCAGATGATAGTCAACCTATTCACAACTCAGCCTGTATTTAATGACCGCTTCGCACGGGGGTAAGCAGACAAAAATACACAAACAAGCCTACAATTTCCTAACTCCACTGTGTCTGGTAAGATCCTTCAGAGAGTTTGGGGATAAATCTTCTGCTCAGAAACACCAAAACCAATTCGGGTCTAATCCCACCTGACTGGAAGATACGGACAGGAGAAATTCCTCATGGGAAACTAATCACTTTTACTCTCCGACAACAGCAACCACATTCAGACGTGGTTAAGAGGAACCAAACTTCTGTAACAGCCGAGACCCACGGGGATCACTTACAAACACAAGCCTTATTTCACAGACTAAACCAAAAAAACCATTTCTCTGCTTGTCAATACAGAAACACCTTTTTTCCTTCATATTAAAAAAAAATAAGTATCAGATTTACTAAAATACTAAGCTCTCATCTAACCCAGGCAGCGCATTTCAACAAAAATAACCCCCAAAGTTCTTCCACAATATTTGCCCAGTCTGCCACAACTTAAAATTAGTGCTGAATAAATACTTCACGATCCTGTACTCCAGGCTGGCATTTCTCTTCCAGAACACTTATGGCTGTTAAAAAAATAATCAAAGCAGCTTGCAATATGCTGCACCATGTAATTTATTTTCAAGCTTCTACAAATTAGGACTTAGATCCTGAATCTCACATGTTGTGTATTCAAAAGTTCTCCCAAGTTCTGTTAGATGGAAATAGATCCGTTGAATCAAACTCCACACACCTACAGAAGGAAATATTTTAAAGTAGGTCCAAAAAAGAATTCACCCTCTCCAGCACGATTTCCATCTTTAGAAAAATACTGCAGAACTGTCAAACTGTTGCCTAACGGTCGCTCTCTGGCTGTGAAAGCTAAATAGGATCAGCCTATCTGTTAAGGCTGCTGCTATGACAACAACTCCAGCAACTCACTGGTTTACTTTGCCAGCTAAAAATACATCTTTTAGCATTAAATTTATTGTAAACAGATGACATAACAAGCATGTAAAACCTGATCATTTTATGCTAAAAGGCAGAAAATTCATACCTGAAAAGTTTTCATGTCAATGAAAATTAAAAGAAATTGAAGAATATTAAAAAAAAAAGTGTGATAAGTTAGAGAAGTTCAGTCCCTCATTAAAAGGAAGCCATTTATCCATATCCTGTTTGCTCAGTGTAGCTCAAGATGGTTTTTCTAAAATCGTAAAAAAAAAGGTTAAAATACAGAGTAAAGAAAGAAATTAATATCAGAAAATGCAGCGGCTACTCTAACCAGATTACCTGTCTCCTCCTCATCTGTCTGTGCTTTTAAACAATTTGCTAAGTTAAAACAAAGCTGCCACCCTCCCACCCCACCCCAAATAATAAAATTACTTTTGTCTCACAATCCTCCCGCCCTGCTCACATCTCTTGCAGCTACAGGCTAAGACTGAACTGAATACTGCAAATGAACAATCAAAATCAGTCGGATCCCCAGCCACAAGCTTGCTTTAAAACATGACTCAACTTCTTTAAAAAGCAGGTTAGGTCTTGCTTATGGTCCAGGCGCCTTAGGGAAGTCTACCAGCCTTTCGCCTGCAATATCAACCCATCACTGCTCCTTTTCTGGTCTGTCCTCCTAGATATGAGGACACCCCTTCCTTATCCCAAGACATAAATGTAGAACCCTCCCCTTCCTCCATACCTTTTCCCATTATTATTCTGCTCCCTCCATAATGTTATTCCATTCCCTGCTTGCCTCTTTCCTTTATTCTCCTCGTCCTAAGGTATCCTCCTCTCTATCTTTAAGCCTGTTCTCTCCCCCCACAAACTCAGTTCCTCATCTTATGCCTCCAACCAGACTTCCTTCTGTTCACACTGAACCTCCATCCCCTTTAATTTTGATTTGATATTTTAACAAACTGCACACAGACACAGGAAGAGGCCTTGAGCGTCTCCTTTCTGGAAGGTTATAATCAGGTTTTTAAATTACAGAAAACTGGTCAGAATGGTCCTGCACTATATGAATGGTGCATGCACACACGCAGTGATTGACAACATCTGACAAAGGTCGGGGGCTGCACAACACCAGACAGCCTAGTTCCCTCTCAGTGCTTGTTCCTCTACTTTCAGGCTTTCACTGCTACTAAGACAGTGGTGACTCACACACTCGGACCCTTGGCAATAGCTCCGTAATTTCTTCAAAGGAGGTTTAAACAGCCCAGCAAATGAGGATGCAAGAACTAGTGCATGACATGCTAAAAGGAACTGGTTGTAATGACCTGTAACACAGGTCAACGCAGTCCCATCACTAACAGGATACCGGTTCTGGGTATTGTTAAGAGCTGCAATAAGGGAGTTAAAAAGAAAGCAGCAGGCATCAGTTGCTCAGATAAACTAACCTGCTGATGCTTCAAGTCTTCCCAAATTGTCAGAACAGCTTATTATTCATTTACCATCCTACCATCAAAACACCAGTGGAGAAAATTAACACATTGAGCTGGTGGTGCTGTGGCCTGACAGTGATTTGTTCCGATCCCTGCTCTCCATTCCTGGGACAGCCAAGGCTCCACCTGAAGCAAGGTCACACTGGGCACATAGCATCAGTTGCTCTAAACACCTACAAACCTGTTTCAAACATATACCATGAGCTCCTCAAATGGCAGTTTTGAGTGGCAATACAAGATCCCTGCAACGCAAACTGCAGAAGGAAGCGGCACACAACACACCTCAGCTACAGCAAACTATCCTTCCATATTTCCAGCTATTTCAGAAGGAACTTTAGAAGCCTGATTTTTATTTAATTGTATTTGAAAGGGAAACATCTTATCAAAGAAGTTTTCCACTAGGGTACTTGAGCCTTGCCTCTTCGCTCACACTAAATATCTCAAAGCACTTTCAGAACAGAGCTGTTGTCAGTTATGGGCTTACAAGTCAAAGACCTCCTACCTTCCTCAGTCTGCAAACCATATTCACCACCAAGGGTGACAGGAAAAGATGAACTAGGAAGCACTAACAAGACAGTGGGAGGCTGGGGAGATTATAAGATCATAATCAAGCTGTTACCATGCTGTTTGTGTTCACAAGTAACTCGAAGAATCTTTTCTCCTGAAGCAAATACACTTGTTATGGACCCCTGAAAGTGTTTGATCATGCCCTAATTCTTAGAGTGAGGAAAGTATAAATTTCCCAATACAAATCCTCTTCAATTTCCCCATCTTTTAAACTAAGTCTTTGTGAAAAATGGACACAACATTTAGATAAATGAAAAACAACAGGAGAAAGTATTTAGTTTTCTAATTCATTACTATCATTACTGAATGTCATTGGGGGGGTACACTTCACTTTCCAGCCCAAAGCCAAGGCTAATCCTTCAGGAAAAACTTTAATCTCAGTCTACACGGATTAATGCGATTGTTGTGCAGCTCTAAATATACTTGCCTACAGAATACAGGTGTACGTGGGAAGTTCTCCCTACATGCATGTGTCATCATAATCTGCTTTATTCCCAGGAAGCAGCATTTGTGCTCCAGAAGCATTCCCTCAGCTCAAACTATCCCTTATGAGGTAGTAGTTAAGCAGACCTTAAAGAAGATGAAGTCCAGGCACACAGAGACACTGAGGAATTCCACTCATGGCTGTTGAAATCTGAAGTAGAATTTCTGTGAGAAATTAAGAAATCTATTTTAAAGACAACCTCGGTACAACCACCACAGCAGTTATTTAGCTGGCAGAAGCTGCTGGCCCTGAAAGCAAGAGGCAAAATTCAGCAATGCTATTGAACTCCTGGAAGTAAAATACCTGTAATTCTCAATACTTAACACCCCGTTATGATTTCATCAAAGTTTAAACTTGCTTTGAGTCAAAACTAGATGATGTGAGATAAAGAATCCATCCTTTCAAGTCCCACCCCCTTCTACTAGTGATGCTTCCACACAATGGTGGGAGAGGCAAGTAGAAGAGAGCAACAAACGAGCATCCACTTGCCCAGAGCCTAAGGAACCTGTGACACCTCCCACAATAAAACTCTTAATACCTTACGGACACATGAACAGAAATGACTGATTTAGAAAGTTTGCAGTGTTCATTAGTTCAACAGCAGAACAGGAGAAAGAAAAACACACCACCCAAAAGAGAAAAGTCAGAGACTTTCAATCCAGCCTTTCAGTTATGACCAAATGCCCTCAACAAGCCACAGATCTAGACATTTAAGAAAAATTCAGAGTTCCTTGTCTCAATATGCACAATTTAGATAAAGTTTATCCTCTCTGTAAGTTTTTGTCTCTCCTATTCACCTTGCCACATCTAGAATACCACAGCCTAGGTACAGATATTTAATTTTATTCTTTCCATCCACGCTGCAAACAATTCTTGTCCAAATCTAACACAGACCCAGCAGTGCATACTGAGTGATGAGCAGCATGCTTCCCTTAGCCTATTTTTTGAAAGAAAAAAGGACATATCATCACAAAAGGTCATACAACTGGCCACTGCTGCTGCTTTCTTAGCCAAAGACCCAACAGCTACTCCAACAGCAGCATTTTCTTCTGTCCCGTGGGAGGAGATAGCCATTATTAAACCACAGCTGACAAGATTTATTGCTCTAGAGTACTCTTTGCAACTCAAGAATAATAAATTTAGGTCAAATCTACCTTACAATATTTCTATTGCTTCTATGTCTACATTCACTCCAAAATTCACTGTATCGTGTTCCTAAGGCAGGCGTGGCAGAGCCCCCTCACCCATGAGCACAGGGGCAGGCATATTTCCGAGATTTAAATATTTAAAACTTTAAAGCCATGTTCCTAAGTTGCCAGAAACAAAAAGACTGAATTGAGTCTACAGTTCTCCATGGTGTGGCATATAAATCGCTCCTCCACCTGCTGACAGGATGATTCAGTTACTCTGAGTCAGCGCACAGTTCTGACACAACAGCTTTTGAAAAAAAAACACCAACTGAACTTCTTGTTCACTTCCTGCAACTAAGTCTTAAGTATAATATTGTCCAATTAGAAATATCAATTATTCTTTTAAAGACCATTCCATCCATATGGAAAGTTGTGCTTCCAGCCCAACTAAGGTCACGGTTCCAGTAAAGGAAACTGTGCACTAGTCACAGGACCGTTTGGTTTAAGTTCAGAAAGTCACCTTAAAGCCAAGTCCAGGTAACTTCTTCAACTTTGTTATTCTAAATGTTTGTTTAGACAGCAGCAGAAAAAGATAGTTCAGTGGTTCAGCTCTGTTCGACCGCAAACATTAACCCCAAGGTCCTTGCTCTGTGCTGGTGTGTTTGCCTGCTCCCCTGTTGCCATCAGGTGCGGCAGAGAAGAAGCCTGCACAGCATTCCCAGGTTGTGAACATTTGATTCTGACCACCAGAGCACAAGTCTGAATACGATATCACAATTTATAATTAAGAATGGAATTGTTAAATAATGCCACAGTTCTCAAACTGAATATAAATAAAAATATACCACTATAACCACCTGCGCAGCTTGCTGTCCTGTAGGTTAGATTACTCCACGGCTAATTCCGACGGATCCTATTTCTGCCTATTAGTGAAAAATCTGTAAGAGAGAAAATGAAAGGACTGAACGTGCTATAAAGGATGTAGAAAGCAATTTGAGGAAACTTTTTTTTCATCCAAACTGATGAAGCTTTTCCATTACACCTTATTCAAGATGGTATATCCCAGCAAGGGCACAAACTGCCTGTCTTTCAATAAGGCAAAATAACAAGTACGTTAACCTCAAGCTCCAAACCCACAGCCTGGGTTCAAGGGCTCTTCTCCAAGCATGGTGAGTTAACCTAAAACAAGAGAACTGTGATGAAATTCAAAATTGTATTTGGGAGCGAAAGAGATCTGACTAGTTATCATTTAACACAGAGAAGCTCAACATGAGTTGGCAATGTGTGCTCGCAGCCCAGAAACCAAACCATAGCCTGGGTTGCATTAAAACAAGTGTGGCCAGCAGGGGATTCTGCCCCTCAATTCCTCTCTGTGAGACCTCATCTGGAGCACTGTGTCCAGTTCTGGAATCCTCAACATAAGAAGATGGAGCCGTTGAAACAGGATCAGAGGAGGCTACAAAGATGATCGAGAGCTGGAGCACCTCCCATACAAGGACAGGCTGAAAGAGTTGTGCTTGTTCAGCCTGGAGAAGAGAAGGCTCTGAGGAGATCTCATAGTGACCTGCCAATACCTGAAAGGGGCTACAAGAGAGATGGGAGGGACTATTCATAAAGGCTTGTGCTGATAGGATGAGGGGGAACAGGTATAAACTGTAGAGGGGCAGATTTAGACTAGACGTAAGGAGGAATTTTTTCACCATGAGAGTGGTGAGGTCCTGGAACAGGCTGTACAGGGAAGCTGTGGCTGCCCTATCCCTGGACTGTTCAAGGCCAGGTTGGATAGTTCTTTTAAGCTTCCTGATCCAGTGGGAAGCGTCCCTGCCCATGGCAGGGTGCTTGGAAATGGTTGATCTTTAAGGTCTCTTCCAACCCAAACTATTCTAGGATTAGCCTCTTTTTCTCAGCTGTCCTTCCTCTGGAGGATGCATCATGCCTAGAGCTGGATGATAAACAACTGAATAGATTTTTTTATTTTAAAAATATCCCAACTTTTTCCAATTTCAGTTTCACACAGAATTCCGCTGCAGGTACAAGGCTGAAATGAAACCTGAGAGGAAAAATAAAAGTTGTACAACTTAAAAGACAGACAGCACAAGCTAGAGAAGAAAAAAAAAGGAGGATGGTCTGAAGATGTAATTTTGTTTTTCCCATATACATTCACAGCAGCAAAAAGCTATATTTCAACAAGAACAAAGCAATTCTGAATTCAAATGGCTATGCTAAAATTGCTGATTTGCTGCTCCTTGGGTAGGTGCTCATCCCCACCACTAGCATTCAGAAATCTAAATGATTTCTCAAGTACTCTATAAAATATGCACTTAAGAGCCTATTGTGTTTTTAAACTATTTAAATAATGGATCTTGTTCAAATTATATCCCATCTCCTCCTACAGTAAGATTTTTTTAAAAGCTGAAGTCATCTTTGCCTTGTGAAAAAGCGTAAAGTGCTTAAGGTTCAAGTGCATGTCTCCTTCCCCGGCTATATGTGATGCGTGGATATGTTCTGTGTGTTGATTTTTATCTATTTCCTGCAATGCACCACTGCAGCAGCAAATTTCACATGAGAACAAGGCGCTTGCCAATACCGCAGTAGTGTATGCTAAGATCTAGTACAAACCCTATTACTTTACCTCACCATTCACCCACGTCAGCAAATCACGGAAATGTTTTTAACCAACCTATTAAGCAATGTATCGATCCGATCCGTGAGCACATGACTTGAGAAGCAATTCAAGGAGCGAGCTAAAGAGAAACCTGCCTGATGCTGTGCAGAGTCTAATTAAAGCCTGCCCTTGCTGCAGAGATTGTGTTTTGCCCGCATAAAACGAAGAAATCAGTTTCTTCCTATGAAAGCAGGTATGCTTGTGGGAAGCTTGCCACGCTGCTCTGACAGAAATACTCCAGGCAGCATCCTTTCAGAAAGAAAAGGAAAAAGAAACTTCAGTATTCAAAGCATCAAAGCCCTAACAAGTCCCACAGCCTCATTTAGAAGAGGACAGATACGTTTTCTTTAACTACTCTAAGATTTCCATAAGAAATATGTGAACTTAATTAGTCCACATCAAAGTCAAAGCAATTCTGCAAGTAGGAAAGATGGATGGGATGATGCTACAGCACAGATTCTCTGTGGCATGACTTATTTATGAGACAAATACTCTCGGCAAAAGAAGGAGACTAGTAGAAAACGAGCGGCAGCAGAGTGACAGAGTGCATCTATTAGCAACTATTTGTTTTCTTTAAAAGAAAAAAAATACCAACCCATGCCGCACTAAACAGGGCAGATCCACAGTTGAGCCTAACCAAAAAACATTAGTCTCGTAGAAAACATTTCTGCTTTTAAAAGCTTCCTATGAGTTATGCACCATTCTGTCAAGATATAAAGATTTATTATAGACGACATTTTTATATTTACTGCAGCAAAGTGAGCCAACTTGTAGCACAGAAGTTAACCCCAGTGATTATGACTTTTCTGACAATTGTGGGTTTCAATGACAATACACAAAAAACCAAACAAGACAGACAAGCCAAACCCTCATCTTGCCATGAGGATATAACTTTCTTATTGTCTAACAGGAGCTGAAGACAAGTTCTGGTCCCCTCACAGTGCCTACAAGAAAAACCATTACAAAACAATAAAATAAACTCCCCTTTTGGTTTTACAAGAGCTACACAGACCATCAGTGGATTCTCTTTCCAAAGCACCACACACCATTCCCAAGAAGCACATTCCCCTTTAAAGACATGCCAGAAAAAAAGGTGCTGACTCAGAAAAGACCCTCACCCCATCCACACCAAATTGTCTTCAGCAGAGAACAAGTGTATCCTCTAAAATCACCCAGTGAGTCTGTCAGACGAAATAAGACACAAGGTTCACAGGGTCTCACTGGCATAAAGCATAAAATGGAATGGTAATGGCCAAACTACAAACTTCCCTTGTCTGCTTCCACCTATGATGCTAAGACACCAGCACGTAAGGACATATTTATGCTCACCGAGCTGTATATGTACAGGAATACTCCAAGTCAACAAGCACATTACGGCATAGAACATCCAGAGAATGAAAGCAAATTCTCAAAGTAGTTGCACAGAACACGCTTTGATATCAGTAAGCTGAAGCTTACTATTGCCTCCTATCTCAGTACAAAACAAATTAATAATTCATTTTACTAGAGCAAAATAAGAGGTCTTTCATTCACTGGAAAACTTTCATGTCTGTAATTTCGCAAACCTGAAGTTACAGAGGTAAGACAGAGGTGGGCAGAACTGCAGTGCACTCCTTACAAGATTTAAGATTCGGATACATGGATATTCTGAACCCTACAGACACATAAGTCAGCTTAGAAAAACTTATTAATGCAATATGAATATAAAATACCTTTTGGAAGAGAAAAAGGAGTTTTGGTTCCTTATGCTAAAACTGGTGAGATGAATGAAAGCATCTTCAGAAAAAAAAAACAACCGGGAAATAAAGATTCTCATGACAAAAATGTATTCTTTTATCCATTTCAAGAGTTTGCAGATGGCTGGCAGTCCCACAGAACACTCATTAATCACAAAGAGTGTAGGAAGGTGAGCAATAGTTTCTTAGCTAAAAGCTCCTCTCTTTTTACAGAGAACACACAGTCAATTACTGTGTTTTAACACCTCATGCTGCCCTTGGAACATTAACTTGTTTTGCAAAGTAAGTTGATTTTACCTGGCTCTGGAAGACACGAGTTCAGAGGAGAGGCACAGTTAAATTGCTACCACCTCTCAAGATCAAGGTACATGAAATTCTGGCTGTTGTCCTGAAGGATGGATTAGGGAAGGCTGGTTTCCAAGAGGAAAAATTTAGAATCACCTAAATGGAATCGGGAAGCAGCCAAGAAACCCTCCAACCTGCCTTCCCCAGGAAACAAAGAATATCCCCAAAGCCCAACCCAAACAAAAAAATACCCCACAATACACTCCCAGCCCGGCACCTCACTAATAAGCCTCAACTCTTGGAGCCAAGTTTATAGTATCTTCTCAACATCTTAAAAAATAGAACTCTACCATAATAAATACTTGTAGTTTTTGTAGAAACATAGAACTACAAAATCTCAGCTGCCTACTCCTTACCCCTACCCCTAAAATACTACCAAGCACTTCATCATCTCAAACTTCTATTAGACAGGAAAGAGCATTTTTTGAGTCCATTACATCTGAAGTATCTCTAACCTTACCCAGCTGTGTACGATTCTAGAGGTTTAGTTTAAACACAATCTTTGTATTCTGTGGCTGAAATCTCCATTCTTCCCAGACCACAGAACTTTAAATGTAGATCTGAGCAAACACACAGAGCAAGGACACCACTCCTTGTTGGTTTCAGAGCACTACTGAGAAGCTAGGACAGCAGTTCTTGAAGATCAGTCCTGTAAAGGTCGCAGTGGCTGTGAAGCACTTTCTGAACTTCCATCACTGATGTCAGAACTGCTAAAGTCAATATTTTTGAATTATTGTCTTTAATTAAGTTTCAGTTATAATGCTGAAATCTTCCCCTATGGAGTGCAGGATGACAACCTCATGAGGAAAGTTCTCACTTCTTTCCTCTTTTTACTATTTTGGTTACAGCTAAACACATCTTCTCATACTCCCATTTCATTTCCAGCAATGCCCAACCACTCAACAGTATTTTGTTAGGTCTTCTAATGTACCAAACAACAGCAAGTAAAAATTCATACATTTCCTTCTTATAGATGTCTGTAAGCCACTAGCAGAGTGCATTTTGTGTAACAGCATCACTGCTTAGTTCAGAAGACCTAAACCTGACAAATTTCTGAATTGAGATTTTTAAATAGAGTGCAGGTAAGATAAATCCACCCTGATACTTTAAATAGTCTATTCCATACATTACTAAAAAGAATGCCATTAGGAAAGAAGGTGGTTTTATTTAATTTAGTCCCATGCAGAAGTTTGCCCTTTGTTAACAGTGTAATTACCAATGCAACTATTTGTATCTTTCTGAGGTCTTGCCATCAGTAGTTTTCACTTCTGCAAGTTTCCTTTGATTCTGATCAGGCACAGTTTAATAAACACGAGCCAAACCTGTAAGCAACTGGAGTTGACATCCAGGCCCTAAATCTGTCCATTGACATTTGTGTAATGGAAAAAAGGTCTAGAGCCTCACTGCAATGCAATTCTTTCAAGAGCGGCATGAAGAACCATGAAATAGATTCAAATCTTCATCTTGACCCAGCTCAGGCAGCTCGCCTAGAATGAATACGAGAACAGGAAAGCATTTATGTGTAGGTTGGATGCCGTTCACCCCAGCAGCAAAGGGAGCAGCTTTAAACTACATGAAATTATTAGAAGAAAAGTATCTGTCCTTACTACTGTCAGAATAAATATCCAAACGGAGTGAGAGAGGTATTTTTGCTGTTGGTTTGTAATTATTGTTGCTGTGGGATTTTTTTTACTTAACTCCCAAGCAGCTGCTGCATCTTGTAAAACTCTCCTCTGGCACTCAAGAGCAGAGAGGGAAGCAGCCAGAAGTTTGTATATTTTACTGTTTTGAAAACGTTCATATTCTATTCTGCAATAAGCCAGAGAAGAGGTAAGCATACAGCTCTTGTCCATGCTTATGATTATATCGAGAGTGGCAACTGCAGCTGTAAACCAGGGATGGACATTGTAGAGGAGAGGAAGGGTGCACATACTAAACAGGCTCTGAGCGGGGCTGGCGAGGTGAGGGGAGCTGTGCCGGAACCCAAAATGTTGCTGTCACCTGAAGGATAGAGAGGCAGAAGTATGGAAGCAGCACCAGCTAAAAACACACTGAAGACAATGCATGAGCCACATTGCTGATGCTCTGTATCCCTTGAGACAGAAGCCCACAAAACAATAACGCAGCCATTACAGATATCAGCCCCAGTAAGCCTTGTCTGCCTATAGCTAAAGGCGTATGATCCAAAAGTCTGAAAATCAGTGAGCAATCCCAGAAGATACAAAGGAGAACGGCTTTTCCCATTGGCCCATGTCTTCCTAGCCAGAGAGAACATCTCCCATCACGATCAACTACAAAAACCAAGGCACGAGAACAAAAAGGGGTATAAAAAAAATTACTTTTAAAGCTCCTCAAATACATGAAAAATATGACAGCAACAATCCCAGAGTCACTGCTGTGGACTTGTAAATACTGATGCATGACTATTTGAAATTGAATTTCTATTTCATGCTTCATCTTGTAACATTTATTCGACTCATTCATAATTTGGACCAAACTCAGAAGACACATGGCTGGATTTCAGAAGTACCTGGAATTTTTACTAACCTCAGATGTAGCTGCAAGACTGCAGCCACCCTGTACATAACCCATCAGTAGATGCCAGCTAAGTGCTACATGTTGACAGCACGCATCATCTCCCGTAGCGAAAGATAAAGACCTGACAAGCCTCATTTTATGCTGACCAGCCAGACCCTGCTCTCTTTGCTTGTCTTCTGTATTTAGGAGAGGAAGTGCCAAACGCTTAACTCAATGGAAACATTCCCTTCAACAGAGGCTGATCCCGCTGCTTTAGCACCATTTACACGCCAACAGCACCACTGCCACATCTTCCTTTTTAACTAGGCTGCTTGATCACATAATGCTGCACATTGAAAACAAAAATTAGTAGATTATAGCGTTTGGTTTCATTTATGGACATTGTGCTTGGTTTGTCATTTAACGCAAAAAAAAATGTTAGCTTAATTTAAAGCATGGACATAAAAATTAGTTAAGACAAAACAAATACAGACCGCAGAAGCCAGCTGGGCTCAATGGCTGGGAAAGCATACTAGGCAAAATACATGCTTTAGCCAGAACACACCTCTGCATTCCAAAACGAAATCCCAGCAGGACAACAAGCTTTCACAACACAGGGATAAGAGAAGCAAGCAGAAAAATTCCTGGGCTGTTAACTACAGTGAAGCCCTTTCTCATAATACCAACAACGGATCTGTCTTCCCATCTCCTTGCTCTTTATAGGACAAAATAAAAACAAAACCAAGGCACCTCCACTTTTAGTACCATGCTAGTCGTGTTTTAAAGAGAAGTTTGTCTGTATAAAAGCCTCACCTACTCTCTGATGTTCCAAAGGGAGGTGCTGGAAGGGCTGCAGAAGAAAGGGTGAGAAGACAATTAAGAGCAGACACCACTGCTTTCAGGATCTAGAACTTCCCCTCCTTCCTCAATACCAGGCATAAGAGCACTCCCGGAGACATAAGCATTATACAATGCCTGTGTAAACATCAGTTTCTTTCTGAATTAATTAGGTTTCATAGAATTCTAATGCCCCTATTAAAAATAAGAGAGATGGAAAAAAAAAAACATTCTAGCTACCCAATCCAGGCAAGATAAAAAGCCGTCCACGCTCATGCTACTAAATATGACAAATGCTCAGCCTCTGTTCAAGTACCTTCAGAAGACAGTGAGAAGTGAAAAAAAAACAAATCAAAAAAACCAACCAAACAAAAAAACCTAAAAACCCCAACCACCCACAGACACCAAATCAAACAAACGTAATAACATCTCAACACTTAAAAAGGGGCAAGAACTGATCTTAAAAAGCCTGAGAACCGTTTCTGGTTGCCAGCTCCAAACAACGGTTATTGACCTGAAAGGAACACAGGTTTTACTTCAGTAACTGAAAAGTTGAGGATAGCAACTTAAAAAAAGAAAAAAAATCCTAAAGCCACCCCAGTTCTTGGAAAATATTCACAGTTCTGCAGAACATAAACCATCAGGATACAATGCTTTCGATGCAATGCCACTATTTCATTTCACGATGCATCTTTTTGACAATACTTCAGAACTCGTAGTACATACATCGCTTCACATTCTCACAACAGAATATTCTTTAAATCAAAATACTGGAACTCAAGTTACAAGATATCAAAGAAAAACATTTAAAGAGGCCAAAGAACACCCTGAAAGTACATAAGAGAAAATGCTTAGAAATATCAGTGAAAGACAAAGACCTGATTTTAAGAAGAAACACAAACGGATTCACCTTCAGCAGCTTTAAAAACTGACACTACACGTTGCATCAGCAGAAGCATTCAAACACACTGCTCTCACCTCTCAGATGCTCTACTAGCCGTTATGCCTCTGCCATGTAAGCAAGAAAAAGTAACTCGCTACATAATAAATAACGTTTTCCACTTCTTTTTGCTGAAGACATTAAGGTTTCTATTAAATATTTAATTTTTCCCACTGCCAGTGAGCTACAAGAACAGTACTGTGATGTAGGAGACAATTTGCCTGTCAAATTAAATGAATTACTCCAGTTATTCTTTGATTAATCACACAGAATTTAAGAACGCAGAGAAAAGGTTCTCTAGGAGCAGAAATTTTTCAGAAAGTTTGCAGGCAAGTTCAAGTGTTTTTCATCAGTACTGTGAATCCGTGCTCAGGCATTTCTGTCTCAGTAGTGAAATGATTCTTGGAATTAAAATGCCAAAAGTCTTAACCAGAGCAGGATTTCCTGACATCCTATTTCAGAGGATCAAGTGATGGCAGCGGTAACTGAAGCGGGGGAACAGTACTACCTACCTGTGTTTAGCCCAAGATCTGTGCTAGGACCCTCCACTTCACCAAGCTCACCTAACACTTATTTCCTAAGCATATAGAAGAGATTTATCAAGTCTCTGGACAAGCGTTTTTGCAGAGCAAACTCATCACTATAGTTTTGCTAGGGAAAAGTCAAATCGTGACACTAAAAAGAGACAGGATAAAAAAATTCACATAGTGGATGGGTGACGAATGCTACAGAGAAAGGGGGAAAACCAAACGTATTGGATGTGACAGCTTCTTAGGTATCACTATTGCAGGCAACACCTCTAGCACCTGCAACAAGAAACATGAAGTGTGTATAAATGCAGTTCTGTGCAGCATCCAACTGCTAGAGCATTTAAATGCAGCATCCAATTTAAACACACAAGCATTTAGTGCAGCTAAAAAGTTGATTTCACCATTCACATTAAAAGTAATCTTCAGATTTACACAAAATGTACAGTTTGTCCTCCAAACTACAAGCTACTTCATGAAAAGAAAGACAGGGAACCCCCCAAACAACATCCATGACAACAAGTACACAGGAACAGCTATTTGTACACATCCCTCAATTTATGTAAACAAGCTCAACTTTTATGTTTCAAGAAAAAAAAAATATGGGTTTTCCTCTCTATATCTTCCAAAATGCAAAGCTGGATCACCAGGTCTTTTAAGTTCTCAAACAACGCAAAAAACTTTTTTGGAAATAAAGCAGCAGGCACAAAGTCTCACAATCCTCTGCACAAACAAGTTGCTCTGGATTTGGTTTGCAGTGCAAAACGGTCACCTGATAAAGGAGGGCTCTTACAGTTCATACAGAAATTATTCCTGGACAAGCTCAACCCAACTCCCTAAGGCATCACTCTCCGAACACGAGAAGTTCAAACTTGCAGGTCAATAGGTAAACAAAGGAGGTACACAAAATCTTGTTTCTCCGCAAGAGTGTTGAGGAAAAGAGGAGGAAGACAAAGCAATCCAGATGGATTCTAGTTACTCGGGACTGCTTGGCAGGCAGATTATGGCTTGAAATAACCAGAAGTCCATTTAGAGATAAGAAATCATTCTGCAGTTCTTCAGAGAAGGGATTAGTACCACTCAGGATTTGTGGGCAGTACAAGATGGTCAGGTGCAACACCTTAAAGTACAGATTTGCTATATTTCATAAACATTCAAAATGCCATCAGTCTTTGCCAGCCAGTGCACTGCACGCTTGGAACAAACCTGGGGTCTAGAAAACTTACCACAAATCCTCCGTTATCTCAGTCACAACTTGACTAAAGAAGTGGGTCCATTCATGTTTTACATATTGGTCAGATTTCACCACTAACAATCAATATCATGAAGATTTTGCAAACTTGAAGTTGACTAAAATATTACTGGAGTAGGCCTGTAGAGACCACCCCCCTTCTTCGCTTTTCGGCTCCACACGTTTGACAGACACTCAAGAATGGGGCTCCACAGGAGCAAGAATCTTTCAGAAGTGGCCACTATTCCCATCATTCTTCAACAAGACCCCTGGGGAAGGAGCAGAGAAATGGTGTGTGCACTTAGAACAGCACCGTCTCATTCTGGGGCAGTTTCGTCTTTCCACCTTTACAGCAAAAGAAGATTTTCTCTCTCCTTGGGCAGCGAGATTCTGCTTTAACTGAGTCAGAGATAGTGGCTATTTCAAGAGACAGCAGCTCCTTATTCCAAAGGTTTTATGTGGCTCTTGCTGACAAAAGATTCTCTTCAAAAACAGGGGAGAAAAACTCAGAGTAACCATTAATATTGTATGTAATAAAAAAACCCCAACTATGAAATTCCTCTTTTAATCACAAAGGAGACAGTAGCACTGACAGGCATGCACACCCAAAGAAGTTATCAAAAAAGATAAATAGACGGGGGGAATGTTGTGCCTGTGGTCTTGCCGTGCTGCTCTGCCGAAATACTACCCTTGGATTTTCTTTAATCAATCCTTAAATTAGTGAACCTGATCGTCTAAAAGAGATAAGAGATTCTGTACTATGCTGTATACCACACACCTGGAATTATCTTCCATTGCCATTCTCCACTTTTCCTTCCCAAGGTTAAGTAAATCGCCATGAAATGAAGTATTTCATCCTCAAAATTCAAACTGAGGCTTTAAAAAGTTAAGATTTGTAAACACATCTGCGTTGGCCAAAAAACCCTCTGAGATCCATGGAACAGCAACATCCCAAAAAAGAAAGAAAGAAGTGTTCTTCCAGACTTCTAAACACCAAGACACATTTTCTTATCACACAGTTGTGGTCTCTCACGGCACGAGATAAAGTCGATAGGAGTCTTCCATGAGACACTGGGATTGAAATGAGAAATAAATTGTAGAACTACTGACAACGATCACTTGTGTTTTTAGTAAAACAATCTGGATTAAATCACCATATGATTAACACTGATACAAGGGAACAGTGACTGCTCAGTGTACCTGCACTTAACAACTGAACGGTAACCGACTGCAACAATCTAAGTGACATTTTTCCTCTTTTATGGTCAAGATAAGGGGAAAGCTTTATCAAAAGTAACTACTAAAGCAGCCTTTACATACATTGTTGGACTCCTAATTTTTAAAAATTAATTACCTACCCATACATGCACATCTACATACAAATTGCCAACCCCATGCCAGAGGCTGCCTGACAGACGAGATTGAACAGTGCAAAATGGTTAATGAAGTGCGGGTTTAAGAAAGAACCAATCACGCACTTCAAACACAGCAACTGCTAGCAAAACCAACACAATTAATGCTTTGTTTGTTGATTATACATGAATTACAATTGCAGTTTTATTGCTCTGTATTTCGTTCAAATATACCCCTGCGTACCTTGGCACCAATCTATGCTTCAAAAATCAAGCAGCGTAATTAGAAAAGCAGTAGAAAATTAGTGCATGGAGTGGTATTTCTGTAATTTCTCCTAAGAAACGATGAGCAGACGTTAGATATCACGAGCCATGTTCTGAGAGACATAAGAGGATCCTCATTTGGTTTTCCATTTTAAAAAGTTCTCATTTCCAGCTGGCCTCCCATCAGCCAATGTACCATTGCTTCACGAGTCTTTCTAAAAACGAGGAATGGTGGTGGAATCAAGAGCTCCTACACACCAGTACTGCATGAAGTGACAGGCTCTTGGTTTTCAGACTGATAGAGAAAGTTTTCTTTTGTTAAGTGGTTTCAAATCTGAATTTCACCACATGCACACACCAACAGAGATGGTGGCCAGTTATGCCTAATACGCAACTAAACAGACTCTGCCCAGAACTTAAGCATGACAAACCAGCAAGAATCCATATGAAAAAGCTGTGTTCCTGCAAACAGGAGTCGACTGAGCTTACACAATAATTTCTGATGACGTTATAACATCCTTTGGGGAAATGAAACTTGGCCAATCGTGTCTGCGCCAAGGCCTCACGCTAGCGGTCTTGTATGAGAGAAGACATTGCAGGGATGGGTGGAATCAGATATACCACCAAAACCACTCTGACAGAACCAAGGCAGAACTGTATTTCACCTTTGAGATCCAGAGGGATGGTTACACCTGATCAGCCCTCTGGCTCTTTCTACGCTGCTCAGTCACTAGAGTTACATCCCTGCTGTATCCTCACTGCTTACACGAGGGGTTTCCTGAACCATCCATATTATGGTGCACTCTTCCCCCATCATCTTCATATTCAAAACAAGGGGTTTTGTGTCCAACTCCCCTACCTTCCCTCACTTTGTATTAGATGTTCCATGGGCTTCCATCTTTCATTATTTTCTGTTTATTTACCTTGCATACAGAAACCGAGAAATCTTTTGTCGTGCTATAAGGTAATAATTCATACCAAGTGGATGTAAGTGAAACAACGGGTTGCAGAGAAGCCTGGACAAGTCCAGGGATAGATGGCAGGGGTCCTGTGTGTCCTGCCTTGCCTGCTGAATTTCAGCTCTCTCCTCAAATCAACATGGATGATTTGCCGGTATCCACAGCTTCCCCTTCAGCAAAGAATCCATCTGATGCAATCTCAAAAGTTGCCACATTGCATTCCAACAGGGAAACGTCATGCAAAGGTAGGATTCCACAAGCTCAGCCCCAAAGCTGCAAGTGAACAAGGTCTGAAATCAATCAGTGCAAGCTAAGATAAGCTTAATGCTTCTTGTCTCCCAGCTGAACAATTGAATTTGTGGGGGTGGGGAGGAACAGCTGCTTTGGACTTGAAGATCTGAAACTGCAGCCTCTCTGTGAAAGAGAAAACTAGGATATTTATCATTATTTGCTTTCCTTGTTCCTCCCCATACTACAGGAACATTAACAGTTTTTAGAAACTCGTAATTATTTATTGCTCCCAACATACTAACAAATTTCTTTGGCAGATGAGGCGTACTTTTCAGAATGCTCTCCCACTGATCTAGCTCATCCCTGCTCTCAAAACTGAGATAGATTTACCAAAGCTTTCTGTTGTTCAGGGAATTGGCTGCTGCACCGACAGCTCATCAAAGCTCCAGACCCCTTACCAAAGTTAACATAGATAACAGAGAATCACTGAGATTGGAAAAGACCTCTAGCATAACAGCAGAAGTTTGCACATGGCTTGGCATTGCTAAAAAAAGGAAATTGTATTTGCTATTAAAAAATAACCATGATGCAAAATGAATTTTGGTAAGAACAGAGAGCTCATCCTGGCTATTTGTTCCAAGCAAATTTCTGTCCCTGAACTCCCAGAAATGTAATAAATTCAACACCTCTAACACACATGGCAAGGGAGACTAATCCTCAGACACACCAGCAGAGGCCAGAAATACAAAGAACCCAACCTTTCTCCGACCACCTCCTAAGAGCTGTGTAGGCTACCCCAGCAGGAGGATAAGGGTGTCTGGGCTCCTAAAGCCCCTGTATACAGAAAAATGAAAGGCTGATACAGAGGTACAAACCACAGCACTGGGATAGGGGTGGTAGGGGAAAACATGGGAGTGAGGGAGAAAGTGAGTCTTACGCAGTCTTTTACCTGAAACTAGAACTGCTTTGGCATACCTGACTTGAAAAACCAGTTAAGAGCTTGAAGGAAAACCAGGAGATTCTTGAGGAAAGTCTCACAACCGCAAATCATCAGTGATCTCACCAAGCAGAGCAAAATATTACCTGAGATCCCAGATTTCTAGTTCCAATCTCTTGCTTTGTTTCTATGGTTATAAACACACGCAGTGTTTTGTGGACAAATCTTTACGCTTTACTGCAGGATTAAAAAAAAAGAGTTTGAGAGCACTGCCTCAGGTCATCTGGAGAGTAGCTCAAGTTGCATAGAAGCTATCCCTGCCAAGTAAAGAGGTGGCTTACTCTGGCCTAAAAGTCATCCTTCCTAGTTCTGCTTTTCAGGATATTTTCTCCTATGATCTGGTAGTGCAAATAATTAAGGCACGAAGAATGAAACGTAGGGAAGGCTGCATGATGCACAGTTTGGGTGCAAACTTTCCCACACCACGTTTTTGCTTGGCTTTGGACCTATGGAAACACACTTGTAACAATGTAATTTCCGTGGCAACTTCTCTTAATAGGTAAGAGAGGAGAGCAGAGAGCCTAACCACTGGATTTTGAGATTTATGCTGGAGAACCAAACAGTTCCTAGGCACACTGGCCAACACCAAACAAGGGTTCACAAAGTTTATCCTCCTTCTGAGAGATAATAAGGACAATGGCAGAAGTTACAGTTCCACAGAATCAAGCTGTGTTCTTAAATCAGCACGTGTTCTTAAAGAAAACACAAAACGTAGCTAATGTGGAGAACAACTAAGACAGCAAGGGGGACACAGTTTAATTCCTTTTTTTAATTACCCTCACCCTACCTTCAAAGCCTTCCTTCTTTTTAACCTGAGTACAAACCAGAACTTCCCTAGCAGCAAAACCAGAAAAATAAGCCACAATCAGAAGTTCTTCATCCTCTTTGCTAGCGCTGCACTGGAATGTGTTTCACGACAGAATACTTTTCCTCCCTGAAGTCAGAACAGTCATAAAAATGGGGGAGGGGAGGTTGATTGCACCAGTTCTACAGCATCTGGCTATGCAATAAGACTCTTGAAATAATTTTCTTTAGTGTAGCATATAGCCAACAAATCTGGCAAGAAGCAACTTTAAGCATGTGTTGCTGTGACAGCAATGAATTATCACCCCAGTCTGCAGCAAGATTAACACTTACAACCTTGGCATGAAGAGCAGCCTGCTCAGATAGTGTCAGGAGTAGTACTCCATGGACTCGAAAGGGTGGGCTCACGCAAAGAAACTGAGAGCACAGAAATGCAGGCGTTTGCCTGAAGCATAAACCAACAGGTAATTTCTAGGGAAAAAGGCAACGCACAGCCAAATAAGTAGGAACGTCAAGTGAAACTCAAGGTTTGGAAGGAGCAAAATAAAAAAAATAGAAAAGAAGGTGCTGCCCACCACAGAGGACATGCTCCAAATAACATTACAGAACAAAACAAGAATGAGAAAACAAGCCCACCAGATTTTTCCTGCTTAACAGTAAAACATTAAAGTATCCAGGCAAACCAAGCTGACATGAAATAGGCTACTCAAAAAGCTAGGTGCAAAGAAAGCCAATCACAGAGTCCAACTTGGCCCAATAACACATGCCAACTCAGTTTGTCAGATCTTGTATTCTATATCTCATACCATTACCTGTCGGTTACGGGTAGACTCAAAACCAACTGCGGCCTCCCTAGAAGATCAGAGATAACATCACACCAAACCTAACTGTACTAAGGAGCCCTGTTTGGCAGATCCCTGCTCTTCTGTTCCATTTTTCACCTAACTGACCACAAACAGAAGGAACCTGAAAACAAAGCTCCTTACCATAATTTTCTTTAAAAAAAACCAAACAAAAACTGCAGAGGGAAGTGAAGAAAGCCATAGAGCAGAAGAAAACACAATGGCATCTCCTTCCTGCTTGAACACTCACCATATTTAGAACTTTGGCTTCGCAGCACTGACAGGACTGTGAGGCACGATTTCTGCTCTTTGATCTGGTCTGGTAAATTTTTCTATAAAGGCATATAGGAGATTCCGCCGATCATCAGCTTCACCTCTAAACCAACTTTGTTTTGCTTCATGAGCCAGTAGAAATGTACAATATCAACGCTGACAGAGCTAATTCCACAGACTACATGTTCTACTTTCAAGACCTTAACTTGAAGGAAATACTTTAAGAAGTCAAGCAGCAGACCTGAGGCTTATGAATATGTGAGGTTAAGGGATTCAGCACTGAGAAAAAACAGGACAAAAGGATTTCACATCTTAAAAGAAAAGAGAAAAAGAAATCTAATCCGCTCTTAGTAGTAGCCGGATATGGAAGTATGTTTACAGCAACAGGAACACACTAACGGGCATAGGAGCCAGCACCGTTTTATGTAGAATGCAGCTCTCGAGATGACAAAAAGAAAACTTTACAATTTCCTTAAAAAGCTTTAAACACACACCTGTAAGTAGATGCAACAGACTTCAAAACACACAAATATGACAGCATGAGAGAGAATCAGAAGAACAATGTGTACTGAGAATTTTGTAAGGAAGTGATTACAACTGACCTCCTAACCTGCTAGGAAACGAGCTCCAATTTCCTCAGATTATAAGCTTCTCTGTAAGTAAGAAGGTAGCAAAACCACTGTCTAGCAAAGAGGAGTCAACGCAGTTGAAGCAGATCCTGCAACTGAAATAACTTTGGAAAAATCTACTTTGGAAAGAAATTAGCAAAGTGCATCTAAAGCTTTTAATGTAATGACAAAATCAGCATTATATTAGCTGGGAAGACAAACCTTCATCCATGGGGCACAGTTCAGTGTGAAGTGTCCACAGACCAGATCCAGTCTTCTGGGCAGAACGCTCACGCTTCAGCCCCAGTGGACTGCTCTAAAACACTAGTTAATTCATACTATTAATACAGATTGCGTTTACTGCTAATGTCTATAACTGATTACTCAAGGGGAAAAGAAAGAAAAAAAAATCAAACCTAACAAAACCAAGCTACATCCAACTCTTCTGAAATCAAGGGAACATTCTGTCTTCAAGAGTAGAGCTACGACTCATGGAGTGAAATTAGAGCCACTGTTTTCTGTGGGTCATTCTCCGTTTAGTTCCCTCCTCCAGCACAGCTAATCACTGAAGCAAGGAAGCTACAGGGCACATCCTTCCTTGCCTATGCATCTCACCAGTCTCCACGCAGTTCTGAAGGTCGATAGGGTTATTTTTTTGTTCTTCTGAGAAGGGCCTTTTTGCATACTACCATGATGAGTTCATTAGCTTATTTAAATCAGATATTAGAAATACCTCACCAAAACAAGCTTATGTGCCTCGGTTAGTTTTTTTTCCAGGTGCCGTTCAGCATACTGGGTGATACCAACTATCTGTGCGGCAAATGCCACCCAAGTAAAATCCAGGCTTGGCAGCTATTTTGGGCTGCTGGATTAGAAGTGTTAGCTGCATTAATGGGGCAATGAGAACAATGCCTTCTGTGGTAAGAGACTGATGACGAAACACCAGGTAAGCTGGTGTATCTCAAGCCCTCTAGAAAATATCTACTGTTTGAGCACCAGTTAATGCAATTCTTCAAGGAGTTTCATCCGTTTACTGTCCTCATCCCCACAAGACGGCAATTTTCAAGCACACAGCCTTTCACAGCACTCCTTCTGCACATGAGGTCATTCTGCTGCTGCTGGAAGACGACTCTGACCAAGTTTGTTCTTGAACGTGAAGGCGGCTACAGGGCTGAGGTGGACCAGGCCCACCTGAATACACGTCAGTAATACCAAGAATAAATTACTTTCAGGAAAAGCCGTAGAATCAGCTCACCTAGGAACAGGACAAAAACTTCTGATAACTTTCATTTTCAGCACGGTTAAAGTTGTCATTCTCGGGCAGCAAAATGGAGAGTTTGGTATCTTTGTTTTAATAAAAGAAAAGAAAATTAATCAGCATTAACAAGCTTTTTCTTGTCTGGATATCCATCTCTAACATTTTTCAGTAGTTGGGAAAGAAAACCAGGATAACACATCAGGAAACATCACACTTGCTCAATATTAAAGTGGTTTTTTTTTCTTATTTGAGAATCTGTACAAGCTATAGAATTTAACATTTCACAGACACAGTATGGAAGCAATAAAATAGGGAAAATGAGATGCTAACATACTCAAAACATTTCAAACTCCGACTCCTATGCCCTGCAGCTACTGAAAAAAACCAAACCAGACCCCTAGTCCAGTCCTCTCCAAGGTTCCACCAGTACAAGAGTAATTGAGTACCAACACATCCACTCACCCAAGGATGCAGCAATGGGGTTGCAGCACCAGCACCTCTCCTCCACCCTAGGAAGCGTGTAAGGGTTTTATTGGAGTGCTGCTCTTCTGCTGTCTCCATCTGGCACACCAGCCCTGTAGGGCTACGCCAGCTGGCACAGTTCGGAACAGCCTTGGGGCGGCTCTAGACTACACAACGGAGCAGGCCAGAGGAAAACCAGTATCATAAAGAGCTAATTTACAGCCCCATTATCCCATCATCCTCAACTACATGCAGCACAAGTGTGATCCAGGCACATGCCCTGTGACCAGATGCTTTAAACCAACTGAAAAAAAATAGTTAAAACATCTTAACAGAGTTTGATTATAAAAGACAGAATTCTTAACTTAAAGACAGGCCTGTTTAAAGAGGGAGACAAGTGGCTCATAACTTGATTACTTAGAAAACCACTATTCATTTCATTAAATTAAATGTAATGTGAAAAGTGGATTTTCTATAATAGCTGATCACAGATTACAGACATTCTACACTCGCTGGTTCATTTATTTTTCACAAGGAAACTGGAGTAGAATAAAATTATTTGCATCAGGAACAAGTTCTAAAGACTGCAAACAAGACAGGTTTCACGTATCAGGCTCAGCACACACCGGTACAGCCGTGAAAACAGGTACAACCACACACCTGGAGCATCGACAGAGGTTCTCAAATGAGTTAGTATGGCCACACTTTACAAAAGAAACCATTGGTACGTGGAGAACACCTCAACAAAGTCAGCCTGTCAGAGACAAAGCCCGGAGGAAGGTAGCAGTCCTTACTCAAACTGCCATAGGCAGCCTCCACGCATCACCCCTCGGGTCCTCTGCCATTACTCAGGTACTCCTCCCCTTGAGCCACCAATGCTGTTTGTTCAATCCCATGTTGGCACAGAACAGAGCCATAAGTCATTCATTTATGTTTTTTTCTGGTTTGCAGCACAATCGCACCAACACAATGCAGTGAATGGTATGAGCAACAGCACGCAGCCAAGAGCTGGTAATTCCTTGGACTGTTATGGCAAGACAGACACACCCACAGCCCAAGAGCTGGATTTCACATTCCCTCCTCACCAGTCTTCAAAGAAAGGCCCACATCCCATCTCCAGTTCTTCTCTGGTAAGCAAATACTGCCCTGTCCGTTTGCCAACTCAATCGTGTACTTGTGTCTCATAAATGTCCGTACATATAACTAAGTTTAAAATTTTACTTCAAGCTTTTAAAATATGTCAGATTAGCTAACTCACCTTTTTCTCTTTAATGTCATTTTCTTGTGTTCTTTTACCACTGCTTAAAATAACTTGTCTGCAAACCAGCTTCAACCTACAGGAACAGCAGACATACCGAATGAAACTGCTTGCTTTGGGAAGGACTCCTATAACAAAGTAATCCTTCAGCTTACTGCTATATTTGAGTTCTGCTTTTCTACAGTCAGACTAATGCAGCCTAAGACAAAAAATCTCCACCTCCTACTGCCTAAAAACTTTCAATAATGGCCTGAAAACTTGCATTCCAGTTACGAGATGTCCCTGTGACCTCTGATGGATCAGGATCTATTTTACAAAAAGGAAACTTGAGGGGATACTTAACTGCATGGATGAACAGAAGATTTATTAGGCGTCATAAAGCAATTTCTCTAATGCTCCATGTATATTTTTCATCTTCACACTTGGCACTGTTTCACAGACTCAAAGTGATGCATTCTGTATCATTATGAACTTTTGTAGCACTCCACTGCACCCTGGGACTCAGGCTCCTTTCATCAGCTAACAAGTGGCTAACAGGAACTCCTCTGCATGTGTAAACCTGAATCAACTCTGGTAATGGAATTAATGCAGGAAAATCAGAGATGCAGAAAAGAAACTGAACTGGGGCAACTCTGAAACTTCCACATCAAGAAAATTTGTAAGAAACAGAATCACAGCGAAACAAGAAAACACATCACCAAGGGTAGCAATAGAAAATTGTGCTTGACAAGTTTAGGATCGATTTCCTTAGGGAACAGCCTCTAAGGATGAGAGCGCGCCTTGTTCCTCTTCGTGCACACAACTGCAATGGCTCTTGAAACTGTTCTCATTGCCTTCCTCACTCTTGTTCTGCACATCATCATTAAGATCATCACACAACCAAAACCACAAAGTAGTCACGAATGACCAAAGAAGAGAGTGTTAACCATTCAGATAAACAAATCCCCCTAGAAGTCAGCAATGTACTGAAAACAAGACTGTATGAGAACTTCACTAGGTCACCAGCTGCTGAGCAGGACAGCGATCCAGTTCAAGAACAATACAGGGCAGTAACGAGGATAATGCAGCACAGCAAAGAAAAACAAGACCTTAAGAAAAATTTTGCATTTGTAACTGGAGGGCAGAGGGTCACAAAACTTCACCTGGCATAAACGAGGTACTGAAATTGGTCAGCTATCTCAGCTGTCTTCGCTTAGGATGTCATCATACATCTGGTGTGCAATAAATCTTGCCTTTATTTACCAAGTATCTTCTAAAGAAACTCTCTTAAAACTTGACATGCATGCAATACCAAGACTGAATGCACAGGGCAAAAGCCCAAACTATGACTAGACAAGGTTTGTGAAATAACACTTCCTGTTTCACAACACAGGAGAAAGATCCACTCATATTAAAAAAACCCACCACAAATTCTTGGGATGGTGGGTGAAAAAGGGCAACGCTAAAGGTTCTAACAGCTGTTTTCTCTCTTTATGCTAACACACACTGTAGTAAGAGAATTCAAGTCTGTACTTTACACAAAACAAAAGCCCTTAAAAACAGTAGCAAAACATAGATACAAAAGCCCTGGCAGTGAGTTCAGTAAGATGGATCCAAAGCCAAATCCTACTTAAAAAAGGCTACTTGGATGCATGAACTTCTGAGTGACAAGCGAGGCAATCGCCACAAGTGGAAGCCATTGGTGCCACAAGGGTGTCTGATTCTCCATCATCCCCACCACTTAACTATATTTGGATACTACATCTTTCAAGTCTTGCAATTACTTTAGTTTTGCATCTAATTTTGTGATCTTTACTCTTTGGATTGGTACATCCTGCTTTTTAAATTGTGGATAAACATCTGTGTACAAGGATGAAGACAACTTGGTTTAACGCACTAGGGCAAGCTGCAACACACAATTCCAGATTAAGATACTAGTGAAAAAGAAGATATTCTACTAATATCTGTACTGGAAAGTACTTTCATACGCTCTACGATTTAATCCTATTAAATACAATACATTGAATTTATGAATAGTTACATTTTTACATCTTGCATGCATGTGCAGAAGAGCTTGGCTGTGTGCAAACCAACTGCTACGTTGTAAAACCAGCACAGACTAAGAACAAGACCATGTAAGTGTAGCTAAAACAGGGTTCTCTTTGCACTTACTAAGACAGCATCAAATTTAGCACGCTGCTTCTCACTACTACTTTGAATATAACCATATATAATATTTGACGTGTTTAATGTCAGAATTCATAGAATCGTAGAATCACCAGGTTGGAAAAGACCTCTCGGATCATTTAGTCCAACCATTCCTATCTGCCACTAAACCACATCTCTGAGCACCCCCGTCTATTGGTCTTTTAAACACCACCAGATATGGGGACTCAACTCCCTTGCTGGGCAGCCTCTGCCAGTGCCCAATGATCCTTTCTGTAAATTTTTTTTTTCTGATATCAGTCTGAACCTCCCATGGCACAGGGACACAAGAACTTGCACCAGCCCCCAAAATTTATGCTAAAGNACAGAAATACTTCCCTGGAATATGCTGACAAGGCCGGTGACACTATGCAAAAGGCACACAAGAGCGGCTGTGTTAATTTTAAGCTTCATTGAACACAGGAAAGAAGAAGAAAGGGGGAAAAATGAGCTGTACCAACCTGGAAAAGGAATAGGGCAGAATAAAAAAAAAAGGATTTATAAGTTAAGCATTACATATACCTGAGAGGTGTTAAAAAAAACCCTTGAATAAAATTCTGCTTAAGTAAAGAACTGAAAGAAGTCAAGCATTTGCTGTATTTCACACACAAAAGAATGTGACGGGACAGACACTCACTGCTAATCAGTTACCAACTGATAAAGCGAATCTCAAGTTACTTCAAGTCTCCTGGTGTCCGGTAACAGCTCGCTCTACTGCTGCCAAATAGGTCTTGGAACAGACAAAATGAGTCTTTTTCTTAAATGAGAGATGTAAACATGGTGGAAGCTGTCCTAGCACAACAGTAAACCACGGAGCCTTCTGGAGCTGCCGTGCAAGCTGCATGGCTTCTGAACCAAACAGAAAGTAGGTTAATTTTGCAGTGAGTAACTCTTTACAATATTGATTATATTAGTAGCTAATGCAGCAAGGTTATTGAATTCAGCGGAGTATACATAAAGGAATGCCAGATCAATATGTAAAAGAATACAACTACCAAGACAGAGCTTTCATCCAGTCAGAACAGATCTATCAGCTTCTAGAACAGCTTCTGCTATGAAAAGGTTCCCTGTTCAAGCCTCTCCGATAACATACGGTTCTCCCTTTGCTCCAGCACTGCTTGCTGACAACACAGTCCAAAAGAACATAATAAACTCTAACGTCATTATAGTGTTTCCCTCACTGAGTTCCGCTGCCCACAGGTTAACAAGAGACTGGAGATAGATGTTCTAGGCAACTGTTTAAGTCCAAGACTGGGAAGGTTCTAAACAATGGCCCTTTGCATGGCTAAAAAAGAAGACACGTTTAAAAATACACTCCCAGTAAATACAGCAAAATGCATACAAGTCACCTCAAGATTGCCTTTCTCGTGATGCCACTATCATGGGTAATACCAGCAAGGGCACATGCATATCTCTTCCCCTCAGATGCTGCCACATGCTAGAGACACATAAAACCATGGGAATGGAAGAATTTGAAAAAAAAATAAATAAACCAAAACAAACCCAACCTTTTCAAGTAGCTATCAGCAAATGAAATGGAAAGGAATGGCTGATAAGAGCCCTACACCTACAAGGTAAAAGACATCAAGAGACCATGGTTCCAAGTTAACTGCACATATGGGTGCTACGTTTAATGTGAGAAACACAAGCTTTAAAACAGCATTTATCTTTCTCTGGTTTCAAACAAATCAGCCACCAAAGCCACCGCTGGGAATCAAACTAACAGTTGCAACTGCATTTGTCACGAATCAGGATCCCCAGAGCACATACCCAAGGCAAACATACTGCTTTTTGCTCGGACTCAGGTAGCAGCAAATCAGGAGCAGGGGATTTGGCAATGCACGGATCAGCAAACCTCCACTATCATTCAGCAGCATTTACCCCTTGATTTGTTACCTCAGTTACTAAGACAGAAAATCCTCGAATGAAAGGAGGCGAGTAGAAGGTTTGAAACTGATGTACCGCTCTGGTTTCACGTTAACGCTACAGATTAAGGCCTGAAACAAAAATGAGGATATCAGCTAACCTTTGTTTGGGGTTTAAAGCTTTCATGGCTTAAAATAAAGCTCAACAGATAGTCCAACAAATCAAACAAAGCCATTCCACTCTGCTCACCTTCACACTACTCTCTGCCTACTTTGAAGCTTTCAACATTCTCAATATCAAGCAAATTAAGATTACTGACTGCAGGCAAAATTAAACAGATGCTACCACTGCTCCCAACAAACATCCTGGCTGTTTGCAAACCCTGGCTGCTGGTAAGACTACAGAAATAAAAGACGACTTCTTGTCCAGTACACCCCTATTTTTCTTCTTCATCAGCTTGTGCAGAGCCATCGCCTTTCTCTGCAACAGGAAACAAATGAAAGTGTAGGGAAAACTGCATTTATTATGCTTATTTTTCTCTCCATTCACATTTTAAAAAGTAGAGAAGGAAATGGTTCTACTACGACTACTATTCACAAGTCAGTGACAGAGATCTGTGCAACTTCAAAATCAGACTGTAAGTGCTGACCCAAGAGAGAGAGAAGACCAAACGTTCAGGCAAGTCCTACTGGTTCCAGATCCCGCAACTCAAGATCTGCTGTTCACTACTGTGGAGTTCATGGCATGAGACTAATTCCTAAACTTTGGCCCAGAAACCAGCCCATTTACTCAAAAAGTCATGGCAGAGGATACAAAATAGGGTTTAACACCACTAGGAAGACGAAGGCCTTGTATTACATTCTTCTTCAGCACCAAAGACAACTCAGTGGAGCATTTTCAATCTGGCTCGTCCCACATACACAAGGCACCAGTGTGAATGGAGCTAAAATCTCATGGATGGATCTCTCTCACACCAAAGATCACGTCTTCACACAAAGAAGAAAGAGAACATTACCTTTGGCAGGTCTAAGGACCTTTCTACTCCTTAGAGGTTAAGAACTAAGGAAGACTGTTCAGTTATGAAACTAGAGACCTCCTGAACCATGAAGCTTGTAGTTGATTTTAACTGCTTTCAGGTAGAAGACAGTCCCCACAGCACACAGCAAAGGAGAACATCCTTCCTCAGTGAATCAGACAGTGCAGATCGGCAGCCAAAGTGGAGCATGCAGCTGAAAGACACATGTTTCTCAAATCGTGGACTCCTGTTTCAAATTCTCCACAGGGTTTGTAATCCACAACATCGGTGCATATGTTAAAAATGTTAAAGAAAGATTTCCTTATCAATTTAATCTATCAAAACACCAAGCCTGAGAAGGCAGCACAGCCTGGTAAGGTTCCTTGCCCATGTGTTACAGCACAAAGCAAATCGCCCAAGCAGCACTTCCCGGTTCCCGGACAGGTAAGGGAGAAAGCTAGCGAGCAAGTGTGCCTCAACAGGCACTGGACGGGAAGCTCTACCATTAGCTTACCCCGTGACTGACTGCAAGGTCATTTTAGCAAGAACCGAACACGTTGATTTAAACTGTGAACCACAACTCTTGCTACTGAGAACATGACATGGCATTTATTTGCCAAGATATTATCAAGCTTTTTCTGCTTTGAAAGTTAGGAAGCAAACCAAAGTCATTTCAGTTTTAAGTATCTATGAGTCAATCACCTGTCAAACATCAGAAGGAATGAAGTCAGAAGTAGGCAGGGAAAAGGTACCTGTGGAAAGGTCATCATCTATAAAAGAACACGTTTCTTCATATCTGAAAGCACCAATCGGTCTGGAGGGTCCATGTAAAGAGAGAAAATGGAAAACACAACAGAAGGTCTCAAACAGGAAGAAATATGGTAGAACGCACCCGCTGTCAGTGGCAGCGCACGATTCCTGACAGGCAATTATTCTTTGATCTATTGGCAGAAGCACAAAACAAACATTCTGAAATTCCAGATAGGCCCCTTGTGCATGTCGTGACTGTGGCCATGATGGGCAGTTTACTTTTATCAGAGAGAACATTTCAGAGAACTGATAATAAGAACTATTCCAAATGAGATAGACAGTTTTCATTCAAAGTGTATAGTCCAGTAAGACAGAACTAACCGCACACTCAGCTGCCCTCCAAGCAGTGAAACCGTTACTCACCGACTCCTAGACACAGAGATGCATCTACACATCTAATTGTTCACTGATGGGGACCAAATTCAGCACTGCAGAACAGATTTTTCACATCTGCAATTCTAATGGAATAAGCAAAGCGTTTCAAGTGTGACCCTGCAGAAAAATGGAAGAAGCTGACACAGTGCTGGCACTAAGTTTTTTTTCAACATCCTCTGCTCCATAATTCCTGACTGAGAGGTACTGGTGTCTAATTTATGGACCTCTTATAGTGTTATTTAGGTGTGAGGGGATTTCCAAATCAAAATATTCAAGGTAAAGTCCATTTCCTACAGAAACATGAACTTTGCCACCCACTTATTAAACAGATTCTAACTATTAAAAATCAAGAGTTACAGGTCAAAGTCCCAAAGCCAAGACAGCCAACCCTCATTCTGTGCAACTTCCCATACAGCCCTGAAATCCAGTTTCAACTTTCAATCACAACTATTACAATGTCACGAGCCATTCTTCAGATTTCTTCCTCTCCCCCTTTTCCTGTTCTGCTCCTCAAACAACCTGACAGACAGGTTTTGTCTTTGCTTGAGCTTGACCACTAGCAACACATTTGCACTACGGCAAAGCCTTTGCAGGTACTACAACTGCTGCACTTTGCTGGTCTGGCCAAGATGCAGTGAGGTGAGGAGAGATACAGCTTCACTCCTTCCTGTAGGCAGAGCGAGGCACCACTATGACAGCTCAAACCCTGGTGTAGACAATGCTTCAGAAGCAAACGTACTCCTAAAGCCTTCACGAGAATTACACCATCTACGAAGATATATACGTGATTACCTCTGGCTTCTGACTGAGAATTCAAATATACACTCAGGAGACAGCTTTCCAACAATAAGCTGTGCTTTACAGCCATTCTATTCACATCTCCGGGTGTAAAGCATACTGAGTTGAGAGCTGAAGCTCATAAAAGCTTATTCACGGAAAAGGTGGGTATTAAAAATGAACAGCAGACAGCAAGCAGCACTAAAATGGTCCTCCCCAGCATACTGCGGTAGGCAGTGCGAGCGAGGCAGGAGGAACGGACACTTTCTGCCCCCTGCAGTTCCCACTGCTACCCAGATTTTTAAAGCAGCCTTAGTAGGAATCACCAGCCAGCCAAGAAGGTTTCCACAGCTAGTTTCATCTAATTAACAGTTAAATTGACCCATTAATGATGAACATTTTCTGTGGTAACAATGTGATTGTCTTTGATTTTGCAACAGAAAAGAATACCACCTCTTAACAAACATTTAATCTAACCTCATCATTTTGATTAAGAACAAGAATCCTCACTACTAAATAGGTCTGACTCCTTAACAGAGCTATGCTTCTAAAATATGTACACACACATACATAATACATGTATATATAAAATAATAAGACAAAGGACTGTTTTCTAGTTATTAGGCTATAAACATGCCTGCATCCAGAAAATATCATTTATCAAATGCTGTATGTGAAACTAAGGCACACACACGGACGGAGATTTCAGTAAAGAAAAATTCCGTGGAAGGAGGTCTCACGTCCATATTCACGAGAGGCAAGTACCATAACTGTCATTTACATACTTGCTTCAGTCTTTATGCATATAGACTGGGAATGGAATCCCAAATTCCACCAACATTTTTCCCTGTATGTGATCATGTACTCCCTATCAGTGACCATGGCTGAATTCAGAGGCCCAGCTGTTTGCAGAATGGTAACCTGCTTTAAAAAAAAAAAAGGAAGAAAAAAAACTTCTGGCATGTATTTGGAAAACCGATGTTTTCCATGAGATGAGAGATAACTCTGTAACAACCCTATTTTGCTTTACGAGCCTGGCTGTGCAAAGCAGAAGCGAGAGCAGATTGATTACAATTATTTATCTCCAGCTGTTTTTCAGGCAATGCTGAACACATCCCTACCATCAGATTTCAGTAGAAGGAACCCAAACTGTTGCAGCATACGAATGCATGCGGGTTACAAAGGATGCTACATACTGCAAACAAACAAAAATAAAGCTAAAATGCTCATTTTGCTAAAGAAATTTTAGTTCCATTCTTCCACAGAACACTTGATTCGTATTTATCTGAGATATTTTCCTACCTTACTTGTCATTTTTTTCCCTTCCACAGCACGCGTATAATTTTCTTCCATCTAAGCTGTAAGTACCACGTATTAAACAGAAATTTGTATTTAAAACACTAAGGGTTAAATAGAGCCAGAGTTTGACTAATATACTTCATACTGACTTGTAGAGGATTATAAACATGGAAAACAAGTCTGACTGCATTTTGCAGCACTATCAAGTAACTAAAACCATTTAAAATATTTCTTCTGAGACCCCATTTTTAATTTTTTAAGTAAAAAAAAACAGGGAATGGGGCTGTCCTGAGAACATAAACTGATCAGAGAAAGGGTTATCACCTCCCCCCTGAAGTACATCTTTCATCCTCTAGTTCTATGATGAATAACAAGCTGAGTAGCTTAATGCAAAGCAACCAGGATCAGAAAGTTTTCAATGGGTGGCCCACGCTGCCCCGAAAAAACAAGTTTTGCTACGTGTGGTTGCTGCCTCCCCTCCTCAGTCGTGGATGAGACAGAAATCTGCCAAGTCACTTTGGAGCGAAACTGGTTGGTTCTAGGGAAGGCAGGAATGAGTTGCATGGTGAAGAGAGGAGTCCTCCAGGAACACGCCTGCAGATAGGGATGCAATTTTGGAAAATAGGTGGGAAAACCACTCTCCTCTCCCACTCTGCCTAACAGAGGGGATTTTTCCCAGTGTTGCCCACAAATCAGCTTGCTCTGAGCCTTCCCCTCCCGGGCACCCCAGACTCACTTCCCCCTCCACACACACACACCCTGCAGCAGGAATCCCCCCCTTCCAAGCAGAATATCACAGCCAGCAGCTTCCTTTTTCCTCCAGAGGACGAACCCTTCCCATTCACGGCTCCGCCACCGGGGACCCGCACCCCTGGCCTCCCCTCCCCCCCGGATTCCGGGAAACCCTCGCTGCTCCCAGGAGGAGGCGGCGGGGAGGCCTGGGGGCTGGATGCCTCCTCCATCCCGGCATCCCCCAGCCCTCCGGGGGCACCGAATGAATCCTGGGGGCTGCTGCCCCCGCTCCATCCCGGGACCACCCCCTTTCCTCCTCCCCCGCCTCGCCCCGCGGGCGGTGCCGGTGCCGCCCGGTTCTCCGTTCGGCGGGCGGTGCTGGTGCAGCCCGGGCGGTCCGAGACGGCGGAGGGAGGGAAGGAGAAAGGAAAAGGAGAAGGGAAGGAGGGAGGGAAAGGGAAGGAGAGGGAGGGAGGGAAAGGGAA
>WAAB01009720.1:0-7500 GCA_013389865.1 Piaya cayana | reverse complement strand
CCTCCCGACGTCCCAGGCCTTTGAAAAGCCAGCCTCTTCCCCTGATTGATTCCCTTTTTTTTTAATGAACTGGGGAAGCCTGTGAACTTAAAACCCTGACACCTCCGCCCTCCCTCCCTCCCTTCCGAGTCATCCCTGCGGCAACGCGCTGATTATATTTCAAGTTATTATGGGATTAATGCAGCTGCCCCCGGCGCCTCTTCCCCCCGAACTTCATCAATAAAAGTTGTGGGCGACTCTTGCTCCGGCTGGTTCTGCTTCTCCCTGGATCTCGCCGCGTTACCTGTGACGTGTCGGCCAGGCTGTGTCCTAGGCTGGATATTAGGAAAAAAATTATCACAGAAAGGGTCATTGGGCACTGGAACAGGCTGAACAGGGTTGATTCACTTTCCCTGGAGGGGTTTAAGGGACAGGTGGACGAGGTGCTGAGGGACATTGTTTAGTGTTTGATAGGAACGGTTGGACTCGATGATCCAGTGGGTCTCTTCCAACCTGGTGATTCTATGATTCTATGATTCTATATCGGCTCTTCCAAGCTGCCAGCACTGTCAGCATTTAAAACCTCCTTGTGTCACAGCCTCGCGTAAGCTCTGCGTATTTTAAGAGGACGTCTTGAGCTCTGCACCGGCTCTCTAAGTGGGTAGCGCATCCTTAGCACCATTGAAAATAATGAAATAAGATAATCCACACACACACACAAAAATTAAATAGATTGTGCTAGTGTCATCGCTCTGAATTCACAGTAAAGCCATAAAAAATTCTCTACTCAAGCAAGTTCAGTAGAAAGGAAAAGAGAAGGGGAGAATAAAAGACACGCAGCACAATCCAGTCCCCCCCCCGCAGCGATTCTCCGTACAGGACAAGCTTTAGCTTCATTTTTTCTGTTGGTGTTTCAGGGTTTGTTTTTTTTTTCCCCCCGCCAAGAATCCTATTTTCTAAAAACATAATTAAAAACGTAATTAACTGGCTTGTTCTTTGGAAAGTCTGCGATTGTTTACAATAAGAATTGCCACCCAAGCTGCCACCTTCGACGGTGCCGAGGCAGGAAGTTCTGCTCTTGTTTACGGCCGCGCGTCAATCCCGCAATATATTTAGTTTTGGTACAAGTTACATATAAAATTCTTACCGAGCTTAATGTTGCAGCAAATAACGCGTGGAGTAAGCGAGCGGGATTTATCGCTGGCTGTAATGTCGCGGTGCATATTCTAAATATACCCGGTGAGTGATAGATCCCCGCGCGCACGCAGACCAAACGGGAATATATTTAGTTTAAGAAGCGATGGGTTGTGTTTGCTTTCATTATTCTCGTTCTGAGCGCAGGGGAACGGAGATCGAGCACGTCCGTGGAGAGGGTGGGATGGTGTCTGCGAGGCAACAGGGTCAGCGATGAGCAGGTGAGAGGGGAATCAGCACTTTGCTACCTGAGACGGAGGAGTGAGGAGCCCAGTGTGGTTGGTGGGTTATGAACATATCCCATGGGGTCCTGAGGTGCTCCCAGAAAGCATCCATCCAGCTCTAGGATGTTTTATTCAAACTTATAGAATCATAGAATCATAGAACGGTTGAATCATAGATTGGACGAGACCCACCGGATCATCAAGTCCAACCATTCCCATCAATCACTGACCCATGTCCCTCAGCACCTCATCCACCTAAAGAAGGAATTGGAGAAGGAATCGGCAATTTTCCCCTTTAAATCCTTTTCTTCCTCCCCTCAGCCCCATTTTGGTCCCTCTCGTAAACACGGAGGCCAGGAGGCTACGCTTAAATAACTCATCTCCAAATTTGCAATATCTTTTTTGAACTATGGCAATTAAACGGGAAAATAGAAAAATCAGCTCGGCATCCTGTTTGGATGTAATTAAAGGTATAATCTGTTCCATTTGAATACTTCAGTGCTTACCCTTCTTAAAACAACAAATAAGAATAGTAGCTCATTTGCAATATGGGGTTTTATTTTTTTTTTAACTCAAGACAGCTAAAAAGACTTAACTGATGAAGCAAGAATAATAATTTTTAAATGTGGCATAAGCACAAAAATATCAACTGCGGCTTTCGAATGGTTGCTGCAGCTCCCGAGTGTGATGAGAGCTCAATAACGAGGGGTGTAAGCTTCATGGCAAAACACTGAAGTCTTCCACTATTTCATATCAGCCTCCCGATATGGCTGCTATAATTACCTATCAAATCTATCAGTGCAATGAATATCAGAGGAGATCCAAACCGATGTCAGTGGGATGTGTATCAGCTCCATCTTTTAGGAGCTGTTTGATCTTAAGGGGTTGGGGTTTGTTTTTTTTCAAAGAATAGAAGACAAATAGCGCATTCATTGCCCCTTTGTTTTCTCTGAGCAGCTGATGATTTTACAGCACAATAAAATTAGCCTATTAATGGCTGGTTGATGAGTTTGAGCTGGATTGGGGTTTTTTTCCTCCTACTGGACGTTACTCAAAGAAACTGAAATCAGGTGTAAAGTTAATATCTGCCGCATTCATTTATTCTTCTGTAAGCAATCAAGATTTCCCTAAATTTCCCGGCCTTTCCTGCTGCCAACCCCCCGTGCCCAGCCACACGGCTCCTGGAGGGGTTTTCTGGGCCCAGGACGCAGCCAAAAGGAAGAACTCTTCAAAAAAAACTCCATTTTATCCCCACCATAACAAAAAAACCCAAACATTCCCTTGGGGCAAAGAAAATCTTGAGCTCAGTTTTCAGTTTAATGCTACAGTTTGTAGGACTGTTTCAATAGGTTTCTTTGTGGGGTTGGTTTGATTTTTTTAGAGGTTAAATGTATAGCAGTGAATTAAAAACCTAAGAAGAAAAAGTATTTTTAATCATTGGAAAAAAGTCAATCTTCAAGCTCAGCATTTGTAAGCTGAAGCAAACNAGTTCCACCAGGGGAGGTTCAGGCTGGACGTTAGACAAAAATTCTTCCCAGAAAGGGTGATTGGTCAGTGTCAGAGGCTGCCCAGGGAGGGGGTTGATTCCCCTTCCCTGGAGGGGGTTAAGGTGCGGGTGGATGAGGTGCTGAGGAACATGGGTTAGAGATTGGTGGGAATGGTTGGACTCAATGATCCAGTGGGTCTCTTCCAACCTGGTGATTCTATGATTCTATGAACTGTGCCTGTCTCCAGTCACCAGGGCTTGTTTCAGGCCTTGGGCTCAGGTGTCTGACAATTCCAGGGTGGTTGGATTGCTGACTGCCAGCCAGGCCCTTTGCAGCGAGGGCTGTTCTCCTGCCCTTTGCCAGGGGCCGAGAGCCTGCAGGTGCTGGTCCATACGCCAACACGTGGGTGTGTGTTTTACCCCTGAGCAGCAGCTGCCCATGGCTCTCACCTCAGGACCAGGACCTGAGCCACCTCACCCCCCCAGAGAACATCTCAGAGGAACAGGAACCTGTTTGTAGAGGCAGCCGCGCTTATCTCCTGCGTGCCAGGGGTGTGATGTCAGCCCCTCTGGCGAGGGAGCGAGGGTGCCTGCAGCCTCCACCGTGCAAAAACGCAGGAACTGAAGTGAACGCATCTCTTAAAATACGGTGGTAATTAAGAAATATAATTACCACTACCAAGTTAATTCAGAGAATCATAGAATCACAGAATCACCAGGTTGGAAGATACCCACCGGATCATCGAGTCCAACCATTCCCATCAAGCACTAACCCATGTCCCTCAGCACCTCGTCTACTCGTGCCTTAAACCCCTCCAGGGAAGGTGAATCAACCCCCTCCCTGGGCAGCCTCTGCCACTGCCCAGTGACCCTTTCTGTGAAAATTTTTCCTAATATTCAGCCTGAACCTCTTCTGGTGGTGCCTGAGGCCATTCCCTCTCGTCCTGTGCCNTCGTCGATGAGATCTGAGGGATTCATCCATCCAATACATCAAGGTGAGTGCAGAACAGCGCAGCCGCGCTCCCGGCTCGGGCTGCGCGGGAGCGAATCGGGGAGCTCCTCGCTGCTTAGCATGCAGGCAGAGCGCTGCCAATCTAAAATGGCTGATCAGTAATACTTTAATTGCAGTTTCATAGAAACAAATTGCTGTTTAATTGCCATAAGCTCTTGCGTGGCTTAGCTGGCCTGACAGTCGGGATACACCTGGTACTGCAAGGAGCAGCAGCGAGGGGGCAGCTGGGGCTTCGGATCCGCTCAGGCACTGAAATCGGACCCGGGACATGCGATTTCACACTCAAGAAATATAATATTTTTTTAATATATATATATGCACAAATGTTCAAATCTCAATTTTTCTTATTTTAATAGAGCTGTTCAGAATGTAGATCCTTGCGAAAAGCCTGTGATTTAACACAGAACCAATGAATTTGATAAAAAAAATTTAAATTAAAATCATCTTTTGAAATGCCTGACAGTACTTGATAGCAAGTCCTACTATACCACTATCTGATTACTTTATTTTTTTTTCTTTAGTATTTACCCTAAAATTAGATGATTCAAATTTCATGGGCGTTAACTAACAGGGAAGAAGGGAGACAGACTCAATATGGTTAATATTCCGAAGACACCACTTAATTTCGCGGGCTTCATTTTGGTAACGACATTCTCATTTTATATTTCATAAGATACGGCGTAACCTGTTAAAATATTTAAAGATAAATCATGTAGGACTGAAAAGACAGTATCTCGTCGCAAACGGAATCTGGTTTGGAAAGGCTTCGTGTCCCGGTGCCTGCCAGGACGCGTAAATCTCGTAACGAGACAGCTGGATAGGTAAAAACATTAAACCCATTTAGAGGGTGAGCTTTTTTTTTTTACAAAATTGTTTCATTAATAAGAGTGACAATTTATATGATTGAGACGCTTAGATGCAATATAGACAGAGCATTTTAGCCGGGATGATTTCAGATTAGTAATATTTCCTTTGATTTTTTTTAATTTTTTTTTTTTTTTTCCTTTTAACAGCGTTCGCTTTTTGAAAGCGAGGGAAGCGCTTCCCGAGTGATGATTCGTACGAGTTCTCAGCAGCACTGAAGGCAGAGGGTGCACTTCAGCCTCAGCGCAGCAAACGCGTGTGGGAAAAGGTGAACGAATCCACGTTTCTTTTTTCCTTACAGTTTTCTAAGAGTGATATTTTTTTTTTTTTTTCCACTTAAGGACAACTCTGAGCGGTCCCAGTAGCCTCCTACCCTCCCCGTTCGAGGCCGCTCTGCCTCTGGTTTCGAGAGTTTTTACCTAAAGCAAGAAAACTACTTAACTATGTTCTATTGTATATTCATAGCTCCATTAGTCCTCCTCCAATTTAGCACATCAAAGCGGAGGCTTCATCACTCGCCTGTGGATTATGCTAACATGAGTGACATTTGTAATCTTATAGGTCTGCAACTTAAGCAATGCTTTTAAAGTCGGCTATTAAATAGGTAGCTGCGCTTTACAAACGAGTCGTATAATAGTTTATTTAAAGCCGTTAATGAACTTGGACCTCTACATCACTAAATGCTTTGCTACATTACTTACTAGAAGTTATTAGCCGTCTTCTTAGCGCTCCTGGGTTAGATTGGACAACCCAAAATCCGCACATGTTAGATTTAAACACGGTACCTTGAGTGCTTACGCCGAGAGAATATAAAGCCGTGTCTCCAGCCTCGCTAATACTTGAATTCTATATTCAGATGGCTTCAAGTGTCTTTTCAAAGACAGCGAAGCAGCAGAACTCGCAGGACTCTTTACCTACAGAATTTAATGCCAGATCAAAAAAGCTTAGCAACATATTTTAGAAGATATGTAAGTGCATTTTAATTAAAAAGTCATAGATCGCTTCAGTCATTTTATTGCTTTCTGGGCTCTGCGAGGCTTCTTTTGTCTTTACTCTCTGATACTGTACGTTACGACGTTTTCCTTTCTCTGCGACAGCCCTATTTTTCCTCAAGCACTGAAGTGTTAAAAGAAGAAATTCAGCAGGACCTCCAATATACCAGAGGTCAGGAAGTAGAATCTGAAAACAATACAAAACAAAACAAAAAAATCCGCTGTCGGTTGTTTAGACAGACAAATCTATAAATCAGCTGTTTGTTTATCAGCATCACAAAAATAAGCCGAGCTCATCCCGTAACCAAGCACGGTGAAGAGCCAACACCTCAAAAACAGTGTTAAAAAAGATGCTCGTGCTGTATCTCAGCCGTGCGGGGGATCCAATCGCCGTACAGGAGTTGTTAATATTGATTTGTTATTAATTGCTGCAGAGGCACATTCCAGGTGCCTGCAGCTCCCTGACTGGAGGCGTTCGGTGCTCAGCCCCAGCTCCACGCTCGCTTTCTTATCTCCAAACACATGGAGTCGGGATTCTCTCTCTCAGGAGTCTCTTACCCAGCAGCTGATGGGGAAACCCACTGCACGGGGCTCCCCTCGAAGCTCGGAGGAGGCCTGGGTTGGTTGGGCAGTTGGGTTTTGCTTGTTTGCTGTCAGAGAACAGATCGTATTTGCTGCGTGTTCTCAGAAATAGGCTGGGAAACATGTTTTTTTCTTTCTTTAGGATTATCAATGCTGAGAAGTGAAGTCTTTTACCTCAGCAAACAGAACTTGATGGGAAGAGTTGTGTTCCTTTCTAGGAACGCTCAATTCTGGAGCCCAGTAGGAGATAGAGAGCATTTGTTGATTTTTCTGTGGCCCCTGATGGCCCATAAACCTCCTCACGCTGCACACTCAGACACACACACCCCCTTAACACAGGTGATGCTACAGGAGGAGTCCAGAGTAGCTGCAGAGGAGCACAATTCACACAATACGAATTATAATCTACTCGCTGTTACCACAATTAAGAATCTCCGTGAAAAATAAAGATCCTTTTCAAGCAGCCCTCTGTATCCACGCCAAAAGTAACACAGTCAAGTCGTTTTAACGGATTCTTTACTGGCACGAGACAAAAGCACCTGCCCAAGCCAAAAAGCTGCTTGTAAAGGTAGGTGACCATTAAGCTAATGATACTGCGTAAGGCGGAGAGGCAAGAGTCACATTTGGAAAGCAGCTTAAAAAAGAAAAAGGTGAAGCTTCTAAAACCCACACTCCATTCCGTCTTGTTTGTTTTACTTTTTTATTATTTAAATACACCATACTAGAGCAAATGTCTCTGAAAATATCACAAATAAAAGATTTTTTTCTTCATTCAGCAAATTAGAAGTAGGTGAAAATTTCTACACAGTAGCTGCTATGAGCCCGAGGGGGGTTTTTTTCTTTTTTTTTTCTTTTTTTTTTTTTGCCATGGGAAGTAGCAACATTAGGACAAAAACCACTTACATGCATACATACATCGTATTTTACAGAGATACAATAAAAGTGTTTGTGATAGAATATCACAAAAGCCACATCTTTTTATCTCATCATGTTCGGTTTGGATTGAAACACATTTCCTTACAACACTTAAATATACAAAGAGCAAAGAGAATGTTGTTAAGGTAAAACACAGGGTACAAACTGGCCGGTGCCCCTGCTAATTGTTAATGAGGGTAAGAAAGCAGATTTCGATGCTTCTTTTAATTAGCTTCATTAGTCATCTTCCCC
>WAAB01009716.1:0-10353 GCA_013389865.1 Piaya cayana | reverse complement strand
TTAAAGTAGTCATGATGATGACATGTACTGCACATCCTCACACATTTGTATATGCATACATGATACATATGTTTCTGGTTCGTCCTTCATGTGGCTCCCACATGGTTTAACAGCACTGCTGCAGAACATTTTCTTCTGATTTGGCAATTCGCAATTGATAGCAGCTACCAAAACATCATAGTTCAGCCCCTTACATATCTCTTTATCTTGTCACACTGGCTGCAACATACGAACTTTCTACAGGCAATTGAAATGCATAGGTTATTTTTCTAGATATAATGTCTATGAAAACTAATTGAAAGACTATGTGTTCCATTCCTGCAGTAAGCTCAACCCTATAATTCAATTGTTTTGTGCAGACTGTGATACTGTTCTGTCAATTTCAAGTAACAGGTGACACAAACTTATGTTAAAATGGCAATATACACATCATGCAGAAAACTAGAACAGACATTACTGTAAACTATCAAGACTTTAAAATCAAATCTCCTTTTTCTGGGAAATAATAAATATTTTGATTACATTTTTCCAAAGATCCACTATTATCCTAGTAATTTTTCTTATTTTCAAAAAGTTCCTTCTCCTTGAGTAGAATTAAAAAAACCCAAACAACCGAAGTACCTTGCAGAAAAACTTGATGATAGAATTGGTGTTAATATAAATAATATTGTCTAGATGTAACAATTTTGAATTATTGTTAAGTACTTCCAATAAAGTGAGAAATTTTTTGTTCTTTAGTATTTTTATCCTTTGACAGGTTATTTAAAATTTTAATGAATGTTTGTTTATGTATATGGGGTTTTATAGGTTATATGTACAGACAATGCCCCATAGGTGAAATGTATAATCACTGATACAAATAAAATGCCACAGGATGTATCACAGAGTAACTGAGACTGGAAAGGACCCCTGGATATCAGCTGGTCCAGCTCCTCTCCTTAAGCAGGGCCACCTAGGGCCTATTGCTCAGGGCCATGTCCAGATGGCGTTTGAAGATCTCAAGGAATGGAGAATCCATCAGAGGGCAGCCTGTGCCAGTGCTTGGTCATAGTGAAAAGATGTTTCCTGATATCTGGAAGGGAAATCTTGTGTTTCAGTTTCTGCCAGTTCTTCTTGTCCTGTCATTGGGCACCTTGAGAAAGAGCCTGGCTCTGTTTATTTTGCACCCTAACTTCAGATATTCACATACCTTGATGACATCCTGCCCTGAGTTGTAACTTCTCTATGCTTCAGCCTTTCATCTCAGTACTGATAAGACTACATCTACAAAAACTCAAAAATTCTGCAAAAGTAGAAAAAAACCCCCATAACTTGCATTTTGGGTTTATAAATAGAAGACCAGAATAAAACTATATATACATACAGGGACACAAATAAACAATATTAAATTTTATGTAGTAGTGATATCAAAAAGAGCATTAAAAACTGATCTAAAGATTTTAAAGAAGATGATTTGTAGAAACTGGAGATGAAAACAGATGAAATTTTTCAAGTGTGATGTGCAGGTTGCCATTGCAGTCTGAGTGAATTATGGGGCTACAAGTAAAAAATTACATGTGAGAATATGTTTTTTAAATGAAAGATTTGGAAAGGACATGGATCTATCAAAGATGACAAGGCAGATTATGCTGAAAGCCAGTCTTAAAACTCTAAGTATTCCCCTGAACTCTGATAAAAGTCAGGCTGCTTGAGAGGTTGAAAGAGAAAAAACATAACAAAACAAAGTAACTTTGTCCTGCTCTCCTGCCCCAACAAACAAACAGAAACAGTCTGAAAAGGGACAAAAACTTAATTATGACTTACTGTGTAATTTAGGAACTTTCAGTCCATCCTTGAATGAGTAGTCAGAATCTTCCAAGTAAAAAAAATACAGTTGAAGATTTAATTTTTTGAGTAATTAGCAACATGTTGACATATTGTACAATAGTTCATAAAGTGCATAAGGTAAAAAAAAAAATCCATGTGAAATGGAATTTGTTTACATGTCATTAAGTATGTTATTTATATTTAATGCAAGTAATTTTAATGTTCTTCCTTATGGAAAGACTTTGACATCAGAAGATGCTGCCAAAAGATCAACACTACTAACTTAGCTATTTACTTTTCCTTTTTGCTCTCAGGAATTTATAAAACCTGAGAGCTGCAGCTGCATTTTCTAGAAAGATTTACAGCAATACAGCTAAAGTGGTAAGTAGGCCTCATATGACAGAACTATAAACGTGCAAGAATGTAAAGAAAGTAACTAAAAGTCATTGTAGAACAAGTTAATAAAGAAACCAATTATGTCTGAAGGGACATAAAACACTGAAAAATCTTTGAAGAGTTTTATAGTGGCTTGTATAAAGCACAACAATAAAAATGTTTTTATAGATATGCATAGCACATATACAATAATGCAAGCCAAAGCTCAAAACTCATGATGACAGCACCACAAAAGACCTTCCAGAATTATTATACCTGCTTCTCTGAAATAACTTCACTATAATATATTACATTGCAACAGGCAGTTTTGGATTCTCATCTATGTTTGCTATGTATGATGACTGTCTTAGTAACAGCAGGCACTGATCTGCAATTTAGTGGATATTAATATTAATGTTTTACAGTGAAGTATAGGTTCAATGTGTCAAGGATGTCATTTCCTTATATCTTCAACTTAATAAGCCTCAAAGTAATGTAGCATCAATGGAAAGGGCAATAAAGTGAAATTTTAATCTATATTTTGTGCAGGGAACTTATGGTATGATGCTTGTTAAAGCATGTGCTTCAGCTTAGTGATAGGTTCTTCAATAGTGAAAGCACCTTGAGTGCTAGCGTCAGTGGAGATCTACTCTGAAGCTGTGAATATACAAAGACACAGGCAAAGCTGTGTAAAAACCTCATTGTATTGGAGCCTTCAAGCTACCACTTGACAAAAATGACAATGCCTGCAGCTGAGGTGGGAAGAAATGTCTGCCAGCAATAGTGAGTACACGTGAGTTGTGTCCAGTGTGATGTCCTTAGAAGGTCATATCCTATGAGGAAATAGCTTTTTTATATCTTCAGAATTCAAAAAAAAAAGGAAAGGAGAAGAACAATTCTTAAGAGTTTCCCTAAGATCGTCTTGGACAGATAGTAAATCAATCAATTACAAGTGTACCGAGCATTTTAAACAGTCTTTTGTACCTTAGAGTATGACAAAGGGGATCATCATGATGCATTTAATGTTTTAAAACATATTCTTATCTAATCTACTGCTATCTCTGAAACATGTACTTACCATTTTACTTGATTTTGCTAGTAAGTCAATACATAATTATTTTCCCTTTGTTGAACAAGCCTGGTGGGCAGAATAGCCTAGTATAACGTTTGCACTCCATGAGCAAATGACCTGAGATTCTTTCCACTTATTAGTTCATAATCACTGCAGACTAGTGCCTATAATCATAACTGCGTTTTCCTAGAACATCTATGCCACAATCTTCACAGACCTTAAACATCTTCCCATAACAAGATTGTCTTTCCTCAGTTATTTTACAGCTGTACATGTAATAGTTTCCTGTTTATAGACAGAGAACATTCACTGAATTACTATAGAATTTCTCTCAAATGTATATATGCAGAATTATTGTAATTTAAGTGATTAAATTCTTGCACTTCTTGGAACTTTGGTGAAGAACGTTGGAGGTCATCTATGTGGTTCTTCTAGCAATGACATAAAAAAGATGTAAAAATCAGGAAAGTGTTGCCAAAAATTAAATATCCTTTACATCTTCATATTTCTCCAGGAAAAATATAATTCAAAGAGGAGTGTAGAGGGGGATGAAAGAAGCTTAAAGGTGATTTTTTTTGTGGTTTCTTTGAGAGGGGGTGTAATTTGTCAGCTGGCTTCATTGGTGAATGACAGCCTTTACTGGAACACATGATAGTGAAAACATGAATTTTTATTCTCATTGTGTCAGACTGTAAACCTACAAAGGATGCACAAAGTCTTAACTGCAAACATTTTGAATGAAACCTGGCCTTCTTAACTAAACTGCATATGTACTTTAGTATATCCAAAGTTTTTGGAACTTCGTCTTTAAAATAATTTTGAAGCAGTATGCATGTTCAATATGTAGTATATTTTTGCATGTATAAAGGACACTGAAGCTGGTAGAGGGCCTAGAGAATCAATGGTATAAGGAGATACTGAGGAATCTGGGATTGTTTGGTCTGGAGAAAAGCAGGCTAAGAGACTTTATTGTTCTCAAAATTACTTGTAAATTGGTCACTCTTCCCCTAGAAACATGTGATAAAACAATAGGAAATGCCCTCAAGTTGCGTTAAGGAAGGTGTAAACTATTAGGAAATATTACATCATGGAAAGGATAGTTAAGCATTGGAACAGACTGCTTGGGTCAGTGGTTGAGTCACAATCCCTGCAGGTATTTAAGAGGTGTGTAGATGTGGCACTTGCCAACACAGTTTAGCAGTGGTCTTGGTACTGTTAAGTTTACAGCTGGACTTGAGAATCTTAGAAGTATTTTCCAACCTAAACAATTCTGTAATTCTGTGATTCTGAGGTATATGAACCATATCTGTATCTGATAATAATCCATTTACTGTATGCAACAACATGATAAACATGAATAACTCATGATCATGGAAAGGGAACATAAACAAAATACAAGCACTGTGGAAGAAGAGGTATTTTTAAGTTCCAAAGAATGCTCTTAGAAAACTTAAAGTGATATTCATTATCCTTTAACATTTTATAGCACTGAGGAAAGAAGAATACATGAATACACTACAGGATATAGTGTTTTGAAAAACATATTTGATCTTATATAAAATATGCAATGAAGAATTACTACGTAATAGAAATTACAAACGCTTTTTTTCATTGAATTTATCCAACATATTATCCAGAATGGCAGTCTGAATACAAACTGAACAATATTTTTCATTGCGGTAATTTAGAGATAGAACTTAATTTGGAAAGCTTGAAAAAGCCTAAACATACATCTTGCTGTTTCTGCCATAAACATACTTTTGTATCACCATAGCTGAATAGAAATAATGAAAGTCTTTGGTTCAATCACTGTTGATTTTTCCACATTTCCTGCTTTGAACTATAATTTTTTTTTGTTTAAAAGTAGGGGCAGGGATCATTATCTGTGTACTGCAGTTAGTTCTGTTTATGGAAAACTTTAACAGCTGTCTATGAAATCATTTTCTGATGATGCATTATATAATTTTCTTAGAGGCACACTTTCATTTTATATTTTGTTATTTGGTTTCTTGTGTCTTACAAACTTCCAGAGTACTTCCTCTTCTATACTACACTTCAAAATTTTCAATGTGTTACAGAAATTCAGAAAACCTCAAAGCTGAGACGTTCTTTGATACTTATAATAAGCAATGCTAAAATGAAGTCCTTTTGATACACTGATAGAAATTGTTTTCCCCTGTTGATAATGAAAAATGAGAGTCTATTAACACTGATTATTTTCATGATGCCAATTCATTACTCTTCTTGGATAATCAAATAAAAAATCATTATATAAAATGACTATTCTTTTTCATGTTGCAATGATCCATTTTTCTTTCTAATTAGTGTCTTAATTTTCTCCAAGCTGTGCATGAAATCATTTAAAAATCCTTTTCTCCCATTTCTGATAAAAGTTGCTAGAACAGAAAAATTATCTTATGAAGAGAAGATTTGTATGAAACTTATTAGAGCTATTATCTCATTTCAGATGGAGAGAAAATTCATCAGCTCCAAATAGGTAGAAAATAATCTATAAACATTGTATTACTACTCATAGGTAAATGACATATATATTAAATCAAAACATAAGTAATTTAAAAATAAATAATTGCAGTAGAACTCTGCTTACTCCTGCTTATTTTAAAAATTTAAGTTCTTTGGTTACAATGTGATTCTTCAGGGCAAAATTCTTCTATTCCTTGTGGTGTTTAATTTAGACGAGGTTTGTTATGCTAATATAAATAAATAAATATCACCATTTTGAGAATTATATCACTTTCCATTTGCTTTAGCTAGGTTGCCATTAGGTATTTAGAATCCTTCTACCTCTGTCACCAGGCAGTGTTTCATTATATCTTCTAGCAGTCCTGGAATACTGGGGAAGTTCCACTGGACGGGAGGCTGGCTGATGTTGTGCCCATCTACAAGAAGGGTTGCAGGGAGGATCCAGGGAACTAGAGACCTATCAGTCTGACCTCAGTGCCAGGGAAAGTCATGGAAGAGGTGATCTTGAGTGCTATCATGAAGCACTTGCAAGAGAACTGGGTCCAGTCAACACGGGCTTACCAAAGGCAGGTCTTGCCAAACTAACCTGATAGCCTTCTATGACAAAGTGACTCGGCTGCTGGACAAGGGAAAGGTTGTGGATGTGGTCTTCCTGGACTTCAGCAAAGCCTTAGACACAGTTTCTCACAGCATTCTGCTTTGGAAACTGTCAGCCTCTGGACTGGACAGGCACACATTCTCCTGGGTGGAAAACTGGTTGGATGGCTGGGCCCAGAGCGTAGTTGGAAATGGTGTTAACTCCAGCTGGAGGCCAGTCACAAGTAGGATTCCCCAGGGTTTAGTGCTGGCTCCATCCCTGTTCAATGTCTTCATCAATGACCTGGATGAAGGCATTGAGTGCTCCCTTAGCAAGTTTGCAGACAACACTAANACAGTGTGGCCAGCAGGACCAGGGAAGAGTTTGTGTCCCTGTACTCTGCATTGGTGAGGTCGCACCTTGAACCCTGTGTTCAGTTTTGGGCTCCTCACCACAAGAAAAACATTCTGGTGCTGCAGTTTGTCCAGAGAAGGGCAGCAAAGATGGTGAAGGGGCAGGAGAACAGGCCTTATGAGGAGTGGCTGAGAGACCTGGTGTTGTTTAGCCTGGAGAAGAGGAGGCTGAGAGGAGACCTCATTGCTCTCTACAACTTCCTGAAAGGAGGTTATAGAGAGGATGGAGCTGGGGTCTTCTCCCAAGTGACAGGGGAAAGGACAAGAGGGAATGACCTCAGGCTCCACCAGGGGAGATTTAGGCTGGACATCAGGAGGATGTATTTCACAGAAAGTGTCATTGGGCACTGGAACAGGCTACCCAGGGCGGTGGTTGAGTCCCCTTCCCTGGAGGTGTTTAAGGCACAGGTGGACAAGGTGCTGAGAGGAATGGTTTAGTGTTTGATAGGAATGGTTGGACTTCATGATCCGATGGGTCTTTTCCAACCAAGTGATTCTGTGATAGAAATGGAATATAATTGCAAGATTATATAGTATAAAATACAGTTTAAAGCACCTTAAAATCTAACAGCTGCATGCAAGTGTTTGCCTTGTCCTTAAGGGAGAGCAAGCTTTTCATCTTGTCAGATACTATTATCTCTGTCACTTTTGAGCTACTAAAATCACCCACAGGCCCATACATGGACAAGCATTAGATTTATTTTAAGTTTCTCAGGAAAAGATGTAGATAAATAAAGAAGATAAGCACAAACCTATAGAAACAGCAGCTTCTGCTCTCCCCTTTTGATCCATAATCAAATGAGGGATTTATATCTAAAATAGTCATTCAAGTAAGCTTGAGTTTAATTTCATGAAAGCACTCCTTGGAAATACATGCTTTTGTGTGCATACATCTCAACTAGGGACTTTAACTAAAAAATCAAAGCCAAAGCATAAGTAGCTAATCCATCCATTTCAGACAATGCCTTGAGGAAAACATTGCTTCTAGCTGAAATGTTCATGGGATCTTATTCAAGGCCAACAAGTCTAAAGTTCTCCATTGTAAGACAGATATCTAGTTCACAGAAAACAGTCTGTTAAGTGCTATCTGAAGCACTGGTATTGAGGTTGTGCAAATGTTTAAAGAACACATCTCTCCTCCCATTGTTGTCTCTTAACATAAAGCTGTAACTGGAGTAAGGCAGCATACTCTTTCCCTGGAAAAGATATTAAATGCTTTTTTTTTTTGCCCAGCAGAAAATCTTCTTCAGTGCTTTTGTCTCCTTTGTAGGTTTATGACTTGTAGAAAACAACCTGAAGGTATAAACCCAGACAGGACATGTATGAAAATCAAGTAATATCAGCACAACTATTAACAAGGAAGTAAATACAAACACACACATGCAGATCACATACAGAGAACATAAATATTGAATGAGGCTTTCTCACTACTGAGGGGTTATAACATGCTCAGAAAATTCTCTGTGATGTTCTAGGGCAGCTCTATACTGGGGACGTATCTGCTAATCCATGCCCTGTGTTTATATTAATATATCTGTCAAGTACATTCATATTTGTTCACTGCTATCATTTTTTAAGAAAATCACAAACACCCCAGCTTGAACGAACTTGTGAGACACCTACAGGCTGCCTCGCTTACATGTTCCCCATTGCACTGGGGACTAATTTATAACTGTTCTTACCACTTCTTTTTGGAAACAGATGCAGAGATCAATATGATCAGTAAGCGTTCCCTTTATTGAGTTTAGCTGTTTCTTTATATCCCCCATTCAGTTACATAACTGTGTGTCCACAAAGGTGACTACAGTGTATTATTGGTTAAAGGTAGCTGTCCATAAAGCTATTACTAATATATTATTGGCTAAACTACCATGCATGCTAAGAAACCAGGTTATTCTAAAGTTAGCTATGTTGACAGTTTATTTCCATTGTTTTCCTTTCAGCTGGTACTGGCTCCCACTGAACTAGGTGCTGGACTCCTCACAACTGGCCTATGTTTATCTTTCATCTCTCTGCTTCAAGGTCTTGTTAAAGTTGTTCAGTATCAAGCAGTCTCACAGCATCCAGGCCTTCTCTGTAAAATGTTCCAACAACTTCTCACTAGTATTCATTGGTACCGTAGAGGCAACATTCTCTAGAAAATGAAACTTTCAGCTGGTAAGAGTTTCTATGTGTTTTATAATATTCTGTGTTTTAAAGCCTGGTGATGCTGGCTAAAATCCTTCAGTACTGTTAAATGGACTCGGGGGACAGAGTACCTTCCCCAAAGAAACCACTTTTGCTTGGAAGGTGAGGCGCTCTCTTGGGAGCGATTTAGTTCATAGAATCCTTAAGATACTAACATGGTAGTTTCTAATTAGGTATACCTTAAAAGAGAGCACAAGTTTTTGAGTTACTGAATGTTTAAATAACCACATATTAAATAAATTATAACATTTTAAAAGATTAAGAAAAATCAAGGATATATATTGTGTCAATTCTGAACACTTTGGCACATATTTTGGTTGGTTAATGTGAATAGTTGCATGAACTTCATTAACTTGGTCTCAGTACAACAAAACTCTCTTCTCCACCCCTCATCCTCAATTTGCAACACAGGGGAACAGTAAAAGATGTCCTAGCAGGCAATGGGTTCAAAATCCCAATCAGAATAGCTGTGAAACTACAATAGAAAGTCGTGTAGTACAGTGGACTGAAGTTCTCAGAACTACACAAGTTTATACCAGCTGTAGACCTGTTTGATTCACTTCTGGTCTCAGGTATAAATTAACCTTTTTGTTACTAGTCTCTGCTCATGTCTTTCAACCAAGCATTTCTTTCTTTTTGAGGTTTGTTGTTGCATTAACTGAACTTTTCAATGTATTCAAATTCTAAAAAATAATAATTGTAAAAGCTGAGAGAATTCATGAAGTTCTTCATAAAAACTATAAATAGATAACTGGATAAAGTGGGTTGTAAAATTGTGCAGAATGTTAGTGTATGGTTACCATGTGCATGATACTTCCAGAGGCTTGTATTCAAGTGTGTGAACTCCACATGCAGAAAACCAGGGTTTGTCACGCAGGTTATTCTGCGAGGTGTAGCATCAGAAGACTGACACTGATTAAAGCAGTGGCAATTACGTGTATGTGGGTTAGGAACCAGTTAGGAACCGTAGTGGCTAATTCTGTGCTCATTGATTTTATGAAACACACCATCAGTCCTTGTATAAAAAGGCAATATTTAATTTGTGAGTTACATGCAACATGGATTTCCAGGTAAATCTCATAACATCATCCCTGGCCAGGCTACCCAGCCTGCCCCCATCACCCCAGATCTGGATGGCCCTGCTGGTTCAGAGGGTCCAGCCCTTGATGCTCCATGATAAGTGTTAAAGAGAAATAGCTAAGCCTGCTTTCTTTCAGTTTAAAACTAAAATCTAAAGCAAAACATGAATTGTTGTAGAGGCAAGTTTGGCTAAAATAAGAAAATCACAGATACTGTTTCTCATAGTTTTTTGGCAAATTGGCTGGGAAAGTTAGGCTGAAACTTAAAGGAATTGATGGAAGGGCACCATTAGGAGTGAAGCCTGTGGCTTAATTTGACTCAACAAGGGAAAGAAGTATTGTTTTGGTTAGATTTCTGGG
>WAAB01009715.1:0-16261 GCA_013389865.1 Piaya cayana | reverse complement strand
GGGGAAAGCTCTGAAAGCAACAGAACTCACTTTATAACATTAATTTCTTAAATATATTGCTGAGACCTTTAATTGGTGTTACCTTTTCCACTGAATTTGACAAGAATTGCTGCATGTAGGGCGGTAACAGAGTTTCCTTACAATATCTCACCTAAAAAAAAAAAAAGGACCAAATACTACACTTAAAGATGATCACAAAACTTCTATAAATACTGTGTGCAGCTCAGCTTTTCCTCTGTTAATACTATTGTAAACGAAATCTCAATCTACCTACATCATTCAATTCCCTCCTCCCCAAAACAGTTTTTTCTCTTTGCTCTATATACCCCGTATCTGGATGGAAAAAAACAATCGATGCCAGTTTTCAATATTTTGGATTTTATGCCTTTGTTTTAAACAAACCAGCCGGCACGGCCAAACCAGGCAAGTTTGAATTCAGCTGTTTAAATCGGGTATTTGGAAGTAGAGGGTTGTTTACAGGAAGCTCCAAAATAGGACTGTATATTTTTATGCGGTAATTAGCGATTGTTTAATATACCAACTGGGAAGGCAAAGAACAGCATAAACACATAATTGTTACCAGGCAGGGAGAAGCAGAGCATTAAGAGATAGCATAAATAGTCAAACCTGACCTCGAGAGGTCAGAAGAGAACTAAACAATTTTGTCACAGCACTTGCTTATTTAAGGCAACGCAAGTCCAATTTCCTCTCTGCTGTTTTCGCCTGGTATTTTATACTGTCCCGTATTATTCTGGTTTGACAGAGACACACACACAGAATCAGTTGCCCCACAAACATTTACAAGTTGTATGTGACTCCTAAGCAAGACCAATCATGACTATTTTAAATACAATGCAATATAAAATGCTGAACTAAAAGGGTCCATGTTATATTAATTTTTAACAATGATTTACTGAGGTTGATGACAATAAAAATTCAAGTCAGTTAAAGAGGTGTTTTGCAACCTAGTTGATTTTTTTAAGTCCCTTGATGCTGCCACATACACGATTACCCTGACGCTGAGTAGCAATAAAATGTAAAATTTAATCTCTGAAACAAACAATTTTCGCTAAATTCATTCATGTTTTGATCCCAAAGCCCCATTGAAAAAGAATCTCCATTCTATTTCAATGCAAGGATTTCACTGGGGGGGAACCACACGCAAGACGGGATGATTTGGTTACACTTTAAATCACGTTCACTTTTAGAGCTTGTTCTTCATAACCAAGACAGCATTTTATCCTCATATTCTTTCTTTTTTTTTCTTTTTTTCCTTTTTTTTTCCTAAAGTTTCCTTGAAATGATTATAAAAATCACTTAAATCCTGGAGGGGAACTATGCCTCAGTGACAAAACAAATTTGCCACAAATCATTTTACAAAAGAACAGCAGGACTTTCGACCAAACTCGGGAACTGTTCCTATTCATCATTCATTTGTTTTGGAAACTCCACCCTCCTCCTGCCATGTTCAATATCTAATTGGCATTCTGACACTTCAGATAACTAAACATCTGCTGCATGGATGCTTCTTAGAAGTCTTTTGTTCCCTAAGTTGGAGTTCAAGGGATACAACTCACCGATACACTGGATTCACGCCATTGTTACGGCAACTACTCCTCTTGAATGGGAAGAGAACAGTCAAATAAAAGCATTTTGCACAAATACTTCCCCCTACCCTTCTGATAGGCTTCCTGAGGGGTTGGTGTATTAAAATTCAGATGTCAGAGTTCTGCTGCTTCTTAGCTATTTCCGCAGTTTAGGAAGTCGGGGACTTCACAACCTTCCTGTTAACAGCTGTTGACAAAAAGCTTAATTTCTGCTGCAGCGACAAGCAGGTTTCATCACCCAGTAAAACTGAAGGTGGATTTTGTTTGCTTTTTAAAAAATATAGAAGTTCAATGAATGTAAGTGAACAGGCGGGTATCTGCCTTTCGGTGCTGTTGTGAGATTTTAGGAATTAATGTTTTCAAATAATTTTTTTGAAATAATGTTTTGATAGGAATGGTTGGACTCGATGATGCGGTGGGTCTCTTCCAACCTGGTGATTCTATGATTCTATGAAAGCAGTTAGGAAACACTCGGCTAAAAAGATATCATAGACCTTCGAAGCGATATTATTATTGGATTAAGAAATAAATTATATATCAAATGTCCCGAGCAAGATTTGCATGTTTCAGCTGCAAAGTGCTCTTCAGCCTGAAGGTTTTATTACACGACGCATTCAGCCAATATTGTGAATACATTATTTGTGTTGCAGTAGCTTCCAGAGTGTTCAGAGTGAGGTTTCTGTGTGCTCAGCCCTGTTCAGCCTCCATCAATGAGAAAAAGCCACTGATGTCATGTCCTCATGGAAGGACAAGACAAGCAGAGGCTGGGAGAGCAGGAAGGCACCAGTAGGTACCTGAGCTTGGATGTGGTTTGGTCAACAGTCAAGGATAAAACCCACACTAACAGGCCCTCCTCCTGCTTCCCAGCTTAATTGTAGCTGAACGTATCTCTCGCCCAGCAGATATTTCCCCGTTCATAACCCCAGAAAGGACATTCCCTTCCCAAGTGTGGCCTTTGCTTCCCGAAACAGGTTTGTAAATGCCTAAAGGACCTGGGGAAAAATACTGCAAGGCTGAGCAGAGGTGCAAACATCAGGCAGAGGACAGCGGATGGGACTCCTCTCCGCTCCAGGGACCGAGCAGCTGCCCAGGTGCTACAGTTATCCCCTACCTGGCCAGATCTCCAAGCCTTGCTTGATGCATTTTTTTTTTCCCCCCTCTGGAAGTCTAACACTCTCCGAAATCAAGTTGCTGTAAACTCTGCGAGGCAGGTTGCAGGGGAGAGCTCTGCTGAATGCCCCTAAAAACCCCTTTGTGCCCACGCTGCCGCATGAAAAAGACTGCTGAATGCACCGCATAGGGAACAACTCCTGTCATTGTCCCTCCGCACACACAATCACTCAAATGATGCATGTAAATAAGAGATTTTATAGGCACATTCACTTTGCAAATCCTTCCCATCTATTCCAAAAGAGCCACACTGTAAACATTAACAGGCTGATCGTAAGCCTGAATTTAGCAGAAAGGCTTCCAGTAACACATGAGTGGGACTGAATTAGGCTGATTTCTGTATTTCAGATACCTCAGTGGTTACCAAACTCAGACTTTGACCCTTGCAAGCTTACAGTGTGCATGGTATCTCTTCTGTAACATCTAAATGCACCAGCCAAACAGCAGAGGAAAGAAGTAAAATTGTGTAACACCTCTGTCTGGGCAGAGAAAGGGATAGAAGTTCAAAAAATAAAAGGATAACTAGTTATTTAAATTAATGTCTCTGCAGAGGCTGACACAGACAGAACAGTTAGTTCACGGAGGAGTCACATTTGCTATTTTTGATGAAGGACTGGGTAGTTATAAGGAGCTAAATCAGACAGGTGAAAGTGGAAGAACCGTCTGTACCTCTCGATAACTACGGCCAAAAGAGATCTTGTCCCTTCAGTGTTGGTTTATATTCAGTGTGAACGAATCCAAACCGCCAGGATGGAGTTGGCATACGGCTTTGGGAAATCTGGATCTACTTCCTTGCTTTCCTAAACAAAATCTTTCTTGACCTTGGCCAAGCGACTTAGTAATTGGACCTTCAATACACACAGTCTGGGGCTGCGTAAAGCAAAATGTTTGCAACAGAGCACGAGTTTACAACTACATCACACTTCCCGTGATTTTCTCAGGGAACATCCTAGAACATGACTGAGCTAATTAGATTCTCCGAGTAATTTTATTAAAGCCATCTAACTGGAAGAAGTCTAGGCCTAGGGCTTGTTGGCCATGTGGACAGTGAGCGCCACCTCCACGGCCACGACTAGCGGCAGCTCATTGCCAAATGACTAGGAAATGAACTCCATGAGAAACTACATTGGGAAATCATTGATGTGGAGCAGAGTCTGTCATTGGAGCAGCCTCATAAAGCACGTTGTAGGTGACAAGCTGCCTTTCTGTTGCCTGGAAAACACGCTGTAGGATAGCCAGTCCTTTTAAGGCCGTTTCTGTGCCTCCTGATGAGATTTCAAATGCTGTGGTACCTTCACATATATGTGTCTTTATCCGAATCAAAGTACTCAAAGCAGAAACAGATCCAAGGGGAGGCAGTGTTTCACTGAAAAACCTTACACAACATTCCTGCTTCTCCACAGAAACTTCTACCTACAGTATTTCTGGCTAAGTCTCTCTCGTAAAGAAATTGAGAGTCTGCCAAGTGAAGTTTCAGCTGAAACTGCTGTTGTCTCCAGCTCTTTGCTCTCAGGCTAGCAAGACCAGGACTGTACTGGACTTCCAAATTGGTGTAAGAGCTCTCACATATGTTTTTGCATCGCTTGGCCCAAAGGGTCTCTTGAAGCCTTTTTCTTTTCTTTCGTGCCCCCTCTCAAGCCTGCTCTCGCGTCCTCCTGCCAGATCACTGCCTGAACACGGCTGTTGGGGGCCCTCTGTCAATCTGTCCAACCCACTTTCTCTCTTCTCCCCCCCCCCGCCTTTTTCTTCTTGTAAAGAAGAGAGATGAACATCTATGTCAATGAATCCCTGACCTACATAGGCTGACCCTGAAGCGGTCAGAGATAATACACGAGAGTAAATGAGGTCAAAAATGGAAAAAAAGCCCTCACACGGTGAACTTCCTAGCGAGGTTCAGATGCGCTAGGGACTTCCTGAGAACCACTTGGTGCGTGGTTTAAGTTTCAAGCTCTCTGTGTCCGTTAAAGTCCTTTACCTAAATTTTTGGCAAGGGTTACTGCTAGAAAGGGCAACCCTAAAGAAAAGGCCAATAAGTGAAGATTTCCTCCTGCTGCCCTTCCTTCCCCGCTCTGCGGTGCTGGCACGCTTCAGCGCATGTGACAAACTAGGTTCTGCTGGGGACAATGCGATGACCCTGGTGGCTCCTGGCGCAGGGCTCACCCCTCTCCAAGGGCACCGCGGAGCTGCTGGGAGGACGTTCCCCACTGTGGGAAACCGGGATAACCTCAACAACTTAGAGATGTCAACGTCCAGCAAGGGAAAGCTTCATCCTCTCATTTAGCAGGACCAGCTTAAAAAGGATAAGTATGCATCAATAAGAGAAACACGAAACGTCAGTCCATGCTTTTAAGTTGTTCATACCTGGCAACGAGGGTCATATGCAAAACACGCTAAAGCATTGAATTTGAATTGGACAGCCTGCAGCTTTCTCACATACAAAAAGAAGAAAAAAAAACATTCACAAAGGGGGTTTGAGAAGTCTTACCTGTCGCTGAGAAAGCGACAGTGTCAGAGTCGTATATATTCATCCTCAGCATGAAACAGGCTTCTTTACTGACGGTAACATAACATCCAGGTGTTAGGCCTCAACCCCACTTCAACTATTGTTTATTGCCATTGCACGGATTAATCCCTGCTGTCAGTCCGGCCCGTGAGATGCTCTCCGAGAGAAAGGTCTGCATAGCATCACGAGTGTCAGATCCTGCTTTGATACACTTTATCTTCCCTTATCCCTTCAAACTCACCATGACTACTCTGTCTGACATGCTAAAAATGCTTTAGAATTGGTGCATATAAGCTAAACTCTGGTTTCAGGGGAAAAAAAACCTGCCCACCCCCACTTTTTCTTTCTCTTCTTTTTTTTTTTTCCTCTTTTTTGACAGAAATCATTGTTGATCTGATAAGAAGTTTGTGGAGTATCCAGTTACGAACTGAGAATCCCCAGAGCTGGTGATTCATTAGTAGTTATCCTAGTGTTACAGGAAGTAAACAGCTTTTAGACGTGCATCTTGCATCTAATTATGTCACAGTCCATTGGCCCTCTCAAAGGTGGGTTGTTTCTCAGGGCAGTACATTAAAGATAACAGATTTTACGACAACAGCTGGGGAAAAATCCCGAAAATAGATAAGTCATAGAAGGTCTGTAAAAGAAGTCGGAGATCTATGCTACCCAGAGAAGATGACTGCGTGTTATTTGGGAAGATGTGAAAGTTTTCCCAGCAAAAAGGTCGCTGTCAATGCACGCTGGGTTTTGTGGCTCATGTTATACTTCCAGAAAGATCCTGAATTCATTTATTATTGTACTTCCCCACTGAACAATTATTTTCTGTTAATGCTCAATGGTTTCATTCTGTCCTAGAGATTCATTAGAGCAAACTATCCTGGATCTGTATCACAGCACGAGAGGACAGAGCTGACCCCAGTGGGATTTCTCTGCTTAGCAGTTTCAGTTTACTGCTAGGGGTCAGAAGCTGAATTGCTGTGTATCCAACGCTGAAGTTTTTTTGTTTTTTTTTAAACATAAATGATGTGTCGTTTCAGCTGACTTGAGTTTGTCAAGACTCGGGAAATGTTTTCTGTAAGGGGCTGGGTGCCAAAGCATCGCTCCGACTGCTACCCAGGGAGGCAGGGACGATGCCTCAGACGGTCACCAGCAATGAGCAAGGAAGAGTTTGGGGGCACTGAATGCAGGTCACTAAATCACAAGCCTGGAAGGAACTAGAGGGATAAGTCAAGGACAGCAGTTCCTCCTGGGACGTGAGCCAGCGAGATGGAGCCAGGGTGGCACGGCCTTCAAAGCAAGAGCTGGCACCGTCTGCAGTTGCCATGATCTTCACTTATTTCTGGATTTATTAAAAAGAGGATGGCAGAGCAGTGCGGACACAAACAGCGACATTCCTGTGAATGTGCTCCCGGATGTATTTAAGCAGGGGATGACTGATCCCATTAGGCTGCTAAATCCCAGACTCAAGGGTGCAGAGAGCAGCACTCTTAAAAAACAGACAGGTTTTTTTTTTTAGATTTCCTTTTAAAAGTTAAATTAATAGTCTAAGTTACAATCATAGTTTGATAGTGAATAGAAGCCAAAGGTTTCATTATAGCATTAAAGCATTTTTCCACTGCCACACCTCCCAGAATTCTGTCACCTGTTTACCAGGAGAATTTGCTCAGTGCCTGTCCTCTCCTGCTCTTTCACCAATGTTTGATGGGAATGGTTGGACTCACGATCCTGTGGGTCTTTTCCAACCTGGTTATCCTATGATTCAATTTCAGCCATCTCTCAGAGAGCACCAACGTGAAATATCACCCTCCTTTCTCTCTTTGTAATGGGTGGCAAAGAGAAGCTCCATCATTTACGAATCCATGCCTCACTATTTCTGCTGACAGCTTGATGAGCTAGATGCACTATCAGGGTGCCCTTGGCTTCTCAGCAGTGTTTGTGCACTCACAGGGTTTTTTCCTTGATTCTCTACCACCCTTCTCCACAATCACCTGCCTCCATCTCACACAAATCTCCTTTCACTCAATAAAAGTAAGGATAGATGACTGGACAAATTTGCCTGTTCCCAGTTCCTTCTGCACAGGGACTCAATAGCTGAGAATGGAATTACAGGGCAGAGTCGGAGAATAGGTTTGGTCAGTAGTTACTCAGCCTTTTGCTTTCTTCTTCCCTACTCCAGCACTCAAACCACATACAACAGATAAACAAAAAAACAGGGAATACAGGTGGTTTTCCATTGGCTTCTCCTATTTCTGGGAAAGAAAACCCAGGCAGCATCTCCTGTCTCCATCAGCACACTGAGGAGTTATCTCCTTCCCACCACTGCACACACAAACCTTGGGAAATTGATCTCATATTTAGTTGAAATCGGACAATTTCTTGCAGAAGAGAGAGGGGTGTGGGAGGTGGGGACACATGGACAAAGGCATAGGGAGTACAGTCATGTAATCCTCAATTCCCTGGAAATCAAGCTAAGCTGATGAGGCCAGGGGGTTGTCTGGAGTAAAACACTCATGGCTGTGATGATTCCTGAGCTCCTGGCTGAGGCGCAGGGTGGTGTTTTGCTCAGGGACCTTTTGTCTTTAGGGGATGATGTCCTCCTGTCTAACAGAGCACTCTGAGCTCCAGCTCTTCCCACCGCTGGCAGCAGCACTGCACACACTGCAGTTCCTTCTACACGTGGAGAGGAAAGTAAGAATTCCTTCCTCACCCTGGCAGGGCATTGCTGAGATCTTCCTACTGTATGTGAAATATTTAAGATCTGATGATGAGAAAGGTCACAGAAGGTTGTGTTACTACACTGATGCAGCTGGACCCCACATCAATGCATAAAATATTTACATTTATAGAATCATAGAACAACCAGGTTGGAATTATATATTTAAAGAATATATGGTGTTTTTCCCCCATTTGTTAACATTTCATTAATGCAATATGAATTAATTTGTTTGAACTCAGAGCTAGAGTTGTGGTTATGTTTCTCAGAAACTACAAAAAAAAAAAAAGGCATTTTGGAGAGCTTTTAAAAACAAATGCAAAAGCCCTGCTGGCAATGACAAAACAAAATTGGAGTTTAGAACGGGAAACGGATGGGCTGTAAATAACAGCGATGTTAAAAATCCAACTGATTCAGTTCCACGGTTAATCTATTATATTCTTCCAATGGAATTTGTTTTGCTTGAAAAGGATTATATGAAATCATAACCTTCATTAACTGTGAGTGATTCATCTTTTTTTTTTTTGTAACCAGATGTTTAGTTACAGCTGATAAAGCATGAAAACCTGCATTCCTCCCAGCTTGCTCTGCATGGGTGTGTTGGGTAATGATGACAATTATAAAGGTACAACACTGCTGCTCTTTGCTGACAGAGCAGTGACTGATCTGCTTATCAGATTCAGCTGGGAACTGGAATGCTAAAAGAAGGGGAAATATGACTGTATCTGATCTGAGCCTAATTGATCCTGAGAGTATTTAAAGCTCAGAAAAGAGATGGAATGCAAACAGATTTGAAGAGAAGCCACAGTGCCATTCTGTGGGGCAAAGAAGGCAAAGCACGGCTTTCCAGGAGAGGTGATTATTATCTAGCCTGAATATAAGGTAAAAATGCAGTTACCGTTGCTCACAGAATCTGCAAGAGCTCCATTCCTTACGCAGGGCTGGAGCCCTCAGACAATAGATGAGCTTCCCTGTAGAGGATGTGAGTAAATGCTGAGAAATTGAGTAGACGAGGTCCTGAGGGACATGGTTTAGTGTTTGATAGGAACGGTTGGACTCGATGATCCGATGGGTCTCTTCCAACCTGGTGATTCTATGATTCTACGATTAGGTAAAATCTGGGCTATTAATAAGTTAATGTATAGTAACAATGATGAAAGACTGCCGAGGTCACAAGGTGCACACACACAAGGAAGAACTAACGCCTTGTCCTGTCTTAATCCAGAGCGACCGTGGTGCTGATTTCATGTGGAAGTGGTCACTTGAGTCATGGTCGGCGTGTCTGGCTGCAAATCACAGTTTCAGCACTTAGTGACAGGTTTGCAGGTAGGAGGATTAGCAGTACTAGGTGCAGTTTTATGTGCAGCCAGATAGCCAGAGCTGTATCGCCACAATTAACAGTTTTGCCCTCATCGAGATGCCAGATGCATTTTGTAGGATCCAGGTACAGTATCGCCCTGCTCCAAAGCCTTTGAAATCAGAAAAGCATCATGAGCTATTTTAGCGTTTGCCAAAAGCGACAGTGTAATCGGCCGTGCCTGAGAAATAATGGGAATTGTCAACAGTTAATAAAACTACTTTAAGAGGTAGGATTGATCTCTTTTCAAAGGCAATCTCGCACCTGCGAAAGCTTGTCTGTAGCAGCACGTATCACTGAATTGTACAATTGTTATTGCAGCATAAGCATCTGTTTGCACCTACAAAGTCGCAGTCCAGCTGATGGGAGGGCAGGTGAGCCCAGACCTCCTGTTTCCTGTAGTTTCTTATGATTTTATGGTTGAGAGTGGCACGTTAGAGGACAAAGAAAGTTCCTGTGGTAACTTATCTGTGGCTGCTTAATAAAAATAATGCAAATATTTGCTAAAGCGGAGCCCCACGCTCATTTATCTCTCCCAAGAGAATGCCCGAACCCCTAGTTAGGAAAATTATATGTATTCTTGTTCTCGTTTTAAACTCTGATTATTGCATGAAAAGTGGAACAGTTACAAAAGGAAAGACTGAGAAGTCCCTCCTGATTAAGATGAGCCATTCACCCAGGCTGAAAAAGGAAAAAAGGTCTCCTACACCTGGGTGACTCCCCAAACTGCAGATACCAGAACTGGGCAGGACGGACAGACACCACGGGACAGACCGGGACCCCGGCTCTGAAACCAGTGCTGGAAATAGAACGTGACAAGGCCTCTCTGCGTGACCCGACTGCAGGATTAGTAAACTAAGTGAAACCCGGAGAGGAGCCCCTCATATTCTCCATCTCTTCCTTCTTTGTGGGACAAGGATCAGAAGGTTTTTTTGCACAAGAAATGATACTTGGAAAGAACAATAGCTGAAGCTGCTTTAGATGGCACCGGTCTCTCCGACCCTTTCAAAATCTAAACAGGAGTAACACGATACACTCAAACCCTCTCATTGCAGGAGACATTTAATGAACCCAAGGGCTAACTAAGTGACTTAATTTCTTTTTTTTCCTGCTTTCTTTTCTCCTCCTCCTGCTGACCAAGCTGGGAAGCATTTCTTATGCGACGCTCATATGAATGACAGCGTACAGAAGGCAGAGCTGAGGATTTCCACAACACCCGGGCTTGTATTGTGCTGCACCTTATTATCATTCTCTAACCCCGCACATATGGTCATCTTCCATTCTTCTAACTGGTTCCAGGGCCCTGGAATTCAGCATGACCCCTGAGGGCTATTCTAATGCAATCAGTAGGAATACTATATCCAGGGCCAGTCCAAAATCAAAGGCCTGGCCAAAGCCCAGGATAAATTACAGCTGTTATAAAGAAATCACCTTTTCACCTTGGCCCTCATATTCTTTCAGTTTACAGTCATAACTCAGCAAGGCCAGCAACATTTGTCATTAATAAACCTGGTTGGATAAACAAGACTGATGGATTAACAAGTCACACGTAAAGAAATCTGAGAAAGTGAAAAGCTTTAGACAGAAGGTAAGAATAAGCTGATTTTTTTTTTCCCTGAGGTAAGACAAATATTAATTTATTTTTATATCTATTTTTCTATACATTATCTCCACTTGTAACACGTGCTGGTATGAGTGACAGCTGTAAGTACAGTAGGTGGGAACAGCTGCTGGAGAGAAGACAGACCCGGTCTATGTGATTTTGGAATTCAGGGATGACCATATGATCTATGAGCCTGACATTAACAGACACCCTGGTTTTACTAAAGAGGCTTCTTGCCAATATTTATCTTTTATCCTACTTGGACACCACTTTTTTCCTTCACACAAAAGCCTTTTGTGATTTTAAGTGTGAAGAAAGCACATCCGACTTAAAAAAACCCAACCCATAACCAATTAAGACCCTAATTTCAAACTGAATTAAATAAATACCTTGTGTATCAGTCATTTGGTTAAGAATATTAAACGCAAGTTGTTCCCAAATGTGCAACTCTGACAATATAATTTTTCGTTAACGAAACAAATGGTTTAGTGATTGATAAGAATGGTTGGACTCGATGATCCAGTGGGTCTCACAACCTAGTGATTCTATGATATACATCATTGAGAAAATGGCATGCCAGGACGTGAAGGGTTAAAAAAGAGCTGTTGAAACTTGTGAGAAAGAGGAAGAGCAGATTATATTCCCGAGCTCTCTAGGGGAAGCCTTTGAGGGTATTATTTTTCTTTATTAATCTCTTTGATTTATAGCATCTCAATACGATTTTTTTGGTTAAAATTTCGGTTAAAAATAGGAAGATCAAACGCTCTGAAATGTATTTAGTGTATTAAGCTTATGTAAAGGTATTTATACATATACAAGAGGATATGACAGTAAAAAAAAATGAAAACACTACTGAATTTATCTGTAAACTAAAAGATATGGAACAGATGAACCGTACAGTAAGAACAAATCTCTGCGATGATCAAAAATCCTGCCCAGTGGTGCTTGGACAGCGCGGAACGGGAGTCCTCTTGGCTATAAGAAAGTGATGTCCAGGTGTTCAGAGATGTTTGCATTGAAATTCAAACTGATTGAGAAGCCCGTAATCTCTCTCTATTTTTTTTTCTGACACAATTTGCTTTAATTAGTCCTAATTTGCCGCTGTGGGGAGCGTTCCCCACGCAGAAGGGAGAGGGTGGGCAAAGGGGGAAAACTGCGAATGGGTATGTGAACGTGCCACCTTAGAGGCTCAAAACAATATCCTGGGGAAAAAAAATAATTTATTAGGGTTTCGATGGGTGGGTTTTTTTAAAGTATTTGGCCTTAAACTGTCTTCATCTGGCCATCAGCTGTTTACTCTGCAAGCATCCCCACCCAGCAGCAGAGCCAGCAGCTGCGCACCACCTTTTGTGTTTTCAATTTAAAGCCTTTGGGTTGATAGTTCACATTAACATGGAGAGAAATATACAACTCGCGAGTTTGAAAAGCAGGGGTTTTTTTTTTTTTGGTTTTTTTTTTACTCATAAAAACCTTTGATAGTTTAGCCATCTGGTCAGAGTGAAAGAAGCTCATAAAAGAGGCCCAAATAGGGTCAAAGGTCTCTTGCTACGTGGGTCAAGGGGGCCAAGGAGGGTTTGCTGTAGTGGACTTTACTAAAAACTTGTCAGTGAGGATCTTTGACAAATTATGGCACATTCCATGGCTTTTTGGGAAAGTATTTGATTACAGTGCGCAGGAATGTTGTTGATATTTGCAAGCTGTAAGGGAAGAGGCAGTTAAGTCAGAAGCTGTAAAATTCTTTTAGGAATCATCTTCTGCATGAATATGCACAAGGGAGATTTTTATTTTAGTCTCCTTTATTTCTTTTTTTTGTTTTTTCCAGTATAAAAAGATTCAGGGGAAAACAAACCAGAAACCTTTCCACTGCAGAAAGCACAAAGGCTTTGACCTTTGATTCAGGTCATTTATTCTTTTAAATGGTCACAAATTATAAAACATCCAATTACTTTTTTTTTTTTTTTCCTCTCTTCTTCCAGCTTTGGGTAAATGACAAAGCAATAAACAAAACGGGGGGTGGGGGGTAGGAATGAAACATTTACCTTCTTTTTCTGATTTGTTCACATTAGCCTAGTTAACTGCGCTATTTTTATTTGTAAGAGGTTCTTATGAAAAGTAACAGGGTTTGAGCAGACCGAAAGCAATTTTCTTGTAAAGGTCCAGAAGAAAGCAAAGGAAATAACATTATTTTTATGAGGTGTTTCATGGCACAGCGTTATAATAAGTCATAGTACAGTAGTCGTGTCTTAAAGGACAAGGCTACATCACTAAAACCCACAAAAATAATCGCGTTGAACGTTTTTGGTGTTTTTTCTTTCATTCTGAGGAGGAGGAAAAGTGGCGGAGATGTGAATTAGTTAAAATTATGTGTTTAAAATATACAATACGAACACATTCCTTAATAGAAATCCACCTAGTTCAGCTTAATCCAGCTTCCAATTGTGCAAACGCTGTGGCCCCGGAAAATTGGACGCGTATTCACTGCACTTGGAGCAAAAACTGCACAGTTTTCTGAAGACGAACCTCAACCAGGGGGAGAAAAAATAGGGCTATTGCAACTGATTAAAAAAAACTTGGCTGGCCGGAATGACAGTTTGAAAAGCGTTTTGCAACTTCTTGATTTAAAGGTATTTTGTTGTTTTTAAGGTTGACAGGGCAGTTTAGAGCTACTGTGACGGGCTGAGGTCTTCGGAGTTGCAAAATATCTGGGTTTTTTTTTTTTTTCCTTTGGATGCACACAAAGCAGCACTGTGCTGCTTCGTACGCCGCCTCTCCTTGTGACATCTGAAATTAGACTCTGACCTTACAACAGTGAAACATCATATCTACCAGCGCAAAACAACAACAAAAAAAAAAGCAGGATTACACCAAAGCAAATAAAGATACGCATCGGTTAGTCGTCACCTGACTGTTTTTTAACAAACATAAATCATGTTTAATAAGCTGGATTAGCCAAGTTTTCTTTTAAAGGAACTCTGATTTCTGTACATACTACTGACCCTGAAATGTCTGTGAGTCATACAAACACACCAATTTATCTGCCTTATACATATATCTCCTACGTCCTGGCTGGAATTTATTTTACATGGAGATGTCTCAGGGGATGTAAATCAGTAAAGCCCCATTGATTTCAGCAGATCCTGCCTGCTGGAGGCAGAACCGACGTATCAGCCGAGGTTCTGGCCTACGGTGTTTATACTGCCTCTAAATAAATAAATAAGAAGCATTAAGAGGTGATTATGTCTAGAGCGCAGCTCTGCTCTCAAGCAGGTTACAGAGTGACAGTTAAATAGAAATCGGGGCTTGTTAACTACGCTTTAACAGACTTTATAATAAATAGGCTGGTCCATTAGTTGTAACGATCGTTGCGGAAGGGCATTGGCCACACTGTCAGGCTTTCTGAAATTAAGAAAGGAATAAAAAAGGTGGGAGGACAAAGCCCCACACTGCTGAAGGCGTGAAATAGTCTTGACCTGGCCCAATGGAAAAATAATAATAATTTAAAAAAATATATCTCTAAACAGAAGAAGGTAGTTGTGCATTTAGTNCTACTGCAGTAAATTCCACAGGTTAATCATATACCAAAGCCAAGATTATTTTCTTGTATCCATTTTTGTTGACACGTAAAAGGACATTTTAAATTTGACTGCCGTTTATGCTTAATCATCAGGCAAGCATAGAAGTGTAATTAACCACACAGCGTTATATGTGACACGCACAGAAGCATCTCTGATGCTCATGGGGAATCCTAGGAAGGTAAACGGAGGTCCTAATGTACTGTCAAACCTTCAGTCACCATACCTATAGGCATGACTAGTAGTGGATGGAACACAATCCTCAGGACAAGTTTGGTGTCTGGCTATGAAAATATAGAATCATAGAACAACCAGGTTGGAAGAGACCCTCTGGGTCATCGAGTCCAACCATTCAACCGTTTTTCTAGAAGTGCTTGTTGTAAGGCAAATATAGGAAAGGTCTTTTAGCACAGCAGCTTTCTCTTCCACCCACCTCAGCCCTTCAAAGTTTTGTACCTGGTGATGCAGCTGTGGGTCCATGGATGCTGTGGGTCCATGGATGCTCTGCTATTTAACCACGGGGGGAAATCTGATTTCTGTCACTGAAATTCCTTAGCGATCCATTCAGACAATGTGGGACATCAGTCGCCCTTTGACAACAAAGCCCAGGAAGCCTCTATATGCCAGTAGCTACTCTTAATATTAACTTTACCCTAGGACCTATAGGCACAAGCAGTTGCAGTCTGGCTGTGGAGCATATGTGAGACAGTGGCTGATGAAGCTGAAATTTATCATCGGAATGATCCCCAAGTGCCTTGCAAAGCAAGAGAATGATTAAGTATGAAGGTAGCGCTAAGCAAGGTTTAAAGATTAAGGAAGAACGAGCTCAGATGAGAGGTATTCAAACTCAGATAATGACGTGAAAGCAATGGACAGTACTCTTGGTAAGAAGTTAAAGGTTAGAAATACAAGGGTTTACAATAGAGGAGCATCTCTTGGACCAGGGAAGCGTTGATGCAGTCAGCAATAGAGCAAATCAACCCTCAGTCACACCGGGTTAAATCACAAAGTTATTCTCAGTCATTCCAGTGCAAGGGAAGTTGAACTTAGCGTATTTCCCTTGTTCTCATCTTCTGTTTGTTTTGGTTTATTGGCATATGCTGATTTTGCTATGTTGTAACGCAGAAACAGAAATAATAACAGATATTGTTATTGTATATTGTTATTATATAATAAATATATATAAAGATATTGTTATTATATGTTGTATATAATAACAAAGAAACAGAAATAATAACAAAGAATATGTAGACATATATATATGTTGTCTCTGCATTGTTAGTCAGAAAATAGATGAACAGTACTTTCTACTTCTTCAGCAAGAGCTGGGGAAGACCCAATCACAGTGATTCCCATGGCATTTTCTTTCATATTGCTAATTCATGGCCCTGAAGTTACCTTGAATGAGAACTCTCATAAACACCCTCCGTTTGGAAAGGTAGAAGCCCCCACGTCTGTCCTGGTCAAACACCAGATTTCAACTGGGCCAAGATGGGTGTTAAAAATTATACACACTTTTACAATGCTTGTCCGAGGCAAGACCCAGTCCTGAGCACACATTGCGTTTCTCTGTTTGTGACTATCCTTTGCTATAAAAAAAGAAAATCCAAACCAAACCAACCTTACTTAAATAGACTGACATATGATTCCAGGGTGAAAGTTAGACTGTCTTTCATTAGATTATAGATAGTTTTAATTTTACACCTCAGGCTAAGAGACTTCTCTGATAAAATAGG
>WAAB01009711.1:0-19011 GCA_013389865.1 Piaya cayana | reverse complement strand
TTTAGCTATGATACATGGACCCTGGCATGGGCCTGGCCTGGCCAACTTGCACAGCCTTGAAGAAATTTTAGTCACAATTTGGGGTTAGTGTGGAACAGGAACAATTCCAAAGGGACTCTTAAGATGTGACTCATCTTTTCTGGAAGTTGAGCCTAGAGGGGTGGATGAAGGTGATCCTGTGTCCCTGTCTCTCCAGCCCCAGGGAGTGATCACAGGAGGTTTTTAATTTGCTCAAGCAAGCCATTGAGTACGGAAATTGCCCCTAAAGAGCCTACAAGCATATACAGCAAAAGCAGATCTTAAGTTGCTACAGAGGTTTGTACCTTGACCAGTGGAGGTCTTGGAGATCTACAGACAGAAGAAGGATTAAACAGAGACTTTGTGTCATTCTATGCCAACCGGTTAAAGAGAAAGCAAAAGGAGAGGTGGAAGTGATGTGTCTTAGGTGATACCAGAGGTGACTGACATGCCGTAGAAAAGGATGGAAAAGCCCCATCGCTGCAGAAATCCAGGTGGGAGAAAGCTTTTAGAATATGAATGGAATGATTGGTTGGAGACCTTCATCAAGGTCTTGGTGGCTGGGAAGTTCCCATCCATTAGACATTGGGGAACAATAACCAGCTACAAGGTGCTTCTTCGGAAGACAACCAGCGGGCGGAAATGACTTAAGATCCAAACCGCAGAGACTTCATTTGCTGTTGTGCATTGGACAGAGATCATGGCGTCACCTCAGGGGGTAGAGCAGTAGAAAACCAGCAGAGATTCTAAAGCAGCCAGCCCCATCCCTGTATCTGCTCGGCTTCACATGGAGATGGCCACAGACAGGTTTTAAAAGATGAATCATAGAGCTATAGAATTATAGAATCATAGAGTGCTGTGGGCTGGAAGGGACCCTTATGGGTCAACTAGTCCATGACCCCTGCAAGAGCAGTGACAGCTTTACCTGATCAGGCTATGAGAGTTGTTGGTAAAGATTTGATCCCAAGTCTGTCCCACTGTCTTGAAGAATTCATGTTGTCCTACCTTTGGAGATGAGATCGTGACTGAAGAGTGTCTGCAGTTGTTCTGTCTTGGAGATCCTGTGAGATCCTGGTTGTTCCTTGTTGTCTGCAACTCTTTTCATACGTGACTCATGGTGACTCTTGGTTCCAAGCTTCTCCTATTGAAATCAGTAGAAAAATGAGGAGAACATTGGTAGTTATCACTTGTGTTTCTGGACAATACAGCCCAGATCTCCCAAGCTCTGTAGTGGCAGGGATGTCTCACCAAGGAGTACGACCTGTCTCACAGGGATGAAGACCACGTTGTCTGGGAAATGAACAGACTTAGTCTTCGCTACTGTGAAATGAAAACCTGATGCATCCATACTAAAATTATCCCAGGGATATTTCAGGCCTGAACAAATATTTATAAGTTCTACAGCAAATATTAATTTTAAATGTAATTTCTTAGAGCAAATGACAGTTACCCAAAAGAGTGCAATGTCAAAATTTCACTCATAGACGCCTCCTTGTCCTGCTGACTGACAGTTTTATTTACTGAGGGTCTGTTCAATCACATCGGTCTGCCCAGTTTGGCAATATTGACTCTTACTGACCAGTCTCAATATGCCCAGAAATGGAAAAAAGGGAGGAAGTGAGAGTTTTGGCTGCCCAAGAAAAGCCCTGTTGTCTTTACAACGTCACTATAAAGGTCCTTCTGGATCATGCTAACATTGTAGTGCTGCAAACTCAACCACTGAAGGTGCTGAGGCACCTGAAGTGATTTTTTGGTTTATTCTAACAATGCTCCAGCAAAGGAGAACTTTAATCACGTTGAAAACACAACACTCCTTCCTCTCGCTGCTCTAACTTTTATCCCTTTTTCTTCTTCTAGCTTCTCTTCCTTTCTCCATCAGCACCTACCAGCAGGGAGAAACCAAGTACCTGGGGAAGGTGATGGAACCATGGAGTCTCCTGGATTTGTTCTCAGCATCTGTTACAACACACCGAGCCATGGATGAGTGTGGGACACCAGGAACCCAAATCCTTTCTGGTTCGGTTCAGCTGCCCTTGGTGGAATTACCCCACGGTCAGTGTTACGTGAAGAGGATGACTCAAACTGCACAGTGAAGGGCAAGAGACAGAGATCTGGGATGATGTGGGAGGTAGACACGCTATTTGTTGTGCTGGGGAAGACAGGGAACATACAAGACCTGTGGTCCGCAGAGCAATGAAGTGATGGTATCAGAGTCCTTGATTCACAGGTCAACTGCTTCAGCGGGGGAGGGTGGCTTAGCTGGGTTCTAGACACCAGATAAAGCATTTCAGCACTTCTGGGAATGGTCAGAAACAGAAATGGAGAAACTGGGTCCCTTGAGACCATGGTCTTTTAGGGAGTTTCAAGTCCTAGAAGCAGCTAAATTGTTTTGAAGACCTAAATTTTGGTCTTAGTATCTAAAGTGGAGGTAAAAGGAGCAAATTAGTTCTTGGATGTCTTTAGTCCTAAAGTAGATTGTTACTGAAAAGTATGTAAGGAGCTGAAGAAATCTTTCCTTAAAATGTGAAGGAGCTGTCTGAGTCACTTCCATCTTAACCTGCTCAAGTCCTGTGTTTCTGAGGGTTGTCTTTGCTGCTAACTTATGATGGGCAACACTAATACTTCTCTCTCAGCTTACCTGTTCCTCATTCTTCTTGGCCAAATCTCCTCTCTCTGTGATCCTTCTGTTCCCTCCAACTGTGACAGATTTGCCTCCTCTGCTCCTTCTGGTTCTTTGTATCTCAGTCATGTTAGCTGGACATCCCCAGGCAATCATCACCTGGAAAGAGCAACCTCACGTTAGCAGGATATGAGCAGAGTGATTTAATTTAAAGAAGTGCTTCAATGGACATTGTTTCTCCTCTGATCTTCTTTGGGCATGAACATCTTTGTGTCTTTCCCTCTGTCTTCTCAATGTGCTTCATCACCGATGACCTTGGGTCTGCTCCATTGAGATTGCATGGACCAACCCAGCACACCTCTCAATCCTGTTAGGTGCCTCAGCTCCATGCAAAACTGAGATACTGTCTCCAAGTGGGCTCATGGCTTACGTGGGGCTGTGGGAAGGCTGCCTTTCACGTTTGCTTAGGATCATAGAATCATGGAATCATTGAGGTTGGAAAAGACCTCTAAGATCGAGCAGTTCAATCACCAGCCCTACATGCCTGTGCCTACTGAACCGTGTCCTGAAGTGTCTACACATGTTTTGAATCCCTCCAGGGATGGAGGTTCCACCCCCAACCTGGGCACCCTCTTCCAGGGCTTCACCACTCTGTCAGTGAAGAACTGCTTCCTTATAGCCAGCCTACACCTCCCCAGTGCAACTTGAGGCCATTTACTCTTGTCCCATCACTTGTTACTTGGGAGAAGAGACCAGCACCCACCTCACCACAACCTCCTCTCAGGGAGCTGAAGACAGCAATGAGGTCTCCCCTCAGGCTTCACTTCTCCAGGCTAAACAGCCCCATGTCCCTCAGCCCAGAAACCCTGGGCTGGTATATCTGGTGGAGCACTGCCTGCTCACGGGTGAAGTGCTAGGTACCTACAGAAAAGGCAGCCACAGGGCAAAGTATCCACTCTTACAGGAAAATGGATCTTCTCTTGTTCTGATGAGCACCAGGATGTTGTTTCCACTTGATACTTTTTGGGGTAATTCCACTTTGCTGAAGATACAGGGATAAGCTGAAGAAAGTCCAGCTTAGGCTGAAGGCCTGGGGTTTGTTGAGGTGACGGTAACCAGAACCTCTGTGTTTAGTGAACTCCTTTTCCGTTGCCTTTTTGTGCTTTAGGTAGAACTTTATGGCTTATATTTTCTGCAGATAACATTATTTCACTGTTTTTTCTTTGAATCACAGAATCATAGACTGGCATGAATTACAAAGGACCTCAAAGCCCATCCAGTTCCAATCCCCTGCCGTGGGTAGGGACACCTCCCGTTGGGTCAGGATTCACACACTATTCTAAGGTATGGAAAGCCTGCACTCAGGATATTTTTTGGCTTCCAGTGATGGTAGGAACTCTTTTAAACCAAACATTCACTGCAATAACCCATAAGGGTCTGTGGCTCTGGGACTGGGGCTTCAGGTCATATCCAATCTCAAGAAACTTGCATTGTTTTCTCAAGACTGCAATAATTCTGGCAGCTCAGGTTCTTGCACATCCTTTTATTTCTTGTCTGTAAAACTTGGGAAATTGCTTCTGTGTCCATCCTGTTATTTCCTTCAGGAGGAGACTCTCTCACCCTCTGTGCAGACCTGAACCAGAACATCAAGGGACAGCTACGAATCACAGACTTAATGATAAAAATCCTTTTTATTATTATGAACAGTACAGCTGTTACTGAACGTATGAGCAGAACTGGAATCCCAGTCCTTGTATTTGAAGAGCAGAATGAATGAGAAATGGTGCTCCCCGTGGTTTAGTTTTTCTCCTCCTTTTTATTCACATGTACCTTGTTCTGTGCCCAGGGATCATAGGAATTATGTGAAGTAGAAATGCTGGCTGCTGGTTCCTCCACCATTTCCAGCAAGACAGAAATCTTCTAAGGCCACTTCGTCTCTCTGCCTGGGTGATGCCGAACTGGAGCCGTTACAGACTTTGAATAAAACCTCTTTCTTTTGCTTGTCACCTACTTAAATCCCTTCAGCACCTCACAGTTCAAACTCTGCTTAGGTTTTCAGCTCTTTCCTCTGCCTTGCCATGGAGCTGCTCAGAAATAAAATCACCTAATGAAGCCCCAAGATACACGGTTTATTTTACTGACTAAACAACTTGGAGCACAGACAGTGAGCAATGAAACTCATTTTGAAATTGAGGAAATACAGTGACATCAATGTTATGTTTGACTGGCATGGGTTTGCCTGAAATGGTATTGGCTGAACTTGCATCATGAGGAGCTACTGCTTCGAGCAAAGGACTTAGAAAGAGACAGAACTTGTGAAGAAGCTTTAAAATCTTCTTTGTCAACTTTCTGTTCTTCTATTTAACTCTCTTCTGAAGTAAAGGGAGCTCCAAGTCTAGTAGAGTAGGACACACATCCCATCATCCATCACTTGCTGGTGGGAAAATAATTCCTGACAACTTCCAGACAAACTGTTCAGTCTTCATCAGAGCAGCTTCAGGCAGGCTAATGTCTGGTGGAAAAGGTCTCAGAAGGATTTAAGGGTGCCTACAGGAAAGCTGGGGAGGGGCTCTGGATCAAGGAGTGCAGGGATGATTTTGAGCTGAAAAGGCTGCCCAGGGAGGGGGTTGAGTCATCTTCCCTGGAGGGGTTTCCCTGGAGGGGTTNGCACACCTCTCAATCCTGTTAGGTGCCTCAGCTCCATGCAAAACTGAGATACTGTCTCCAAGTGGGCTCATGGCTTACGTGGGGCTGTGGGAAGGCTGCCTTTCACGTTTGCTTAGGATCATAGAATCATGGAATCATTGAGGTTGGAAAAGACCTCTAAGATCGAGCAGTTCAATCACCAGCCCTACATGCCTGTGCCTACTGAACCGTGTCCTGAAGTGTCTACACATGTTTTGAATCCCTCCAGGGATGGAGGTTCCACCCCCGACCTGGGCACCCTCTTCCAGGGCTTCACCACTCTGTCAGTGAAGAACTGCTTCCTTATAGCCAGCCTACACCTCCCCAGTGCAACTTGAGGCCATTTACTCTTGTCCCATCACTTGTTACTTGGGAGAAGAGACCAGCACCCACCTCACCACAACCTCCTCTCAGGGAGCTGAAGACAGCAATGAGGTCTCCCCTCAGGCTTCACTTCTCCAGGCTAAACAGCCCCATGTCCCTCAGCCCAGAAACCCTGGGCTGGTATATCTGGTGGAGCACTGCCTGCTCACGGGTGAAGTGCTAGGTACCTACAGAAAAGGCAGCCACAGGGCAAAGTATCCACTCTTACAGGAAAATGGATCTTCTCTTGTTCTGATGAGCACCAGGATGTTGTTTCCACTTGATACTTTTTGGGGTAATTCCACTTTGCTGAAGATACAGGGATAAGCTGAAGAAAGTCCAGCTTAGGCTGAAGGCCTGGGGTTTGTTGAGGTGACGGTAACCAGAACCTCTGTGTTTAGTGAACTCCTTTTCCATTGTCTTTTTGTGCTTTAGGTAGAACTTTATGACTTCTATTTTCTGCAGATAACATTACTTCACTATTTTTTCTTTGAATCACAGAATCATAGGCTGGCATGAATTACAAAGGACCTCAAAGCCCATCCAGTTCCAATCCCCTGCCATGGGTAGGGACACCTCCCGTTGGGTCAGGATTCACACACTATTCTAAGGTATGGAAAGCCTGCACTCAGGATATTTTTTGGCTTCCAGTGATGGTAGGAACTCTTTTAAACCAAACATTCACTGCAATAACCCATAAGGGTCTGTGGCTCTGGGACTGGGGCTTCAGGTCATATCCAATCTCAAGAAACTTGCATTGTTTTCTCAAGACTGCAATAATTCTGGCAGCTCAGGTTCTTGCACATCCTTTTATTTCTTGTCTGTAAAACTTGGGAAATTGCTTCTATGTCCATCCTGTTATTTCCTGCAGGAGGGGACTCTCTCACCCTCTGTGCAGACCTGAACCAGAACATCAAGGGACAGCTACGAATCACAGACTTAATGATAAAAATCCTTTTTATTATTATGAACAGTACAGCTGTTACTGAACGTATGAGCAGAACTGGAATCCCAGTCCTTGTATTTGAAGAGCAGAATGAATGAGAAATGGTGCTCCCCGTGGTTTAGTTTTTCTCCTCCTTTTTATTCACATGTACCTTGTTCTGTGCCCAGGGATCATAGGAATTATGTGAAGTAGAAATGCTGGCTGCTGGTTCCTCCACCATTTCCAGCAAGACAGAAATCTTCTAAGGCCACTTCGTCTCTCTGCCTGGGTGATGCCGAACTGGAGCCGTTACAGACTTTGAATAAAACCTCTTTCTTTTGCTTGTCACCTACTTAAATCCCTTCAGCACCTCACAGTTCAAACTCTGCTTAGGTTTTCAGCTCTTTCCTCTGCCTTGCCATGGAGCTGCTCAGAAATAAAATCACCTAATGAAGCCCCAAGATACACGGTTTATTTTACTGACTAAACAACTTGGAACACAGACAGTGAGCAATGAAACTCATTTTGAAATTGAGGAAACACAGTGACATCAATGTTATGTTTGACCGACATGGGTTTGCCTGAAATGGTATTGGCTGAACTTGCATCATGAGGAGCTACTGCTTCAAGCAAAGGACTTGAAAAGAGGCAGAACTTGTGAGGAAGCTTTAAAATCTTCTTTGTCAACTTTCTATTCTTCTATTTAACTCTCTTCTTTGAAGTAAAGGGAGCTCCAATTCTGGTAGAGTAGGACACAACATCCCATCACCCATCAGTTGCTGGTGGGAAAAAAATTTCCTGACAACTTCCAGACAAACTGTTCAGTCTTAACCAGAGCAGCTTCGGGCAGGCTAATGCCTGGTNAGGAGTTCAAGGCCAGGTTGGATGACCCTGCGCATGGCAGAGGTTGGAACTGGATGGGCTTTGATGTCCAACCTAATCCAAACCATTCCACCATTCTATGATTTCTTGCATATTGCTATGATTTTTTCCTTTGCTTCAGGTACAGGAGAGGTACAACTGGGATGGTCAAGTGGGTGTATGATTCCAACATATGTGTATGTGGTTACACGTAGAACAAGCGTAGATCACTGAAGGTGGATATGAACTCATAATTCAGTGCACACAAAGCTTTGCTGGAGGCGAAGCAGCCTCAAGGCAAGTTCCAGTGATTTTCGGGAAACAGGACCATTATAAAAAGCCCTGTGTGGATAAGAGCACGCTGCCTCTCTGTCGTTGTGTAGTGAAGGGCAGTTTTACACCGTATGTGGGTGAGGGCAGCCTTTTTCTATGGGAGAGGCTGAGCTGCCTTTCACAACTGCAGTAAATCTGACTAATTGGGCTGGCTGAGCACATGAAGAAACTACGCCTCAGGTCTTGGGCTTGTTTGAAGACAGCCGTGTCTACCTTGACGTCCAGAGGAATGCATCCCTGGATGAAGGGGGGATGAGGGAGGAGGTGCGGAGAGCAAAGGGAACAGAGCCATTCCTCTCCCTTCCTTCATACCCCACGACTTCAGCCTAGTAATATCCCAGAGGCTGGAGAACACAAGGTAAAAAATGAGACCAGATATTTCTTGCTGCAGGCTATGACTTTCCACGATGTTGCTGTAGCTGGAAATCACAGAGCCCTCTGATGCAGGCAAGTGCTTGTGCTGTTGCAGCAAAAGGAGCTGCATGCATTTGAGTCAATGCTGGAGATCTGAGCTGTTTGGGAAGCTGTGCTGCAGGGTAAAGGAAGGAACCACCACTGGAGCTCTGCTAGGACTGGACATCTCCTTGCTGAGACTCTGCCACCTGCCCAAGCTGCAGTCCCCATCTCCTCACACCCAAGCCCTCAGAATGCTAGCAAGGAAGTGTCATGATCCAGTACAGCTAACACTGCACAAGAGAAGATATAAACCATTTATTTTACTTTTTTTTTTTTCATTCACATAGCTCTGGGGAGATGCACCCCTCATGCTAGTCCCAAAGGCAGCGGTTGATGACAAAGATCTCCGCATTTCTCGTATCTTGGGTTATGACTTGCATTCGCAGAATGGGTACAAGATACGTGCTGGACTTGGCATTGCTGTGCATAAAAGCATGGAATCATAGAATCACGAATTGTTTGGGTGGGGGGATCTCAAAGCCCATTCAGTTCCACCCCTGCCATGGGCAGGGACACCTCCCACTGGATCAGGGGCTCCAAGCCCCATCCAACCTGGCCTTGAACCCCTCCAGGGATGGGGCAGCCACCACTGCTCTGGGCAACCTGGGCTAGGGTCTCATCACCCTCACAGCAAAACATTTCTTCCTAAAATCTCATCTCAATCTCCCCTCTTTCAACTCAAAACAGTTCCCCTTCTTCCTATCCCTGCACTCCCTGATCCAGAGCCCCTCCCCAGCTTTCCTGGAGCCTCTTTCTCTACTGGAAGCTGCTCTAAGGTCTCTTCAGAGCCTTGTCTTCTCCAGGCTGAACAACCCCAGCTCTCTCAACCTGTCCTCACACAGGTGGTCCTCTAGCCCTCAGGTCATCTTTGTGGCCTCCTCTGGAGAGTCTTGGCCTGTCACGGGCAAGACTTTGACTCTCCACAGGTTCTAGGCAGCCCTTGCTGTGCCTGAGCACTTGATGGAGGAGAAGCTCTGCTTAGACTTGGCCTGGTTCATCTGCATGCGGACACGCAGAGAAGGGATGACACATCCAAATTGTCCTGTGTCCCTTATGAGACCAGCTCAGATCAGAGATTCACAACCTGGTCACTACAAGGATCTTGAGCTGAATGATGAGAAGATAAAATGCTGAGGAGGCATGTGGTGGGGGCCATGGGACAAATGTCTTGCTGGGAAGCTGGGCTGGGCTTTGTTGACCTGGGGCTGGGACTGGGTTTTGCTGGGCTGGGTCTGATCTTTGCTGGTCCAGGGGCTGAGAAAAGGCGAGGGCAGCTGGCTGGAGGCGAGCAGGAGGTCTGGAGCGATGCCTGCCGAGCAGCTTGGTGGGGATTCAATCCGGGAAGTTTTAATGACACAACAACAACAACAACAAAAGAGGAAAGGGGGGAAAGGAAGAAAAGGCTCCTGCAGGGCTGGTTGCCACGGAGACCCCAAGGAAGTTTGAACCAGTCCTGCTCTTTTCACAGCCTCCTTTGAGCCAAGGAGGGAATTATGGCTGGCGATAAAAGGGGACATGTGGCCCTTTGCTCACAGGGACCGGCCTCTGCAGTTAGGAGTCTTCGGCTCATTTTCCCTCTTGTCCCCTCCTGCAATTATACATTCGGATCTCGGGGAAAAGAAAGAATCTAGGACAAGTTGTGCACCCTTTGCCCTGGGGACCCATCCCTGCAGGGCAGACCGCTACCTCTTTCAGCCCATTATTCCCCCTCTGCAATGCGCTGCCCCCGTTTCCTCTGGAGTTATGAAATTTTTATATGTTCAGAGCCGATAAACGGCTCGCGACAGCTGGCGTCACAGCAGCCCCTGCGATGGAACAGCCTCCATAAGTAAGGGGGCTGAAGACCTTTTCCAGGGGAGCTGGAGACAGCTTGGGTTTTCAGGAAGGGTCTGGTGGCAAACGCCAGGAATTAAAGCAAAAAGGATAAATCCAGCACTGTGCTGCCTCCTCCAATTTCTGCAGTGCTCAGGTTATGCTCCTGGATCTTCCTCATTGTGGAGTTTAATTCCATCCTGCAAAAATCCTGCTCAGGCCCGTTTGATGTTCTACACAAGGGACAAAAAGGGAAATGAGTCTCCTGCAGGCAGTGCAGAGCACTGGGAGCAAAGTGTATCTCAGCCTGCAGCTCATGCCTCCTGGCCAGCTAGTCTTGGATGGGTTAGCAGAGCCCAGTTCCATGTATTGGCAGGAGTATTTGGGTCTTCTTGGACCTCTGGCACTGAGAGTGGCACGGGGAACTATGGCAGAGCAGGTATGGCTGGGAACGTGGGGTGGTGACTGAGGTGCTGGTCTCCCTCCAAACCCTTAGGACGTTGTTTCAGAGCCCATTTCCCCCTCTTGTGCTGGGCTGTGGTGTTGGATGCTGTGACAGGAGTGAGGCAAAAGGGAGAGGCTGGGCCAGGATGGGTAACCTTCCTCTGGCTCAAATCCTGCAGGAGCCTTTTGCTGCTGCCAGCAGAGCTGCTCCTGGAGCCAAACACTGAATGGGACTGGAGGGTCAGAGTGCCAATGCTGCCGCTGGACTGACTGAGTTGAAATGATTGTGCAGACCTCAGTTTGTTTCCATTAGCTGCCTGGGTTTCTTTTTAAACCTAAAACAATTTGAAGGGATCTTATTACCTGGAGAGCTTGTGGGATCTCCATCCTTGGAGATCTTGGACACTCAGACAAAAACATGGGAAATCTTCTGGGATTAGTCTTGCTTTCAGCAGGAGGTTGGATTGGAGATCTCCACAGGTTCCCTCCCACCAGTACATCTATGAGTTAATGATGATCATAGAATCATAGAATCATAGAATCATAGAATCACCAGGCTGGAAAAGACCCACCTGATCATCACGTCCAACCATTCCTATCAGATACTAAACCATGTCCCTGAGCACCTCATCCACCCACTTCCCTGGTGTTGTGTTGCTTCACAAGTTAACTATTTAGTCTACTTTCTGTGCACGACATTAAGAAAAACCACTTAAGTAGCCCAGGACACCTTCACAGGAGTCACCCAGGTGATGGGTTACAAAGCCAAGATGCTGCTTGCTCTTTCTCCCAGGCTTCATGCAGCAGGTACAGTGTGTGGCTGGCCAGCTGCACGCTGGGTACAGTGTGAACAGAACTACTTAGCCTGGAAGCTGTCCTGAAGGTGGACACGGTCCTGGGATCACAGTAGAAATACAGACATGAGCCTGCTCCCTACACATGGAACGATATCTGGTCTGTCACCCGATTCCCAGCAATGAACCTCTCTGTTCTGGAGGAACTTGTCCTCAATGAAGGGAGGTTAATATCACTAAATGAAGAGCAGCTGGAACAACAGAGAATTATGTGGGTAAATGTTTGTAATTGTGTCTTCCCCGCCTTCGCCAGGTTGTAGTGTTCTGGGTAACTATGGTGATCCCTGGACACAACGCCATGCATCCCATCCTCCTAACTCCCTTCATTCCTCACCTCCTGCCACCACCCTGCTTTGCAGAGCAGCTGGTGATTTCCAGGCTCTGTGCTTAGTGCTTTCACAGTGTCTGAGGACACTTTTGCCTGCTGTCCTCAGATGAAAATAGAAGGAACTCACGCCCCCTGAAGTGTGTGAACATCACCTTTCCTGCCATGTAGACTGGAAAGTGTGCCACCCTTGGAGGTCTTATTGGCAGGAGCATCTGGAGCTTCCTAGAGCAAGAAAACTACCAGTACCTTGCTTTAAAATGTTGTAAAAGACCTTCTGCTCNTTGATGGGAATGGTTGGACTCGATGATCCAGTGGGTCTTTTCCAAGCTGGTGATTCTATGATTCTATGATTCTAAGTAAAAAAACCACACTGGAACATCCCCCAGACAGCGTGGTCCTGTTTGTACCCACCCTACAGTGTTTCAGGTCCAGATGGAGCAGTGAGGGAGGCTCAAACCCTCCTTGGTGACTGCTCTGACTTCAGTTTCTCTGTCACAGTGTCATCAAAGCCACTCCTGGGATTACACTTTCTGCTACCCTGCAATCCAGTTTGTGTGTGGTTAATCACAGCTGGGGACTAAGTTACTGCAAAAATACCCTTTATTTTGGGGGTGTCATCTCTACTTACATCAATGCCAACTTCATATAGCTCTCCTTTTGTTTTGTTATTACATTTTTTGGTGGAAAATACACATAGAAATAAAAGATTTCCTGTGTATCAGACAACTGTCTCTATGATCATGAGTGCGTGTATCAGTACTTGGATGTGCAGCGTATCGTGTCCTGCTCATAATTTTGCAGCTGCTGGTTGATTCTCAGTCACCGATGCCTCTCCAAGATCATTTTAAAGGAAGACTAAGACACGGTACAGGCTGTGCAGTAACCACTGCTGACCTACAGACCAGCAGCACCAGACCTGTGCTCACTGTGATCTGGGGAATGAGCTGATTAGGATGAGAGTGACTGCCAGGAGGGTTTGGGAATGCGGGCTGCAGTGCCATCCAGTGGACCTGCCAGAGCTGACCACGGAGCATCACAATGCAGCGTGTCCTTTGGAGATGAAGGTTGAGGTCCTAGCCCTGGCCCAGCCCGATTTGGCATCTAAACCCGAGCACCTGCACTCCCAAATGCCCCCTCCCCACCACCAAGGAAAGGGGAAAGGGAAGTAAGAGGAAAAGACTCACCAGTTGGAAACTAAAACAGCTTTAATGAAGATATAATAATACTTACACGAAAATATATGCAAGTCCAGCCCCCACCCCTTGATGACTCCATCCCCACTGATGCTCAGAGCAGGCGCAGGGTGGGTTTTGGTCTAGGAGAGAGTTGAGCTCAGGGACAGGATTTGGGAGTACATGGATCTGGGATCAGGGGAAAACAGACTGATGAGGTCCTCACTGAATGTTGGTCCTCACTGAAGACCCCAGCAACCTCCTCTCCACAACCTCCTTTCAGGGAGTTGGAGAGAGCAATGAGGTCTCCCCTCAGCCTCCTCTTCTCCACGATAAACACCCCCAGCTCTCTCAGACGCTCCTCTTGTTCTCCAGCCCCTTCACCAGCTTCATTGCTCTTCTCTGGACTCGCTCCAGAGCCTCAACATCCTTCTTGTGCTGAGGGGCCCAGAACTGACACCAGGATTCGAGGAGCGGTCTCACCAGTGCCGAGTCCACAGGGAGAAGAACCTCCCTGGCCCTGCTGGCCATGCCGTGTCTGATCCAAGCCAAGATGCCATTGGCCTTCTTGGCCACCTGGGCCACTGCTGGCTCATGTTCAGTCGCTGTCAACCAACACCCCCNCTTCTCCCAGTCTGGAGCTGCTCAGGGTTGTTGTGCCCCAAGTGCAGGACCCGCCATTTGGCCTTGTTAAACCTCATCCCATTGGTCTCAGCCCATGGATCCAGCCTGTTCAGATCCCTTTGGAGCCTCCTGACCCTCCAGCAGATCGACACTTCCACCCAGCTTAGTGTCATCTGCAAACTTGCTCAGGGTGCACTCGATGCCTTCATCCAGGTCATTGATAAAGACACTGAACAGGGCTGGACCCAGCACTCCATGCACCTGGGAGCACAAGTTCAGGGAGAAAAGGGTTCTGAGAGTGGTAAGGGGAGTAGGGGGCGGGCAGAGAAATATAGCGGGGGCCTTTCCCAATTGTTTGGGAAGGTTTCTCCTGGAAAAGCTCCGGTTCCTGCTGATCCTCGGGGGCACAGTACCACCTGCTGGCAGGGAGACGGCAGCTGAGCTGGACACGGGGAGGAAAACGGGCCCTTGCTGAGGGCTCTTTTCCAGAGCCAGAGCAGGACTCACGCCTGCTGTTAATTCCCCCCGTTTTAGATAATCAGGTTGCAAGTTTAGATCTCAAAGTCCAGGTACCCTTGCGATTGGCCTCTCAGACAGCCAGAATCACTGATGTTCAGGCTGCGGTTCTGTTCCATCTGTGAAAGGAAGGCAACACCAACCCCCAGTCAGGGGCTGGTTTTCCAGAGCTGTGTAGACAGCTTATATGGACCGAGTTTTATAGCTTTTTCATTTTCTTAGAATCATGGGATGATTTGGTTTGGTTATAGCCCATTCAGTCCCCCCATCCACCACCCCTGGGCAGGGGCACCTCCCACTGGATCCAGTTGCTCCAAGCTCCATCCAACCTGGCCTTGAACCCCTCCAGGGATGGGGCAGCCACCCCTGCTCTGGGCAACCTGGGACAGGGCCTGTCCACCCTCACAGGAGAAAAATTCTCCCTAAGATCTCATCTCAATCTCCCTCTTTCAGCTGAAAACTCTTCCCCCTCTTCCTATCTCTGCCCTCCCTGATCGAGAGCCCCTCTCTTATTATTAACCTGTAACTTCAATAATAATGTTTTCATATTTTCAATCTCTCCCATTTTCTTCACTGAGGTGTGCATTGCATCAACACTTCTTACCTTTCCTCTCAACTCAGATTTATTTCTGTTGTCTTCTTCCCTGTCCATCTCACCACAGTTCAGCCTTTAAGTCTCCTAGACTCAGCTTCACTTCACAGAATCATAGAATCATAGAATCATTGAATGGTTTGAGTTGGAAGAGACCTTAAAGATTATTTAATTCCAACCCCCTGTGATGGGCAGGGACACCTCCCAATGGATCCGGTTGCTCCAAGCCCCATCCAACCTGGCCTTGAACCCCTCCAGGGATGGGGCAGCCACCACTGCTCTGGGCAACCTGGGCCAGGGCTTCATAATCCTCAGCATGAAGAAAGGATTTGAGGACACTGATAGTCTGTTGCTGATCCCAGAACGCTCAAGTCCAGCAGCCACATTCACTCTTTGTTTCCTCCTTATTGCTCCCTTGCTCCTGTGCATCACAATTTGGCTTCTCCTGGGTTCTCCACAGAGCAGTTTCTGGACTGTGCAGCTCATTGCAAAAGGAAGTTCTGAGCACTTAGCCGCTAGCCCACACAATGTGGCCAGGAAACTGTGGTTTAAAAAAACCCCAGAAGATTCAAAAAACAACTCCTGAAAGTATTTGTTAGGCTACATGGGTTCAAATATAATCCAGGACTTGATCCCATGCTTGGAATATTAGACCCCTTGGTTGAGGATGAGGAAAGGGCAGAAGAGTCTCTGCTTGACTGCAATACCTGGATGTTGTTTTCCTAAATGTGACTCATCTATCCAAGTGCACCTGGTGAGTAAGTGTGTGGAAAGTGCTTTGGAAGGTAACAATTTTCTCATACCTGCAAAATTATCAGCTTGTACCATTGCAGCACCTGGGAGGTGCGGACACACATGGGTTAACCGGAAAAAAAGGACCAAACTGAAGATGATGGAGTTGAATTGAAGATATTTTGGGTAAGATCCAACTCATCAGGTGTCAGATGTTGGTGGTGCAGGGCTCAGTCTGAGCAGGAGGGCTAACACCATGAAGGGTTGGGCTACCGAGGCATGTGTTGCTGTAGGACTGGTTCTCAGGGGAAGATCCATGAGATGGTGTGAGCTCAGCTAACTGATAACTGCTGGCAAAAGGAGGGGTCTGGTCTCCATGTCTTTTCTGCCTCTCCACCAAGGCTGTGTATCCGTACATCCCACCGGGGACCAGTTTGGTGCACACAGAGCTCTCTAGGGACCAGCCCAGCTCACTAATTTCACAGAACAAGGCAAAAAAACCTGTGCAGAATAGTGACCTAGACTGCTGTTGGGAGTAGAAGCGAGATGGAGAAAGGAGGAGGAGAGCGATTCCTCTTTAGGCAGCAGTGAGCTGTTAGACTGACTCAGTTTCTTATTTATTGACATATTCAGATTCCCCTCTTGGGGCCCAGCAACACTATATGGAACATTTGAAATTAATTATGATTAACAGCTCTTTGCCATCCATCCCAGATACCTCCTTGGAGGCCTCTCTGAGCCTTCAGCCTTTTCCTAGGTCCTTATCAAGACTGTGCTTTAGCATGACTGGGACAGGTGCCTTCCCCTCTACACTCCTGTTTCCTCCAAGATTCAAGGACTACCTTGACCCTGCTCTTCTCTCCTACCCTGAGCAATCATAGACTCATGGAATCATCTGGGTTGGAAGAGAATTTGGAAGGTCATCTAGTCCAACATCCCCACAATGAGCAGGGGCATCTTGGACATTCAGGACTACCTGAAAGGAGGTTGTGGTGAGGTGGGTGCTAGTCTCTTCAACCAAGTAAGGAAATGACCTCAAGTTGTACCAGGGGAGGTGTAGACTGGATATCGGGAAAAATTTCTTTACTGTCAGAGTGGTGAAGCCCTGCAGAGGTTGCCCAGGGCAGGGGTGGAGTCTCCATCCCTGGAGGGGTAGATATGGCACGTTGGGACATTGTTTAGGAGGCATGGTGGGGTTGGACTGAATGATCTTAGAAGACTTTTCCAACCTTTATGTTTCTATTCTATGACAAATCCAGCACTGCAAGTCACCCTTCAGGTCCTCCAGAGAATCCTGCTGATGCTTCTCCTGTTTATCTCTCTCCACCTCACTTGGGGGATTACGGGGCCATTGAGCTCCTCATCAGTGTCTCCCTGCTCTGCCTAAGCTTCTGACCATGGAACAAGCAGGTCCACGTGGCTACTACCCACCACCATAGGTGATTGTGGATCCAGTTACTGCACGCTGGCTCTATTGCCTCTCCAGAGAAGACTGCACTAGGAAGCCCCCTACCAGCTACTTGGATTCCATCAGGGAGCGTTCCTGAGTTTCATCATGTTGTTTTCTGCCTTTCTTCTATCCCAGTTTTCAAAGCTCTGATCCTTTGACCTGTCCCTTGCTTTAATTTTTACCATCTTTGTAATCTGATGTTTCTTTTCATCTCTTTTCCCATTTCCCTGATTTTCTGTTTAGATTTTCAAACCTGGCTCACGCCCAGCAGCGACAACCGTGCAAAAGCAGATTCCTCGGGAAACGTACAAGAACGGAATGTGCACGTAGAGACTCTTCCCCTGAAAAAAAATCCCAGACACCAAGAATTTGCAGCTCAGGGACTTCCCCAGCCCAAGGTGGTGTTGATGGTTTTAGTAACAGGTTTTTTTTTCTCCTCCATAAATCTACCTGGTTTCTCCTTCAACTGCATGCAAACATTTGACTTCTGTGACAAGATGTAACCTGCAGTTCCACAGCTCCTGGCGACCATATCTTGGCTGTGTGAAGATTTGCATCCAGTTGTTTATTGGTGGTTTAGGTTTCCTTTAATGACACCAGCTGGCTTAATTTAATGCCCCAATAATTGCAAGGTTTTGTCCACCCTCTATCAGCCACTTACTCTGGAAGACCTCTACTGTATCCCCATCAATTATGTCTTTTCCAGACTGAAGTGTCATAGAATGATGGAATGGTTTGGTTTGGAAGGGACCTCAAAGCCCACACAGTTCCACCTTCTGCCATGAGCAGGGACACCTCCCACTGGATCAGGGGCTCCAAGTGCCATCCAACCTGGCCGTGCACCCCTCCAGGGATGGGGCAGCCACCCCTGCTCTGGGCAACCTGGGCCAGGGCCTCCCCACCCTCACAGGATCTCTGTCTTTGATCAGCGTCACTGATCCAAACCTGTCCTGGTTCTATTGCATCCATATTTGACCTGGGAGGAGGGGCTGACCCACACCTGGATCTCAACATAGAATACCATGAAATCAGACTGCTCATAGACAATAGATACAGGGGTTTTTTTGCCATTCCTGCTGGCATGAGCTAAGGAAGAACAAAAGCCATCAAGATAAATAATGGAATCATTAAGGTTGGAATAGACCTCTAGCTCATCCAGCCTAACCATCAACCCAACCCTACCATGTCCCCTAAACCATATCCCAAAGTGCCATGGCCACATGTTTTTTGAACCCCTCCAACACACGTGATCAATACGCAAGTGTCGGAAATTCCGTGAAGCCAAACTCCAGTACACAAAAACACTGAGTGAGAATTTGCCTTTGGTTCTCAGGAATCCCTCAAAATACATTTTCTTCAAGATCTTACACTATATTCCTCTTTTCTTGTGAATCAAATAAAGTTAGAGGGCAGCTGAAATGAAGTTAAAAGGTCCTTGAAATGCAATTGATAAAAAAACCTATATGAACTGTAGGTATGAAATAACTACTACTCTAGGTCAAGTGGCTATAGGGCTGTGAACAAAGGAACAAGTAGTTGACTCAGAAAATCATCTGGTTTAGAAGAGAAACGGCCATTGTGCTTTGAAAATGTCCCTAAAACTGCTTTGAAAACAGCACAGGTCTGATCAGCTCTGAAATAAAATGACTGGGGAGAGATCTACAGACAAGCCCTGAAGCATCCCTACCATGACCAACACACTAGCAACACACCAGGACAGAAAAAGCCCTGTTTTTTCTCCTGTCTTTTATTTGGTTTACTGGCCTAGGAACTCCACAGCAAAGCCCAAGCCTTCTTCTTGCACTGTGTACTGGAACAATTAGAGCGGTTAGAACGGTCTTCTCCCCCATGCAGGTAGAACCTCTCAAGCACTCTTACTACTCCCTTACTTTTACCAATTTCCCTTCCCTTGATGTATTAGACCCTTCGCCTCTGAAGTCCTCAGCACATCTTAAGCTCAGCCCTGCCTCTAGCAAAACCTTTTCAATCCCTGCTGTCAGCATAAAGCATTACTTGATCCATGTTTTAATCCATCTGCAGCCCTGCTCTAGGGCTTGCTGCACATCCACCTCCATCACCAGCTTGTACTCCTCCAAGTCTGCCCAGTGTCTCTCCTGACATCTCTGCTTCAGACACCAACTTCTTCTTCACTTTATCCTCCCTCCAACCCAGCTCTTCACTGACCAACTGAACTCCTGTGGGATCATTGCATTTCATAGAATCATA